>JAKOGI010000084.1:0-190000 GCA_029747015.1 Carnegiea gigantea | reverse complement strand
ATTTGCATAAAGCACTTTAAGAATTGAAATGCTTGCACCAGAAGGGAACTTAAAAGGGGAAAAGTTGGGGGAAAGAACGAAATCTTCCGATCTCAATGTGCTTTCACTAACTGTTAGCCAAAAGTTAATTAACTTTCTATAGCAGGGGATCAAAACCATTTTCTTAGAAATTTTTTTCCTCCCTCTGTAGTTTTCCTATCAAACTACTTTTCACCAGCCAATGACATTGTACATAAAACCATATTGAATTACCAAAATGGCTATGACTAGATATGACTAGATCACATAGTATAGACCCTTTGGTCTTAGCTAATGGTTGTGGAGTTGGATTGACAACAACAGGACTAAGATAGGGTTCTGCCTCCATAGAGAAACTTTGTCTGGTCTAGGAATAGTAGCAACTCTAATCAAGTCTCATTACCTTAATCGAGTCTTATCTAATGGACCTCAAACCTAGTGAGAGACCTTTTTCTACCTATATATGAGTTTAGGTTATCACATGTTTGCATAGTCAGCACAATTGAGTCAGCATAATCATCATGCATGCATAGTCTCACTTAGCCTAGTAAGTACACCTATATTTATGTGGGGGTCTTTAACTTATTTACTAGACCGCTCTCCGCCTTGATCATTTAGGAACCCTATATCGAAGAGGTGTACATTTAGATACGATAGTAATCCTACAGGAACAACACGCTACCCTTGTCATCCATAAACCTATATTAAAGGTTTTTAAGATTATATTAACAACTGTCATAGAAAACATCTATACTATGATCATTACCTTAATCAGGCTCAGGCAAGTGGGGCCTCGATCCTCAGAGTGAGCTTTACACAAGCAACATCACTCTTATATTAAAGGGGCAACTCATCAACATCCTTAGAGAAAGGAAGTGAACTAAACTTTAGGTTATCATACTCCCGCCAGAAGGAAATGACATCAACACCGACTAATAAAGGTTAAACTAGAAGCATTGGGCATTTCAATACCCGACTAATGATAGGCTTTCAACCCCCTAAGATCAGAAGGATTTGGCTACAGGTCTTCAGGCTCAGACCAAGTTCACATGGATTTGGCTAAAGTTATCAAGCTTTCATACTGGCGAAAGGTCTGCTAGACCGACGAAAGGTGGACATCAGAATTAGATAGACCAAAGAAAGGTCTACTAGACCATTGAAAGGTCTACATTAGAATTTGCTAGGCCAGCGAAAGGTCCAATAGAGAGGCAAAGGGTCTGTTAGATCGATGAAAGGCCCACTAGACCAGCAAAAGGTCTACATTAGAATTTGTTAATGATAAAAGTCGGTGGATGCCAAATTTATGGAGCCTGAATAGCCATGTTTGGATTTCAAATCATTAGCCACAATCATGGCGAAAGTCGGGGGGCACCAAATCTCAGGAACCTTAGTGACCAAGTTTGGATTTCACATCATCAGCCACTGTCATGATAAAAGTTGGTGGACACCAAATCTCAAGAGTCCTAGCACTAGTTTTGGATTTCACATCATCAATCACCATCAACATCAAAGTTGGTGGACGCTCAATCTTAGGACCCTTAGCGGTTGGGTTTAGATTTCATATAAAGAACTATGGTCACGCTAAAAGGTGGTGGTCGCTAAATCTGGGGACTCGCAGCAGCCAGCTTCGACTGTCACATCAACACAACCAAAAAAGCAACTACAAGTGAAGACCTTTACTTTGACTTTTGCCTTGCTCAGGCTTGGTCAAAGTGGGGGCTAACTGTAGAGGCCTAAAAAATGACATGTCATTTAAATTTTTCAATGACAAAAATAATACCCCAACTTATAAACTTGGGGGTTAATAGAATGATCACCAAAATAGATTCCAAAATAATAAAAGAAGACAACAAAACATGGAAAAAACTGGCCCAATGGGCATAAGTTGAGCCTAGGTCGATTCACTTAATAGGGAACCAGTCGAACCTGACTGGTTCCCTATTTTCCTGCACTTCGAGACTGTGTTTAAACAAGATTAGTCAGTTTAAATGCTAAGCATATTAGTTTACTACGTCAAGGTAGTCCTAGATGAAGTAGTTCACTTGTTTGGATTAACTTTAATGGAATTAACATTATGTCTTATTTCACTAAATTGATTCGGACTATCCCTTCTACCACAATAAATAGAAAGGTCCCTCGAGGGTTAGAGGCATGAATTAGACACCAAATTGACATTGAAATACATCAAAAAAATTGGAGACATGCATCAATAATTCGAGAGGAACACATTCAAAAACTTTTGAGAGAAAATTAAGAGTAGACATTAAGAGCAACATTAGTTGACTCAATAGAAAACGACATCACTCTGTTCAGTTCCCAGGTAAATTAGGTTGGTCATCCTGAGGGCGTAAAATGTTCCTTCCTTCCTTTGACCTCCTTTCTCTTTATCATTTTTAGTTCTAAATTTGGCAAAGATATAACCTTTGGTTAGTTTATATAATTTCTTACTTTATTTTGATTTTTTCTTGACTAGTATTGTACCCTTGATTTGCATTTTTTGATGTGATTGATGCTAATATATTGCATGACTATGCAATAGTGTGATTAGGAACTAATTTTTCATATTGAATAGTAGAGGTCATTAGTGAGGGAAGGTGGTAATGTGATACACCTAATCATATCAAGGGATTATCGCCCCCAAATCTAGATCCTCGGCTCGAGCCTATGGAGTCAAGATGGTCCTCACACTAAGGATTTCGGCCTTTCCAAAATCTTTTTGAACCGAATCAGCTATACCTTTTGGTTGTCACTATCTGTTTATAGTTCTCTTTGAAAAGTAGACTTGGATTGTAAGTTTTTCCTAAATCATTAGGGACTTTATTAGCAAAAATTTCATGCTTTTCTTATTTTTTCTATTTTTTTTCTTTATTTTTTTTCCTTAATTGGCTAGATTGATTCAGGATCCTAACTATAGAACAATTTGGACCTGGATTCGGGCTCAGTTTTAGCCTAGAAACTCAGTCAGATTCCTGAATCAAACCCAAAGGCCTGATTCCAATGCGAGGTAGTTGCTATTAGGATCCAGCCCAAGGAATTGGACTAGGATCTAACCCAGGAACTCAGTTGGGTTCCTTGGTTAGACCCAGAGTCCAACCCAGTGGGTTGGATGTGCAGTTCTTATTGCCATCCATCCATTTGTGACAAAAACTAAATTTGATTTAATTCCAAAAAATAATAAAACTCCCAACAAATAAGGCTGACAATTTGTGGCGGATTGCACCCTAAGACAGGTTCCTCGCATGTGTGTGTGTGTGTGTGTATATATATATACGTATACATATCCATATACATATATATATATATATGTGTGTGTGTGTGTGTGTGTGTGTGTGTGTGTGGGAGTGTGTGTGGGAGTGTGTGTGTGTGTGTGTGTGTGTGTGTGTGTATGTATGTGTGTGTGTGTGTGTATCTATATATATATATGTATATGTATTATGTATATATGGTACATATATGTATACTATGTACATGTATACATATATACATATATATATATATATATATATATATATATATATATATATATATATATATATATATATCTATATATATATATATATTACATATATCCTACATATATCTACATATGATTGTGTGTGTGTGTGTGTATATATATATACATACATACATACATACATACATACATACATATATATATATATATATGTGTGTGTGTGTGTGTGTATATATATGTATGTATGTATCTATATGTACGTATATATACATTTTTTGTAATCAACTGACCTACTGAAATAAAGAAAAGGTTAAATCTACTATATGGACCTTTTTTTTTCCTTGTCTGTAGGGAAATGCAAATATTATAAACAAAGCAGGAAAAACTACTAAGAAACCCCAATGCTAACTTACACAACTGACTTACAGTAACAGTGTTCTAGAGAGCCTAATAATAGTACAATGATAGCAATTAGATTGCTTAGCATTGACTGCAAGTCATCTCTTGAAAACGAATTGCATATCCCCTTTCTTTTCAATGTTAACTCTAAAGGCCATCGTATCCATTGTCCTGATGAGTTTGGATACACCCATGTCATAACTAGCACTTAAACCTCTTACCTTGCTTGCAATTCCCCCTGTGCCATTCAAATAAGTTAGAGTGAAATGATGTTGATTCATACCTCATGCCAATGGGAGGTGTTACAAAAGCTTTTCTCGCAATTTGCCTCTGACACCATGATTTATAGCTCTTTCTTTTATTTTTGTTTCCTCCCTTAGATGTCGCTCTGATTTCGTGTTGAAAAATGAAAGACACTAGTCACACCATTCTCATGGCATCTTGTGTCATGGGCATTTGAATGTGTCATATTGGTAGAGTTGAGGTTGTCTTTCATTATAGGCTCTTCGGTGTGATCATCGCTAGGCAAGACTTGTTCCTCCATGCTCTAGCTATCCTTCAGTCTAGCTCAAGCAACCATATAAGATATTGTTCTACTATCATAAAATTCAATCATTCCTCCTTGAATAATCTTTAAATAAGTGGAATGAGATAAACAAAGGGATCTTTGGGAACAAATTTTATTAACTTCGCTTGGTGAGTGGAAGATAATCTAAAGGGAGTTATCAATATTGATTGAAGGAGATAGAGGGCATGTGGTAAAATTAATATTTGTTCCACCCTCCACGTTTGTGGTATAGGTTGTTGCCAAACCGGAAGACGTGTCTTCCCTCTCAAGATCCATATTAGAATTCTTCCCTAACATAGTTTCTCTATTTACCTCTTCGGTTACACGTGTAGCACTAAATTAGCTTCACTGCATGGATTCTCTGATGTAGAAATGATAACCGATTCGTCTCCAAAAGGCCCTATATGTAGCATTTGGACCTTAGGGGCTATATCTAAGTCTTGATATTGAGTATTTTTCCCCTCCTCGCATTGAGATTTTGACTCCACATAAAACCAGTCCCTTAGTCAACTTCTAGCCTGCTCTGGCTCCTTCAAATCCTCATTACTATTCCCAACCATACAAGCCACACTTTCAACTTTCGCAAGTTGCTTTGTAATTTCAAGATTATTTTGTTCGATTCGAGCAGCTTCCCTTCAATCACAGATATGCAAACCAAAAGCTGCTTTAGCTCTCCTAAATAAGGTTTCCATATTGTTAGGCTCAAAATCAAGACCAGAGAACAAAATGTCGTGGTGAATTAAAATCTTCCCTGTTTCAATTTTGAGGCATTTAGGTTAAGGTCTATAGAAATAGCCAAATGTTTGAAACGAGCCTCATCAGCATCTGAGATTACACAGCTAAAACACAACAACTTGATACCAGATGAGTAATAGGCTGAGGCATTGGTATAGTCTTTACTTTTGAAACACTTATTCCTTTCATCTTTTAAGGATTGCACTTTATGGGGGATTTCATTAGGCCCCTCGATTTGAAGCACAACATGAGCAGT
The DNA here is from genome assembly GCA_029747015.1 of Carnegiea gigantea. Lineage (NCBI taxonomy): Eukaryota > Viridiplantae > Streptophyta > Magnoliopsida > Caryophyllales > Cactaceae > Carnegiea > Carnegiea gigantea. The sequence continues at coordinate 184,570 of JAKOGI010000084.1, read as the reverse complement.
TTCATCCCTCTTATGATCCTCAATAGGAATATGAATAAGAGATGCTTGGAGGGGATTATCAATGCCTCCACTACAACATGCAAGCTAAGTGGTCCATAATGGTATTTCCTATACTATCGTTCTTCGGCTTCCATACCAAAGTTCAAACACCAACTAACAAAAACCATAAACTAGTGACCCAAGTGCCAAATCAAATTAACACAGCCAAGACACAAGTAACGATAATTAAAGATAGGAACACCAAAGGCAGGTTAAGAAACAACCACACCTGATGTGAGCTGTGGAGAGGAAAAGCCAGCCCAAGCTTGTAATAGCCCCATCCTAAATCATGTTTATTTATTTAATTAAACCATGTTATTAGTTTTTCACGTTTATTAATCTCATTTAATCATCCCGATTGAGAAAATTCATTTTGGGCCCCACATTACAATTCGAGCTTCATTTACCGTAATAATTTCGGGTGAATCGATATTAGGCCCTAGTAAATATGATTAAGTAATAACTTATTTTTCATAATATCACAAAAATTTAATTTTTAACCATGCAAAAATTTGGGTTCAAATTCATTGAGTTTGGCCCAATTCATTTGGGCTTGAATTGCGGCTCGATTTATTTTAGGCTCAAATTGTGGCCCAAAAAAGTTGGTGCAATTAAATTAAGTTGATTACCATTATTTGTACCTAATTTCAATTAGTAAAAAGATATTTTGGGGAAGGATAAAACTCAGTCAAGTAATTGTATCTAGTTTAGAATCATTTTCAACTAAGTAAAAACACTAAGCTTTATTCTTCTCTCTCTCTCTCTCTCTCTCCACCCCACAACTAGTCCCCTTACTACCACCACCATCTACTATTGCCATCAGCTACTATCGCTAGTGACACTAGCTACCAGCCACCACCCCATCAACCACCACCGATAGCTCACACAAACACCAAACATCACCTCTATCTCTTAAAATCCAAGCTTAAAGTGAGGTAAATCCTAACCTAATCACGTTTAATTTTGGATTTTTATGATGGATTTGATTATGAATTATGTTATCTTGATATAAACAAGTGTTATTTTGATGTTTTGATTGTTGATTAAGCTTAAAAGCATACAAGGGTTAAGGTTGTCCATGATCATGCAAGCTTAAGTTAAAATGATATTTATGGATTGTTTTGTATTTGATTTGGTAATCCTTAGCAATATAAATGATTATGGTGGTGTTGGTGTAGTTTTGGATGAGTTAAAGGTGAATCTAAGTTGGTCATAAGCTAGGATTTTAATGATTATGCATGATTTAGCTTACTCTTAGTATCAAGCATGTTATTTGTGTGTACTTGGATGAGAAGTGAATCTTTGATATGTCATTTAACTTAGAGAAATCACTTGTGGTAATTTTTTGTAAAGCGGTAGATTATGGGAATTTTTCTAATTGATAAAAGGTCATTTTACTTATTTATGCAAATAAGTAAGCTTACAAACCTATTTTGAATTATTTTGAAAAAGAGAAGAATTAAAAATTTGATGTACATGACTATGGAGTAAATTTGAGTAATATGGCTTTGTATGGTGATGAGAAGGAACAAGACTTTATTAAATGATTCTAAGGAGTGATTTTAGATGGGAAATTATGTGAAAGAAGGGGACAAATAAGAACAGTAGAGTTGTGAACAAACCTAAAACAGGGGTCACTTTGCGATTAAACTGAACTGTTTAGCCCATCAAAAAATTGTGATTTTTGGTGGGCAGATGGATAAGTGAGCTATCTTTCAAATTCCTTTTGAATTAATTTATTCCGTGCTATGTGGAAAAAGTTGTAGCCATTTTTCTAAGACTGCACAGGATAGAATGAAGCTGTGCATAGTTGTATTCTGGCCTAATTTTGGAAACCCTATTGTGGGAATTATGGCTTGAACTATGAATGAACATTTTAAGGGACTTCTTAAGCTTTTTATATTGGGGTTTTAGAGCTCAATTGGAGGTCGGGGATGAAAGATATGAATTTTCTAAAATAGACATTCAAATGATAATATGAGGGAATAAAGAAATCGTGACATTTGGAAATATTATTAGGAGTCTCTATACGATTATGGATATTGCCAAGAAATTACAATTTAGTGATTTTAATAATTTTAATTATTTATAGAAGCTTAATTGGATTGGAAAACCGAGTTACATGGGCATGAGCGTGAAATTTGAGAAGTAGGGAGAGTAATAACTCAAGATTGGTGTCTATCAGACCAAACTAGGGAGCTTTTATGAATCTCACAACACCCCTCTTGGCATCAAACCTTTTATTATCCATTTTAAAAATATGAAATCCATTTATATCCATTAAACTCCTTTCATTATCACCTTAATTATTTCATTTTGGTCTATTTTACTCTAATTTGTTTTACTTCAAGTTCAATGACCCTAACATATTTATTTTTCAAAATCATTTTAGTACAACTTATCTTATATTGAATTGTTTGAAGTATGAATGTCCTTTTTATTAACTAATTTTCATAAAGTGACAAATTATGGGAGTGAAAGTTGTTTACTAACTGCATTTACCAATAACTACGTTTCTTAAGCAGAAACAAGGCCTACTCTATCGTTTTCTATTGTACATAAGTATTGTCAAGTGAGATCATATTTTAAAGACTTCAGATACGTTCATTGTCTGTATCTCTAGAAATCAGCACGTATTTATCAAAATTGTAATGTTTTGGTAAGTACATCAATAAATCAGTTTAATAAATGATTTGTCACATAATTAGTGGCCCTATCAGTTATCAGTTATAGGGCATTGCCCTTCAGTTACCCACGCGAATTCAGGCCAGGTCCCCCGCTAGGCTTGGTAGGTGTACACCTATCCATAAATCGTAACAACATCAAAGGGGTTTACTATCAGTTAATAACTAGCAATTGCAGTTTACATTTATCTCATTCATTGTTTTAACTTAAAATAAATTGTAAAATGGGTGCCCAATCAATGTATGCAGAGGTCTTTTAACAATATATGAATGCATGTACTGAGCTTCGGCTCACAGTTCGAAATGTTTTTCATGTTTTGTTTTAGGCAAATGCTCAGTGAATCGCTCTCATGTTAGCAAACCAGTTGAAGAAAAATAAGTTGAGTAAGGGAATGTGGACAGACATTGTGATTTTCTGTAAGTATACAGTTTTCATTGTAGTACTTTGCAGATATCGATCCTCAGGGAAGAAATTGCGAAATTGAGTTACCGAAAATTCTAAACTAAATTAAAACTTGACACTAAACTAACCGACTCCAAAGTCTAGTTATGACATAAATTAATGGACTAAATGAATGCGATTAATTCACAAAATTAAGAACAATACTTCTAATTTGCAAGGTACGTAGCCAAAATAAGAAAAACCAAATTGCAAATAACTTCAACCACTAACACTTTGCCGTGATTGCCCAATCAAAACACTCAAACCTGGTTCTCTAATGCAATCGAGTGCCTTGAATCCAAAAGTTCTGATTCTGAGCTCTTGATTTCCAACCAAGTGAACAAGCCCAACATTCAAGTTACACAAATCATGAACCGAAACTTCAATTTGACAACTAAATTTTTGAGAAGTGAGTCGAAAGCATGAACCGTAATCTACTCCCTTAACTCAGTTTGCCAACTCAAATCTGATTACACAATTTGAGAATTAAAATCTATTACTGAAGTTGAATACAAGACGAAATTGAAGATTGAAAAATAAAAACAAATTATCAACTGAAATGTCCTATGCTAAGCTACCCCTTATCTCAACTCGTCGCTCTGCCTCGACCGTCGTTAAAACCCTTGAAGAACGCCGTCCTCATCCCCTTTCGATTACCTTCATTAATCTTCCCCATAATTCCTTTGAAACCGCCCAAATTGTAAGATCCCAACCCTAAATTATTTTATTATGTTTATTTATTTAATTACCTCATGTTCATGATTTTTAATTTTTCTTATATTTATTTATTGCATTTATTCACCCCTGTTAGGAAAATTTTATTTGGGCCCTCACTTGACAATTTGGATTTTATTTGTTTATTTAATTGATTAACAAAAACTTTGGAAGAATTGATAGTAGGCCTTAACAAGTTTAATCTAAATAATTTATTTTGTTTTCCGTAATATTACAGAGATTTAATTTTGAGTTTCGTAAAAACGTTATCGTTACGAAGCATTTTATTCCCGAACCCAACTTATTTCGGCTGTTTTGAAGCCCAATAAGTTTGCTTATTAATCTAACTAATTACTATAATTAAACTTAACCATGGTTAGCTCAAAAAAGTTACTTTTCTAGTTAAAAACTCAGCCAAATTGTGGATTAGTCAAAATATCACAACTCAATCCACAAACTCCATTTTCTCTCCCTTCTTTCTCTCCCCCATGGCAGCAGCAACAACCCATTGTTTGGCTGTTTTCAGGCTAGTTTTCTGGGCAGCTCCATGATCTCCGACCCCCTGACATCCTTCTACCCTTAGCCACCATCCTCTATCATCAAAACCACTAAACATCACCTCCATCTCTACTTATTTTCAAGCAAAGTCAGTAATCTTGAAACTTGATCTCATTGGTTTTGCTTTTTATTTTAGTTTTGATTCTTGTTTTGATGTTTGTGATCTTTGATCATGTTGTTTTGATAAGAAATAAGAGTTATTTTAGTGTTGATCATGGTGAAATTGAGGTTGGATCATACTAGGGTTAGGCTTAATCCTTAATCATGCAAGCTTGATGTTAAAGTGTTGGATTTTGATTGTTTTATCTTTGATTTGGTCATCTTCTAAGCTATTGGTGTTTATGATGATGTTTTTGGTGATTTCAAATGAGTTGGAGTGAGTCCAAGTTGGCTATAAACTAGGGTTTTGGCAAGTAATGTATGGTTTGGATTAAACTAGCATTAAGTTTAGTTTATGTGTGTATTTGATTGAAAAATGATCTTTATTAGACATGATTATGAAGTGAATTTGAGTGTGGTGATTTTGCATGATGTTGGAATAGACCAAAGCTTGTTTACATGCTTTTAAGGAATGGTTTAAGTTGAGAATTTGTGTTAAAAAAAAAAGAGGGAAAAGCTAAAATAGTGAGGGCTGAAAATTTAGGAAAACACGGCAGATTTCATGATTAAACTGATAATGATCAGCCCATTGGAAAATTATGATTTTTGTTGGGCAGATATTTCAGTGAGTATCTTTCAAATGCCTTTAGAATCGCCTTAATCCGAGGTCTGTGGAAAAAGTTATGGTCATTTTACCAAAACTGTGTAGAATGGACCAAAACTAACATGCTTGTGTTCTAACTTCATTTTGGGGATTCCATTGTGGGAATCAAGCTTGGGGTTCTAAATGAAAGATTTTTGGGACTTCCTAAGCTTTCTATACTGGGGTTTTGAGTCTCAATCATAGGTCAGATGATTAAGTTATGAGTCTTTCTTTCTAAGCCCTGTTATGCTTTTACTTTCTTTTACTGAATTATTAGCTATGAAATAAATATTTTTGCTAACTGTATGTTCCTACAACGATAATTTTGTACCGAATCAGGGCCTAATCCATCATTCCTGCTACTTTTATGCATAATATTATTCAGTGAGCTTACATTTAAAAATTGCAGGTACGTTCATTGTCTGTATCTTTAGAAATCAGCACGTATTCATCAAAATTATAATGTTTTGGTAAGTGCACCAATGAATCAGTTTAATTAGTGATTTATCATATAATTAGTGACCCCATTAGTTATCAGTTACAGGGCATAGCACTTCAGTTACCCGCGCAGCTCTAAGTTAGGTCTCGATCAGCTTGGCAAGTGTACACCTATCTTCAGATCGTAACAGCTACCAGGGGTTCACTATTAGATAATAATTGACAATACAGTTTCATATTTACCTCATTCCCTATCTTTAATTAAAAATAAATTGCAATACGGGCCCAACTAGTTTTTCCATGAATGTTTAACAATACAAGAATGCATGTACTGACTTTCAGCTCACAGTTCGAAATGTGTTCATGTTTTGTTTTAGAAAAGTGTTCAGTGAATCGCCCTCAGGTGGGCAGGACGGCTGATGATGATAAGTGAGCCAGGTTGAGATTTTCCATATGAAATAGTGGTGTATTATCGTTAAGATGTTTATAACACCGTATTGTGAGATAGTTTTGGAGTGGAAACAGTATATTTTATTAGAATTTTATATTTTGGTATAATCCTTGAGATGTTTGAATGGTTTTGATGTTAGAACAGTTTCTATATTTATCGAAATGGTCTAATGGATTGTAATAGTGTGAATGCCTTTGATGGTAAACATTGATTATTATGGCTAAGTTTATCATATACAAGCATAGCCTTGTCCTTGCTGGACGGTAGTAATGCCTGATCATTTGGGTTATCATGTCTAATTGGGAAACTAATGAAAGAAACACAAACAGTAATTTGTTCACATTTGCGGCGTTACACAAATAATGATGATGCTAGTTATGGACCTTGAAGGAGGAGAGAGAGAGAGAGAGAAAAAAAAAAACGTTTGAAAAAAATGGGGAGAGGAAACATTGCCAGTGGTTCTATTCTTCTCCTCTGCCTTTCGATTTCTCTAGACTGGGAACCACTGAGGAAGAAGATGAAGAAGCGATTGGGGGGGCTACGATGAGGAAGGCGAAGACCCTGGTTCGAGGCTCTGTTCGTGGCCCTGTTTTTTTCTAGTCTGGAGGTCATGGGTTGAGGAATGAGGAAGAAGAAGAAGAGAGGAGATGGAGGGGGTGTTGGACTGGGGATCACGTGCAAGGCATGTCACTAATAAGTGAAGGCGGGCCGTGCTGGGGAAAAGCAAGGAGGAAGAGACTGGGCTAGGCCCAAAGCGAGAAAAAGAGGGAGAGTCTGGTGTTAGAAAAGACGGAAATGAAAGACAAGGTGGGGAACCTGGTGCTGGGCTGGCCTAAAAAGAAACAAAGGGAAAGGAAAAGAGGGAGTGGGGCCGGTCTGGGCTCGACTCTACTTCCTTCTTCTTTCCTCATTTGATCTAGCTTCATTCTTTAACCAATTATGTATTTTTCCACTATTATTTTCAATTCCTACAAAATAAACAAAACAACATTAAAGTCTGAATTTAATAATTTATTTCGAGCAAATATTAGATAATAAAAGGGTATAAAATATCATAATTTATGATTTAATAAATACCCCCATGCTTAAGTTTTGGTCATTCTCGAGTAAAACAAAACTAAAAATCCTAGAAAAAGAAAATAAAATTCCTAACTCACTTTCATAGGAATCATGATTGTACTTAGCATGTGTAACAAGCCTTTTAAACCCCTAGGTCACCCTTAGTGGACGAGTAAGATCTCGTGAAGGTTTGCAGAAGATATATCCATAAAATCTATAAAAGAAAACATAAACAGATACTCGAAAATCTTTTTTGGGTTTTTTGTGTAATGCCCCAAATTAAACATGTTTCACTATTTATATCCTCCTTAATAAATCCCTAGATAACCTAATGATAGGGGCATTATCGCCGTCCAAAAGGACAAGGCTTGAAACATGAGTGCTATAAATAATATAGCTAAGCACAACCTCAAACATATACACTTGCATCAAGTGTTAACCAATGAAGGGTTTATAAACCATAGTCAAATAAATCATTATATAGTCTACATCTTCATCCACAGAAGGATTCAATATACAGCTTTAAAGTATGTATATACTGCATTACTTCTGATCCACCTGGATTTCCTTGCTTCACTTATTCTCTTCAGCTGATTTGTTAGCATGAGGGCAATTCTTTGAGCATTTGCTTAAAACAAAACATGAAAACATTTCGAATTGTGAGCCAAAGCTCAGTACATGTATTCTTGAATTGTTAAATGATCATTCAAATACTGGTTGGGCCCACTTTGTAATTCATTTAAAGTCAAAACAGGGAATGAGATGAATATAAAACTGCATTACTAATTATTATCTGATAGTGAACCCCTTAATACTGTTATGATCTATGGATAGGTGTATACCTACCAAGCCGATCGGGAACCTGGCCTGAAGCCGCCCGGGTAACTGAACGGCAATGCCCTGTAACTGATAACTAACGGGGTCACTAATTAACTGATAAATTACTGTATAAACTGATTTATTAATGTACTGACCAAAATATGATAACGTTGATAAATACACTCTGATTTCTAAAGATACAGGCAATGCACGTACCTTAAGTCTTTAAAAAATGTCATCTAACTTGATACAAGTCAGCTGTTTTATAAATATCATCTGACTTGATAAATATACTCTGACTTGATAACACTTATACAAAATGGGGAACGATAACTAGGCCTCAACTCTGTTTCATAAATGTCATTGTAAGTATGTGTAGTCAGTAAATGATCTTTACTCGCATAATTGAGTAAGTAAAAGTATGTGTAACAGAAATTGAGTAATGAAATGGGGTACATAACTTGTGCATTTCAATACAATAAACTGATTTTAATTTAATATAAGACAAGTTAAACCAAACTGAACTGATTTAAATCAGTTAGGGTTATTGAACTTGAAATACAATAAATCGAAGCAAAATAAGCCAAATGGAAATGATTGAGGTGATAATGAAAAGGTTTTAATTGATATAAATGAAATATGAGTTTCTGATATTTCTGAAATGGATAATGAAAAGCGTGATGTTTCTGAAATGGATAATAGAATGGTTAATGCCTCTGAAGTAGATAATAGAAGGTTCAATGCCATGAGGGGGTGTTATGAGGTTCATAAAAGCACAAATAACCTCAGTAGGTCTGATGGACACTAACTTGAGTCATTACTATGCCCACTTCTCAAATTTCATTTTCATACTCACTTAACTCGGTTTTCAAACCCAAGTAAGCTTCTATACATAAACAAACTTGTTGAACTCACTACACTTTGTAATTTCCTTGCAATACCCATAATTATATAGAAACTTCTAAAAATATTTTTAAATGTCACAATTTCTATATTCATTCATGTTACCGTTTGATGGTCTGCATTAGAAAATCCATATCTTTCACTCCCAACCTCCAAATATGATTTAAAACCCCAATATGAAAAGATCATAATGTCCACTAACATGTTTATTTAGGACACAAAGCATGATTCACATGATAAGGTCCATAAAATTAGGGTAGAACACAAACGTGCACAATTTCAGTTCAATCTATGCAGTTGTAGTAAAATGACCATAACTTTTTCCACAGAAGTCGAATTAAGGCAATTAAAAAGGAATTTGAAATATAACTAATTGATATATCCACACACCAAAAATCACAATTTTTCAGTGACCCAATCAATACCGGTTGTTCCGTAAAGTTACTGTTCCAGTTCAGTTTTCAGTTTCAATGTATTCTGCATAGTCTGGAGTAAATTGGTCATAACTTTGTCCACACAACTCAAAATTGAGTAATTCTAAAGCCTATTGAAATCTAACTCATCAAGATATCAGTACACCAAAAATCATGAATTTTGGATGCGCCAAACAGTACCAATTTAATCCCAAAATGGCCCCTATTTTAGGTCTGTTGACAGCTCAATAACCACATATTTGCAATCTTTTCTTCACATAACCACCCACTAAAATCACTCTTTAACTTATATAAATCAGCATAAACATTTTGATAATCATTACCATTGCCAAAGATCACAAAATCTCAGTTAAAACAATCAAAATCCAACACCTGAACATGAAGCTTGCATGATTAAGATAAAACCCTAACCTTAGTTTCCACTCCACCATGATCCATCACCAAGATGATTCTTAATTCAATAAAAACAATGTGATCCATCATCAAAACAACCAATACAAGAAGCAAAAGCCAAAAATTCAAAGAACAAGATTGAAGTCACTTACTTTGAGCTTGAAATAAGTGGAGATGGAGATGGTATTTGGTGATTTTAAAAGTGGACGATGATAGCCAGTGGAGGGAGGTGGTTGGAGGTTGCAATCCATGTCGGAGGTTAGGCGGAAAGTGACCGGAAAACACCAAAAGAAGGCTGGGCAGGGCTGGTCTGAGTTGGGCTGTGGGGTAGAGAGAGAGGGGGACAGAAGAGGAGAGAGGAAGTGCCTTGAATTACTTGGTGCAAAATAGAGCTCATGTCAAAATAAATACTTGGATGAAATTGATCCTCAAAAGCTACTTTTGCTAAGTAGAGATTAGGCCTAATTAAGGGTAATTAGGCAAATAAATAGAGTCAAGACTTGGTGGGCTAAAATTAGCCTTAAACAGGCTCAGGTTCGAAAACTAGCTCAAACTGAGCGCGCTTGAATTTTTTTTTCCAAAGCTCGAGATTAAATGTAATGTTATGAAAAATAATTTGATCTTTTAAATCAAAAATATCGAGGCCTACTATCAATTTTTCCCAAAATTGTCCGGTAAATGAAACTTGAATTGCAAAGTGGGGCCCGAAATGAATTTTCCCAACTGGGATGATTCAATGAGATAAATAAATGTGAAAAATAAATAACATGGCTTAATTAAATAAATAAATAAATATGATTTAGGGTCGGGCTCTAACATTTTGTTTCTCAAAAAATATTATGTATAAGTCTGGAGAAAAATATATATACATTCTAATTAATTAAATCACCCATGTAGCAAAGATATTGGCTTGCATATAAATAAAATCCACTCATCAATATTTCCTACCCTATCGATGATATCAAAGTACTAACGTTTTATCCCATTGTACATTAAAACTTTGAATCCGTCCAAGTGCTGGTGTGCAAGTGCATTAGGGCTTTGGTTCACCAAAATCAAACTTAATCCCATTTAACTGATGCAAACTACATTATTGATTTATTAACATAGGAAGTAAGCTTTCCCAGTAGCAGTATTGTCTCAAAGGATACACTCAGTAGCACATGCCTCAAAGGGTAACGCCCAGTAGCTCATGCCTCAAAGGGATACTTGTCATTCCAAATTTTATTTCATTTCTTTCTTTTTTCTTTCATTTATTTTGTTTTTTTTTTCCCTGGAATGCAAATAAAAACCAAACTAATCGTGTCAAAGACAGGTGGGAGAGCCAATTATGGAAGACTAAGACCTAAGATAATGATGATGATATAAAGAAGGATTGGATTACATATCAATAATGAACCATTGGGGTTAGAACTAGAGCTTAGAATGACACAATGAGAACAGAGACCTATCATGCACATCACGCTTGCATACACGCTAATAATCAAAGTACAGTGGATTTAAGCTAATCAGAATAATACGAAACCTCCCCAAAAACAAAACAAAAATATTTTTGGATTTTCAAAGATTTTCAAAATTTTTTTATCAAATTTTTTTCAATTTTTCAACTTTTTTTTCAAAATTTTTTCAAAGTTTCCCCACCCCCACACCTAAATCTCACAATGCCCTCATTGGGAGTGAAAAGAAACAAAATAAAACCTAAAAAGAAAATAAATAAAAACAAGACGCAAAAATAAAAGGGACACAACTCAAAAACAACGATACATTTATATATATATATATATACAAGAGAGAAAAAGAAAAATAGCCAACCATACAAAAAGAAGAAAGAAAAAGAAAAAGGAGAGCAAGAGAGAGGAAGAGAGGAAATTCTTAGCAAACTAGGTCGGGTGCTAGGTACACACGAGCTATAGTCTCCAGAAATCTATGCAAATAGATGCCTATGGAGTATCAGCCACTCCATATCAAGTTGAAACAGCGCTACTTAAATCAAAATCTATTAGCGCGCGAAGTAGCTTATCAAATAGGTAAGAAAAACTCTCTATAAGGCTACAACAATACAAATTAAAGAGTTGATACCAAAAAGAGTACATCCACCATGGTAATAATGCATAGGTAAGGGCCCGCTTCAGTTTATCAAATGTATAGGCCCAAACATCAAATAGGCAGATGTAATTTAAACTAGCCAGCCGGTGGGTCATTTGCCTAGAAATTTTGTCATCATGAATTTGCACTCTAGGCAAAATAGTGGGTGCAAAATTCACAAGTCTATTAAGTCCAAAATGTGTCTGAGTCTAATCTAAATCAAAATTCTTAGTGGCAATGCTCTCAAACTCAACAAATTCAGACTTGCAAAATTTGAAAAGGAAGTCACTTTGGATGGGTTCAAAAGAAAAAGATTTATATTTAGCACAAAAACCCTCATCAAAACTAGGGATGGCAACGGGGCGGGGTTTCCCCGACCCCGTCGGGGCCCCGCTCCGCAGCGGGGAAAATTCCCCGGACCCCACGGGGACGGGGACGGGGCCGGGGATGGGGGAAAATTCCTCCCCCAGCCGCGGGGATGGGGGTGGGGTGGGGGAAAATCCCCCGTCCCCGGACCCGCTCTCCGTCGGGGAAATGTACCCGTCCCCGAACCCGTTTTCCCGGCCCGAAATTAATTAAAATCACATATATATATATCCTTAATTTATTAGTTTAATTTCTCTTTTTTGTTTAGGGCTTATTGTTTGATTATTTTGATGTTGGGCTCGTAATTTTTACTGTAATTGGGCTTGCATTTTGTGTGATCTCATCATTAAAATTCAGAGAAGCGGGGCCCTGGCGGGGAACGGGTCCCCCACGGGGCGGGGACGGGGGAAAACGATCCTTGACAGTGGGGGCGGGGGAATATTCCTTCGTCCCAGCCCTGCCCCGTTGCCATCCCTAATCAAAACCTTCATCGATATCAAACCCACATGCAAAAGATTCATATTCCACAGAAAGAATAGTATTATGAAAGTCCAAAATAGTGGGCTCAAGTACCTCCTCACATGACTCATGTAAAATAACTGCTTCTGACCCCTTTATCTCATAATGCTCAACTTCAGATGTGATGCTTATATCTAATTCACTAGCACTCTCAAGGTCTTCACACACCTCACACTCACAAGAGCAATGAAAAGGGGCCGGTGGGTTGGAGGGAACTAGGACATCCTCAGTGACATCCTTAAGTGAGCTAGTGTGGGTGTAAGGTCTTGTGAGAGAGTTCTAGACTCGGCAAAGACATGTTTTCATTCAAATTAGGCCCAGTAAGATAAGAGGGCTCAAAATTATCATAGAGACTAACTTCAGGATTAGGAAATCCTAAACTAGAGTCAGACTCTTGTAAAGTGGTATCCTCCCTAGTTTGAGTAAAACATCGAGAATATTTAGCAATTCTCTGTTTCATTGTCTCTACCGTTTTATCAGTCATATCTTTAATCATCTTTTCCACATTTGCACATTTAGCATCAACATAAGCACGATATGGGCAATTACAAGTATCATGATCAAAAGATTCACAATAATCGCATAACATAGGAGGCACATAAGACTGAAATGGGTCGTATGAGTTTATAAAATGGTTCTAATGAGAAGGATTAGCATAAAAGACATACTCGTCATGAGTTGGGTATTCAAAATTTTGTTTACCTTGATTAAGCTCATAGATATTCCAAGCTAGTTTTTCAAAGAAATTCCAAACTTCATCTTAAGTTTTAGATAATAAACCTAGTACACCTCCAGGATAAATAGACTTAATATAACCCTAAGATTCAGAATTCAAACCCACAACGATGACCTCACAAATTTTTCATTTTTCAAAATTTTGATTCAATTGAGCACGATAATCATTAAGTCTCGAAAGATAACTCTGAAAAGGTTCATGCTCAAATTGCAGGAAATTGAAAACTGGCATGCTTGAAGTGCTTTGTTCAATTTTAATCATTTTTCAAATTTTTTGGATTTTAAAGTTTTTAAATTTTTAAAGGTTTTTTTAAAGGAAAGAAAATACATCTAGGACACTATTTATAAACTAATGACTAAAATAAAAACAAGAGACTCAAATAATTAAGTGAACAAAACAAAATAAACAAACAAAAATAAAACTATGCTACAAAAAGAAAAGAAAAACACAAAAGACTCAATCAAGAATTGTCCTAACACTAAAAGCCAAAGAGGAACACAAACACAAAGCTTGTACACCATTTTCCTTTTTATGATCTTGTTTTTAGGATTTTTGATTTTTCGGTTTTTTCCTTTTGTTTTTACCACAAAACAAAATAAACAAAGTGAATCAAACCTAAAAACAATAAGTAGAAAATAGCCAAATATTAAACTAAAACACAAATCCCAATAAACTAAAAGAAAATTAGAAAATAAACTAAACCTAAACAACCCAATTCTACAAATAAAATTAAAATAGAAAATAAAACTCCTACAATTAGAACTAACTACACAGAAAAATCCATAAATATAATTTTTCTCGAATTTTTTCTATCCCCAACCTGTGCAGAAAAGTGTAAACAGAAAACTAATTCCAAACTTTATCGAAAAATCCAGACAGTCGTCAAAATTTCACAAAAATTCATGTTGAATCTAAAAATCATGAGGAATCCATCAAAAATATTATCACGGCAAAAATCACTCCAGATTTACTCCAAAAAATTCAAGTAGCATCCGAAAACGATAAAAAAAATCATGCACTGATTTTGCTATTCTGTTTTTTTTTTTTTTTTTTGCCTCTTCCTGCACACAAACCAGATTGTTAGTTCTGTGTTTTTTTTCCCCAGCAAATAACAATCTCTAAAAATCAAAGTGAAACTAATCTCAATAAAAACAAAAATCAAAACATTAACCAAATTCAAGCATCAAAACTAAACTAAACTTAATTTCTAAAACTAAATTAACAACTTAAGCACAACTAAAAATTACAATTGCAAAACTAAAACGAAAACGACACAAACGACTTGAAGAACTAAACTACGACGCAAGGCAACCTAGTTTCACAATGCCGTCTCCGACAACGGCGCCAAAAACTTGTTGTGATTTTCCATAGGTATATGGTTTTTGTTGTAGTAATTTGTGGATGTCGATCCTCAGAGATGAAATTGCGAAATTTGGTTACCGAAAATTCTAAACTAAATTAAAATTTGATACTAAACTAACCGACTCCAAAGTCTAGCTATGATACAAATTAATGGACTAAATGAATGCGATTAATTCACATAATTAAGAACAATACTTCTAATTTGAAACGTTGGTAGGCAAAATAAGAAGACCAAACTGCAAATAACTTCAACCACAAGCACTGTGCCGTAATTGCCCAATCAAAACACTAAAACCTGGTTCTCTACTGCAGTGGCCTAGATCGAGCACCTTGAATCCAAAAGTTCTGATTCTGGGCTCCTGATTTCCAAGCAAGTGAGCAAGCCCAACATTCCAGTTACATAAATCATGAACTGAAACTTCAATTTGGCAATTAAATTTGTGAGAAGCGAATCAAAAGCATGAACCGTAATCTACTCCTTTAACTCGGTTTGCCAACTCAAATCTGATTACACAATTTGAGAACTACAATCTATTACTGAAGTTGAATACAAAATGAAATTGAAGACTAAAAAATGAAAACAAATTATCAACTAAAAAGTCCTACGCTAAGCTACCCCTAATCTCTGCTCATCGCTCTGCCTCGATCGTCCTTAAAGCACCTGAAGAACGCCATCCTCATCCCCCTTTGATTGCCTTCATTAATCTTCCCCATAATTCCTTTGAAACCGCTGAAATAATGATGATGCTAATTATGGGCCTTGAAGGGGGAGAGAGAGAGAGAAAAAAACGTTTGAAAAAAACAGGGAGAGGAAATGTTGCTAGTGGTTCTGTTCTTCTCCTCTGCTTTTCGGTTTCTCTGGACTAGGAACCACTGGGGAAAAAGATGAAGAAGGGATTGGGGGCTGCGATGAGGAAGGCGAAGAGCCCTGTTTCGAGGCTATGTTCATGGCGCTGTTTTTTTCTAGTCTGGGAGCCGTGGGTTGAGGAATGAGGAAGAAGAAGAAGAGAGGAGATGGAGGGGGTGTTGGATTAAAGATCACATGCAGGGCATGTGACTAATAAGTGAAGGCAGGCCAGGCTGGGGAAAAGCAAGGAGGAAGAGACTGGGCTAGGCCCAAAGCGAGAAAGAGAATGAGAGTCTAGTGTGAGAAAAGAAGGAAATGAAAGAGAAGGGGGGGAACCTGGTGCTAGGCCGGCCCAAAAAGAAAGAAAGGGAAAGGGAAAGAGGGAGGAGGGGCGGTCTGGGCTCGACTCTGCTTTCTTCTTCTTTCCTCACTTGATCTAGCTTCATTCTTCAGCCAATTATTTATTTTTTCAATTTTATCTTCAATTCCTACAAAATAAACAAAACAGCATTAAAGTCCGAATTTAATAATTTATTTCGAGCAAATATTAGATAATAAAAAGGTATAAAATATCATAATTTATGGTTTAACAATGGATCAACAGTGTCGTAGCACATGCATATTTTGAAGCTATATTTTGAAATCTTCAGTGGATAGAGATGCAGGTTATATGGTGAATTATTTCACTTTGGTGTATGAGCTTTATGTTGGTTAATAATTGACTGTATATGGTTTGATCATGTATGAATGTGTATGGTTGAAGACATGCCTAACTGTGTTATTTCTTGTATACATGCTTCAAGCCTTGTCCTTTTGGACAGCGAGTGAGGAAATCAAAATAGTGATTACAAGTAGTGAAACATGCTTAGTTAGGGGTTGTTATAAAGCTAATGGCGAATTGATAGCTAAACATGCTGTTGGAAACTCAAATGAAGTCGAATTGATGACCCTGCTCCAAAAAACGTCTTCGATTTTGCCCCTTAATATGCTAATTAGCCAGAGAGAATACCCAAAATAAAACCGTAACTCTGGAATGGGTCTTTTTAGATTGTTCTCATTTTGGTGTATGTGATCTATGCTTTGTTGTGGGTATATCATTACTGGATTTATGAGAAGAAGGATGTGAGCTCATTTTTTGGGATGAAGCCCACATGGCGTAAGAAGGAAGGCTTGATCCTGATTGAGATAGTTTCTTTCGGAAGTCCAGTTTGTGTCCAACTTATGATGTGCTATTTGTCAAGCTTGGGCAAAAAGTGCCGGCCATACCCCTTGTTGCTAGGTGAAGGATGGTGTGCTAGCGGTCTTGATTCTTCTTTGCCTAATTTATGATGATTTCTATGTTTTGGCTTGTCAGACTCTTTATTTAGAGAATTTTTTTCTATGATACTTAGAACAGGATTATGCTGCGAATCTCTTTGGACCTTCCTCTTGGATTATATTTAGGGCTTTTTTCAAGGATTGCTTGCTATTTTTTCTATGATTACATTGTTGGTCATTACTCTGGCTTTGTATCACCAGACGTACAACATGGGTTTTCAAAAGCATGATGATCTGGCTTATGTGGCAAGGTATGGTATCATTAGGTTTGGAAAGCCTCATGATATGTTTGACACCTTTGCTCTTTTCATGTTGTTAATCGGGCCTAATAGGTTTAGGCCCAACGGCCACTTAAGTCGCCTAGGGTGACAACCCTAGCTACCCTCTAAGCTATATAAAGGGGTTTAAGCCTTTAAGGAGGTTGGCCTCAATAGACACAATGAGGTGAATATTATATCTCCCATATTCTCCTATTTCTCTCTCACGGCTGAACTACCATCTATCGAGTTCTCGAGTTTAGGACGTGAAAACCTAAAGCGACTCTAGTAGCCACTTGGTATTCTTATTGACGTGGATTGATATTCTTATAAGCATGGACTATTACCGACAGTATACTTCCGCATCCAGGTTAGTCATATTTCTTCCTACAGTGGTATTAGAGCCTAGACTGATCGGATTAGTCTCGTTTAATGCGTTTAAAGATCTAAATACTAAGCATGCTTGTTTTGAGACTACGCATATATGATTAATTGCCTAATTTTCGTAATTATGCAAATTTATAGCTTCTATGTCTGCTTACCCAGAATCAATAACAAATTGAGTTTTCAATAGATCAGATTCATGAATGGTTATGCCTTATGAAATCCGTGAACCCTGGCTGAATGACAAGCATGCTTAGATTTCAGAACATAACTATATGTTCAGGAATGACCCTTCTGAACATTTGGAGATTGATGACGAATCTTATTCTCCTTAACAGACAAACCATCACCATTCCTACCAAATAAGGAAGGTGTATCATCCTTGGTGACTCAGTGAGAATTCAAATCCTCCTCCTCACCGAGAAGTGGTTGAAAGTCTTATTGTAACGCATACAAATTGAGGTCCTTTTAAATTTTACCAAATTCTAAGAGACTCATCATTAAGAAAATTGTCATTGCAGGAATTCGTTTCATGAAGAAAATATTCATGATCTCGATTGGTTCAAAGAGTTTTAATATTTCGTCCCAATTGAGTCCTACTACTACTATAAAGTATACGAACACATCAAGTATCTAATAGCGGTGAGATAGTCGGTACACATACCTTTATCATGAATATATAGCTCCATGATATATTTTCACATTCATGGACCGCATATGTCTAGAGTGAATGAATGCTAAGGAATTCGACGTCCTCGAAACCTTACAAAAAGATTTCCTATTGCTTTACTAGCCAGACATAACTCACATCATACAACTTAAGCCCAGTGAGTTGATCTTAAAAGACCATCTTTAACTAGTTTATTAACTCTATCTTGACCCTCATGGTCAAGTTGAGCATGCCTAAAACAGAGTCGAAAATGAGACAAGGATGGAAGATGTTCTTTTTCGTCCATTGAAAACACCTTTCAATGTGACATGGCCAAACAAATCACCATGCTATATAATGTATAAGACATCTAGACGAAAATTAAAGAAAACTAACCTTGGGGACAGAAGACACAAGGAAACATCACACCTCAGGTGCATAGAGAGCATCGAGAAGAGACAACATAGTCCCTTTAAGGAGCCTCGAATGATTAGTCCTTAATTCAAGAACATCTTTTTCATCGTCGTTACCTAAAACGATAATTTGTGAACCCATCGTGTAGTGGTGAAAGTTCACAAAAATCAACTCGTTCCCAAACTATGTGCTTGGTTCCTCCCGTATCTGTAATCCACTAAGGATCACAGTTAGCAACAAATGCTTGAGAGCGCACATATTATCCAGGCTGTGAAAGAAGGTAACTTAATCGACTCAGGACAATCCCAAGCATAAGATCCCTAATTTCTATAGTCATAGCACTCACACGTGCTATATGCCCCTCTTTATTTCCCTTAGTCTTTTTCCCTTTCACAATACCAATCTTAGGTTTAGAACTTTATGAGAGAATGGATCGGATGAACCTGAAGCTAAGCTAATCCCACGCATACTTAACAGTGGGGTAACTTTCAATTGCTCACTAGACTGTCATTCATGCGGTATTACAAAGTATAGCATGTTGATCAATCCATTCTCGAACCACTTTTGGTACGCTTTTAAGTTTTCTAGATACTGTTCACTAGCAGTACCATCTTTGCCATCTTATAAGACCTCGAACCTAATGAGTATTCTAGCATTTCACGTTCATTCAGAAGAAATTGAATCTTTTGACATTATGTATCACAGTCAGTGCTATCAAGTTCTTTTGTTGGTAAACAAATTACCAACCTTATTTTAATTGCCATATCTAAAGGTATATATTCTGTAAAGTGGACATTAGGCATATTTTCAAATAAATAAATTATCAAAAACTCCATTATCCATATCGTATGATCGAAAATTTCGCTAAGCTCATAATCATCTCATACAAGCATGAATTAGAGGTTTTTATAACTTATTTATCACAATTTTCCATAAAACAAAATTTATGGAGAACATTATGGTTAAACAAATTAACATTTCAAATATATCACAAAGATATCCAACTTAATATAAACCAAATTTACATGAAGTTATCTCATTATTTATAACTACTAATATGCCATTTAAAACTCTATCAATGACATACCAAACATAAAATTCAAATTATTATATAAAACACATTTGTATAATAAAATGAATCTACATTGCGAAACATATTTGAATAATAACATGTTACAAAAGAATTTCATAAAATGCTCAAATAGCATTATATAAAACACATTTATATAATTATATATAACATGAAACATATTCAAATGTTACTTGCAAATTATAAAACACATTTATAATATTATGAATTTAAATTTCATAAAACCAATTCATAAAATACCGCTATATTACACAATTAGCAGGTAACATGAAACGAATCCACATTCATTTATTTGGGCGAGGAAAAAGTGCTAAAACAATTAGCAAATTTATTACAACTCATGTAGTTCATATATATAAAACATATTTATACAATACTACTAATTGGTGATTGACATGAAACATATCCATGCAATCGAATGCAACATAATTTGTAGCATGACATATATCCAAATATTAATCACAATTAATTATATATAGAACAGATCCATATAGCATTAAAGTTTGGATGAAACGAATTCATAGTAAAGCTTGCAAATTATATAAAACGTATTCATCTAATATTGCAAATTTAAATTTCATGAAATAGATTCATAAAATAATCAAATATCCTATATATCCAAATAATAGCATGAAACTTGTTCATGTAAAATTTAATGAATCATTTTTGTTAACTACAATGATGATAGAATAACTAACTGATTTATAATTGCTCATTATTAAATCATGAAACATATTCATGTGACGGGATATTATATAAAATATATTTATATAATATAACTTATGAAAATATTCATTTACCGACCAAAGGAATCTTTATATCACATAGGTATTTATTGAGTTCGAGTAAAATAAATTTACGTCATACGCACTAATTTTATTTATGAAACAAATTCACACAACGTCAACCCAATGGATCAATAACAAGTTACTCGGTTAAAAAAATGTTAAGTTGATGCATATATAAAACGAATTTATATATGACATTAAACATATTAATGTTTTTATAACGAAATCATGCATTCAGGATTAAAACTAATTTGAAACCTTAATTCAACAAATGAATTAACTGCATGAAAGTTTATCAACTTGAATATCATTATAATTCAATTAAAATCATGCTATGACTAATGATAATAATTAAACAATAATGGCTGAAAAATAATTTGGCTCAAAATAGTCGAAAATAGTCTGACCCATATCATTGAAATGTGGCAAGAAGCAAACCGGCTCAAAAAAAAAAGTCCAAAAACAAAACTTGGGCCAAAAAAATCGGCCCACTAAACTGGGCCTCCCCTTTCCCTTTTATTTGATGGTTCAGCCCAAATAAGGAGGGGGTTTTAAAGGCCTAAGACCGAGCCCTCTCTCTCTCCTCGGTCTGCTTCCCGAGCCCTCTCTCTCTCCTCGGTCTGCTTCCCCAAGCTCTGCTCCCTGATTGTCTTCTCCTCTCGACCCTGAAAGCAAACCCCTCCGTTTTCCGGCACCATGGCCGGAGAAATGGTGCACTGAGCTCCTTTCTCACACCACCACCACGGCAGCTACAGCCGCCATTCCAGTTTCCGAAAACCCAGATGAGGAAAGAACCCCCACTCGCCGCCGAAAGCCCACAAATAACCCACCAGCCTGTAGATCGGCTTCAACCAAGCCAGAAAACACCAACAGTGCACCGGACGCGCCTCTCACATGGTGGCGCGTGACTCACACGCACCGTTAATCTGGTGAATTTTGCGGTTTCTTTGTCGGATTTGGGCAGATCGGCGATCAAGGGTGCGGTTGGAGGAAAAAAGAGAGCCAAAATCTCCTTCGTTGGGGCGTGTGACTCACACGCGCCACCTCTCCACGGCGGTTCTGATGGGTATGGTTCAGCTCACTTATTTCCGTTTTCTACCGCCCCTTTTTTTAATTTTTATTTGGGTTATGTGATGGTTTTGACTGAAGGCCACAAAGGCCTCGTCAAGGCCACAGCCCCCACAATTGCAACCACATTGGTGCGGGTGGTTAGGAGCTAGGGTTTCGTAGAATTTCGGACAGAGGGAGATTAGGGTTAGGGTCTTGGATCTCAGACAAGAACGAATTTGCCTTTTGTTAACTAATTACACATAGTAATAAAAAGGCTCATGTTGTTTTAATTGTATATTGACGATGATTAACCACCTAAGCACGTTTTTCGCATATTAATCTAGATATGAATAGATCTTGATTAATTTGAGCATGACTTCGATTAGCATATAATCGTACAAAAGAATCATGCGTTAAATAATCAGACTATAATTGTTTATAGCATATTTGCAAGAATCAATCTCGGCAGGACGGATTAACACATAATCAGTGAGCAAGACTAAAAAAACTAATCTTTAACCAATACACGATATTAAGGACACAGAAGCATGCTTTTCGTTGCATAATTACAGAAATTATTTGGTAGGAATGGTGATGGTACACCGAGGATGGTACACCTTCCTTATTTGGTAGGAATGATGATGGTTTGTCTGTTAAGGAGAATGAGATTCGTCCTCAATCTCCAAGTATTGAGGCGAGTCATTCCTGAATATGTAGTTAGTCCTCACGTTCAGGATCTCACCTCTAATGGATAGTGGGAGTAATCTTCTCTCCCTACTCAGGCTTCCATACCTCTTAGAGAAAAGGGGAGGAACACCTGGCCCCTTACCTTTTAGAGAAAGGGGGACGAATTTCTCATCTAGGCAGGCAAGTAATGAAGGTCCCAAGATCCCAAGGACTGAGCGTGGAAGAATTCCTCGACGATATTTTCAAATGTTGAGGAAATATTCCTATGCACTCCCTTGGGAGTTGAGGGATCTACTTCTTATCCAGAGGCGGTTGGTTCACCAAATTACAAAGAATGATTGGATGCTGTAAGGGATGAGATGGACTCACTGACAGGGTTTGAGAACTCATTCAAACTCTACCTCGACGCAAGTCTTCAAAATAAAACATCAGGTGGATAGTTCAATTGATAAGTTCAGGCTCAGATACTCCTAGCCCTGGTTGCCCATTTGGACTTTGAGTTGATCGAAACGGACGTAAAGGTTGCTTTTCTCAATAGTGATCTTGAGAAAGAGATTTATATGGACCAACCCATTGATTTTGTATCAAAGGAACAAGAAGACAATGTGTGTCATCTTAAAAGGTCCATATGCGATCTCAAGCAATCTTCTAGTTCTTGGTACTCTAGATTCCATAAAGCCATTTTGGCTTATGTGTGGTTTTAAAAGACCATTGTGTATGTCGAAAGATCAATATGGGGATTATGTTCCTCACATTGATGACATACTGTTTACTAGGAACAACTTGGAACTGATTAAAGCCACTAAAAGGTAGTCATTCCATGTCTTTGAGACAAAGGACACGGGTGAAATCAGGTATGTCCTAGGAGTGGAAATAATCCAAAGTCCCCCCCAAGAAGCATGCATCAAAATGTCTTGGAACGATTTTGGATTTATAATTCCTAACCTGTAGATACTCCAGTTGATAAGGGTCCAACCTTGAGTCTTGCTCAATGTTCTAAAACAGATGACAAAATAGAGATAATGAACAAATGTCCCTACCTTAGCTTAGTGTCATAGTAAACTTAATGTGAGTCATGTTATGTACATGGCCTGACATTGCTTTGCAGTTAGTTTAATAAGTCGTTATCAAAGTAACCCAAGACTTCCTGATTGACAAGTCATCAGAAGAATCAAGCGCTACCTTCATGGTATTGATAACTTAGCCTTTTTGCTATCAAGGAGCAGGCCTCAAGATTAGAGGATGCTCAAATGTTGATTGGGGTGGTGACTCAGATGAGTCTAAGTCAACCTCAGGACATGCCTTTATCCTAATTGGGAGAGTCATATCATGGTGCAGCAAGCAGCAAAGCTGCACAACAATGTCAGCTATGGAGGTAGATTGTGTATCTTGTACCATAGAGACAAAAAGCATTGCCATTGGGTATATATATAGACTAACAAGGTGATTATGTTCCCTTAACTAAATCCATTCCTAATGATACGTTCAAAGCTCATTGGTTGAGTTTTGGAATTTATAAGGTTTGGTATTTAAACGTGTTCTGTTTCGTGATAGACATGTTTCTTTTGTAAATGGGCAAAATGCTCATAAATTATTGTTGCACGTTAGGCATATTGAAATGTCACAGGCTTCCTAGGCACATAGGCAATCGCCCTGAAAGCTTGAGTAGCAGACAGGATAAGACTAAATCATATTGGCACTAGGTGTGTAATGTTGATTACTCACACTGGACGTGTATAAGTAGAATGAATATAGTCGCCTTAGTGAGACTAAGATGAGACTCGAGGGAGTTGAGTATGAAATGAGTTTTCATATCGAAGTCTTAAAAGCCGAATCTTGAGTGTCAAGATTAGCATTCAGTATGTTGATCTAGTGGCTCAGGTTAGATTTTTGGGTGAAAATCTAGACTGACGATTCGCATGATATAAAGAGTGACGTACCCAACTGAG
This sequence comes from Carnegiea gigantea, assembly GCA_029747015.1. Taxonomy (NCBI): domain Eukaryota; kingdom Viridiplantae; phylum Streptophyta; class Magnoliopsida; order Caryophyllales; family Cactaceae; genus Carnegiea; species Carnegiea gigantea. The sequence continues at coordinate 160,394 of JAKOGI010000084.1, read as the reverse complement.
TGGAAGCTATGCTATGACGCACATCTCATACTGTGTGTGCTTATAAGACGACCCATACATGGAGTAATAATTGACTTCCCTATCTCTTGTCACTATGTGACCCTATGAACGATGACCCTTTGACTTAAAGCTATGATATGAATTCGAAGCTTGATGATGCTACTTTAATGTGATTCTCAAGAACCACGATATATATGGTTCAGCGAGAACACGTTAAGAAAGTAGTTAAGCTAAGATGAAATTTCATGAGTGTTTAAGGAAAAACCGATCCACCATCACCATATTAGCCCGGGCGATTATGTTGAGAACTTAATCATATAATATATCAGGCATACGGGATTAGAGATGCCACTGGTGATGTCTTGGGATGGTTTTGGGGTATTGTATTTCGTGAAAGTGTTATGTTAGTTGGATGGTAACTTAATATAACACCACTTGTTATTTTTGATTGCACGTCCTATTCCTGGTATGAAGCGTGAGAAGTTGTGATACATAGAGAATACGTGTTTTATGGCCTAAGTGGGCGAGTGGGAGCTGTTAATCGGGCCTAATAGGTTTAGGCCCAACGGTCACTTAAGTCGCCTAGGGCGACAACCCTAGCTACCCCCTAAGCTATATAAAGGGGTTTAAGGGGGTTGGCCTCAATAGACGCAAGGAGATGAATATTATATCTCCCATATTCTCCTATTTCTCTCTCACAACTGAACTACTATCTATCGAGTTCTCGGGTTTAGGACGTGAAAACCTAAAGCGACTCTAGTGGCTGCTTGGTATTCTTATTGACGTGGATTGGTATTCTTATAAGCGTGGACTATTATCGATAGTATACTTCCGCATCCAGGTTAGTCCTATTTCTTCCTACACATGTCTATGTTGACTATGATAATTGTAATGATAATTTGGCTCCATTATGTAACTATTCATACATGGAGGCTCAACGATTTTGTAAAGTGGTTCAATCCCTACCCCACTTGCTGATTATGCGTTCTACTTAGTTTGAACATGGTTTTGTGTTTTTTCATGTGGTGCATGATGCTAAAGCATGACGCTCTTGAGCATGTTTTTAGGCCTTTTCAGTGGTTCTAGCCGGAGCATTGAAACATGGTCTCTTTATGTAAGGTATGGGTTTGGTTATCGTGCAGTTCAATTTACCATGTTGCTTGCCAACCCGTTTTACGGTGGAGGCAGCATCTACGATGCATGTTTTTTATTTGGGAAAGCATATCATGCTGTTTCTATTCTGATAGTCTTTTTTTTTTTTTTTAAGGCTAATGGGTTTTTTCCTTTGCTACATCTCTGTGATGTCCGGGCTTAGTTCCTTAGGCAACTAGAGGTATATACATTAAACTCATTACGAAACCATGTTAAGGATGATAATAACATACTAATGTTATTACCTGAGACTTTGTGATTATTAAACTTATGTTGGATTTTTAAGCTAGCTCGTTGTTGTTTGCGAATCTTCACTTGGTTTAATTGTGTTTCTATCTCTGTCTATCTTTGGTCGGTCAGAATTATCTTGGAGGCTATTGGTTTGGCCCTTCTGAGGAGGATACTTTCTCTCTACTCTACGTCTATTCTTGCTAGCCCATGCACATATCTTTCCAGGATCTTCTGGTACTATTCTACTAGTGCTGTTTTTATGCATTCTGCTGGAATTTGTTATATGATTGATTTCAAAGCTGGCAGTGTCTAGTTTCCGCCTAGATGACTTGAACTATTGTTTTTCTGCCCATTTCGAGATAAATTCAAGGATGATAATAACTCATTAATGTTATTATCTGAGATTTGATCATATTTTTGTCACTTTGTTCTTGTGGATCTTGATTTGGAATAACGTTGTTTATGCCCCAGTCCTTGATTATTACTACAACTGATTTGGAGGGTGCTTACTATGCCTTTTTTAGAGTTGTATTGCCCTGCGTTATCTGCATGTTTCTTATATTACCTATGTACCATACCTCGGGTGTGTCAGGTGCAATAAGAACCATATGGTATCTCACACGATCATTTCATCGGAAGTTTGGTATTGCTGCTTGTAATATGTCATTAATTTTGAGCATAGATCCATATATTGTAAGCTATCCTCTTTTCCTTTTTCTTGCTGTATGTTTCGCACCCTATGCTTGTAATGTCTACTTTGTTGAGAGGAAAAAAAACAATTTTGCTTGTTTCCCAAGGTTATTTTTCTGACTGATCTTATGGATCATCAAACACATATTGAAAATGTTTACGTTTTTCATAAATATTTAATGAAAGTCATTATCTGGAATGTATAAGGAGCAAAGAAAGCAGAACTCCAGCTAGAGTTAGGATTTATAAACTAAACAATCAAGCCTCACATTCTATTCCTAACTGAGACGATGGTTAATGAACACAATATTCAACGTATAGTCAAAGCTTTGGTTTTCGTCACTATGATACCATTTTACCTAACAATCATGTGGGTAGTATATGGATTTTGTGGAATATAGATAATGTTGAACTTGATATTATAGCAAAGAAGCCTCAAGTAATCCATTGTATTGTGTTTGAAAATCTACTTCTAAAAAATGTGTACTTTCAGCGGTCTATGCACCGATGCAGAATCATAAAAAAAAATGACTTTTGTAATCATCTCAACCAACTCAGTACTAGTATTATTGATTTGCCTTGGTGTGTGCTCGCAGATTTTAAATGAAATTTTACACACTTCTAAAAAAGTTGGGGGCACACAACTAGGAACGTCCAAGTTTCAGAGACTAAACGAATTCTTATGCATTCTAGAGGTCATAACGGTAACGTGCAAGGAAGGATCTTCACTTGGGGAAAAAAAAATGTTGCATGGTTACGAAAAGTTGGACATGGTATTTTTAGGGACCATTTCCTTCAACTCTTCCCTAATTATATTGTAACCAATGGTCCTTCTGACCATTCTTATGTTTACCTAACCACAGAATCTAGTCATCCCCCTAAAAAGGAAAAGCTTCAGATACCAACATTCATAGGTCTAGTATTAGAACACGCATTGTTTGGTTTAAAAAATTAGAAAATAAATTTATCAGGCACAACAATATACTACATTGCCCAAAAACATAAAATATTAAACTAGGCCTGAAATCCTAGAGTAAATGCACATGTGAAAATTTTAAACAAAAACTTGAAAGAAATATTAATAAATGAATGCAGATTAAGCAAAAATTTGTTTCTTAGCCTAATAATGCCCCACCTTAATAATTGGCATTATAAACTTATCAAGCAATACGAGAAAGTGCATTTGTTTAACCAGAAACATTGGGGGAAATTCACGTGTAAGGATTGGTTAGTTAATAGTGACAGAAGTTTATGATATTTTTATCAATCGATGAAAGCCAGAAAATCGCTATCCATAATTGGCAGGTTCAAAGATTCATCAGGAGTTTGGATAGACGATGCTACCCAAATTTAAAATCTTTTTATTTATGAGTTCACCTCACGGTCCAAGTCAACACAAGGACATTTCCCCCTTAATGTTGACCTCTCAAAAATGTTATCCCTATAAGATAACGAGAAATTACTTAAACTTATTAAGGACTACAAAATTAAGGATGCAATTTTTCAGATGGATAAATTCAAGGCGCTAGGTTCAGATGACTTTGGGGCAGCTTTTTGTTTAAGGATTATTGGTATATTATTCAGAAAAATGTTTGCAAGGCTGTCAATTCATTCTTTCATGATGCAAGCTATTAAAGTAAATCAATCACATGCTTATAGCTTTGGTCGTGAAAGTTGATAACCCGTCGATAGTGCAATTTCACCTAATAAATTTATGCAAAACCTTGTATAAAAGCATTGCTAAAATTTTGGTGAACAGAATGCGCCCACTACTTACCAAAATTATTGATCATGTCCAGAGTGCTTTTTTACCACAACGGTCTATCCATGACAATATAATATTGACACATGAGATCATGAACAAGTTTAACACTATGAAAAGGAAAAAATCATGGGTCGTGCTCAAATTCGATATGGAGAAAACCTATGATCGAGTAGAGTGGAATTTTCTATTTGAAGGACTAAAGCAATTGGGATTCCAGCTAAGGTGGATCGCCTAGATCCAGCAATACGTCACTACAGTGTCTTATTCAGTTATCGTTAATGATGAAGTATCTGAGTTTTTCGTACCTTCAAGGGGAATATGTTAGGGCAACCCTCCATCACTGTATCTTTTCCTAGTTTGCATGGAAGTACTAACACGAAGACTTTAAGAAGAACAAAGTAAGAAAAAAAGTGATATTGGTTTCAAAATTGCACCGAGAGCCGACAAATTACCATACCTGTTATTTGTAGATAACAGCGTACTTTTTTGCAGGACAAGCCTTGAATCTTGCCAGAAACTGAATGCCCTACTTAATAGCTTTTGTCAAAACTCAGGGCAACTCATTAATTTTCAGAAATCTTCAATTACCTTTTCTAAAAATACAACTACGCATGACCGACACATCGTAACTTCTGTTTTTAATATAACACACCAGAATAATCTTAGTAAATACTTAGCCTACCCAGTTTTTAAAGGCAAACCAAAAGTTGAAACATTTTCAGTATTAGTCAATAAGACAGTTGTAAAACTCCAAACTTGGAAAGCGAGAAATATTACTAAGGTAGGTAGAGTGGTCTTAATTCAGCCTAATGTAGAATCCATGCAGGCTCATACAATGCAGTGTTTCCAGCTTCCTAGTTCTACTAGCCAGAAAATTGACAAAATAACTTGTGATTTCTTTTGAAAGAAATCTGATATGGACAAATGGCTACCAATAGTTTCCTGTGATAAAATTTGTCGGCCCCAAACGTCGGGAGGCCTCGGCCTAAGAAAGACAGAAGTAGTCAACAGTGCTTTTTTAAGGAAGCTAACTTGGAGGCTTTTTAATGAATGGAGCCTCTTAATGAACAAAAGATAGCTAGATACCTTATAAATGAAAATTTTTTTTATAGTTAAGCATAAAAAATCGAACCCTTGGGCATGGAAGTGCATTTTAAAGAATTGACCACAATTTCGTAAAGGCATACGATGGAAAGTTCGAGAGGGATTAAATATTAAATTTTAGTTAGATAATTAGTACGATAATGATAGTCTCGCTGACCTAGTGGGAATACGAGACACCTCCATCATTGACATTTCACTCAAAGTCTCACATGTTATCTTGCCTCACAAAGAATGTGATATCATCAAACTAAGATCATTAGTTAGTGATTCTTGCCTTCAGAAAATTTTAGCGATACCGATTCCGTTCAATCCATTTACTGACTCTATTTGTTAGGGACTCTCTAAAAGTGGAGAGTTTCCATCAAATCAGCTACTTCGGCTACCCATGGTCTGGATTTTCATCATTATCAATACTGGGAATTTAGTTGGATATGGAAATTAGACATCATGCCTAAACTACAAGTATTTGTCTGGCAACTATGTCATGCATCCCTTCCTACTAAGGGAAATCTTCTCTTAAGAGGTTTGGATATTGAACTGCTTTGCCCCCACTATAGCGGGCAAATTAAAGATGCTGAACATCTCTTTTTGAGATGTCATAATGCTCAATTAGTGTGGGAACTACCAAGTGACCATAATTTAGTTAATGCAATTCTGCCATATAATCCTTAAATAAAGGTACAAAACTGGCTATCTAGTTTAAGACATTTTAATCCGCCTATTAAAGTGGATATAATTGTAGCACAGAATAATAAGATATTTCGTAATAAAGTATCTAATTCGGTTATTACACTACTAACAGAAAAAAGAGCAAGCACAGAATGGCGCATAAGACACAAACTCACACAAATACTTATTCCACTCAACCCATACCCATCAGCACCCAGCCGCAAAAAGACTCTTTGGACAGTATGGAAGAAACATAAGGAGGATTGGTTAAAATCAATTTCAATGGATCTAAAAACTCTCAAGGAGCAGTAGACGGATTTATCATTCACGATTGGAAAAGTGGATTCATATAAACAGTATCATTAAATGTAGGAGCAGCATCAGTTCTAGTAGTAGAAGAAACAACCATGCGCAATAGAATCAAAGCAGCAGGGCAAGCTAGGTTCACTGATATTCATATTGAAAGTGATAATCAGATCCTCATTCAAGCAGTATAAGGACATTCAAATATCGTGGGAAATTCAAGTGTTACTACAGGGCATTGCTACTTATTTACATAGCTGTAGCAATGTTATTATTGATTACATTTTTAGGCAAGGTAATAGTATAGCCAACTGGCTAACTAAATGTGGTCTTTCTCTTCATTTTACAAGTGTGTAGGATGTGGTCCCGCACAGACACCTTGGCTGTATCATCAATGAGGATAATTTAGGAAGAACTCCTAAGAGAAGGGCTTCCTAATTTGTATTACTTACCTTTCTTACCAAAAAAAAAAAAAAATTGTAAAAAATAAAAATTTAAATATCGCCCTATTAATCGTCCTTAAAATTATTTAATTATCAAATCAGATTTAATATAGGAATTTTTTGGTTTAAAAAGTTGAAATAAAATGTAATTAGGAATGAAACTAAAAAGTATGAGAATGATTTTTCATTCTAGTATAACTTGTTTGGTTCAATCCATCAATAAAAAAAGTTAATTCCAATGGTGCGGGTTCATATAAACCAAGGAGGAGTGAGAGGTTTACACAAATCTATGCTTCAAATTTCAGTAATTCATCTGTAATGTGATAGCAAATTATTAAAAAAAATTAAACCAAACATCAAATATGAAAATTGATTATTACATTTCCTTACCGAAATCCTAAAAACTGTTAACCAAACAATCCAAATTATCCAAATTATTTATTTGATCTTATTACACTAATTAAACCTTCCTTTTTAATCAAACTAATTAAACATTTTTTTTTTAACAAATGAAGCACCGATATGAATGACATTCAAACTCATATCTCTTAACAACAATACCTAGAAGCTTTATTAGGCGAACTAATTAACACCTACAACTAAGTAAATATTCTATACAGACGAATCATAGAAACAAAAACATAAAAAGCATGAATCATGCTAAATTTTAGGCAAATAAACAAAATAAAAGAAATAAAGGAGGTCAGCATGCACAATAATTGAAGGTGGACTTGATTGCAACCAAAAAAATTGAAAAATGCAAAGTGAAAATAAATAATTAGGAGGCTTGGTCGGTGATTGGAGAAAAGGACAGTAAAATATAGAATAACACCCTAAAATTAATTTATTTCGACTAGTATTCGAAAAAAATTTTGTGGAAATTCATAGTATACTAGGAATCATTACAACCAAAAAAATAAAATAAAAAATAGTATGAAGATCCAAAATAGACCACTTGGGTGGTGTAGCCCGGGTCGTGCTGCCAGCTGCTAGATAAGGCCCTGGCTAGTAGATAGGTGTCTATTATTGCTAACCTAATGGATAATTAAATTGCTATGGAGGGATCACATCAACTACGGTTTGCTTGGCATTCTTTTTAAAATGATAAGGCAACGTTAATAATGTCACCTGTCTTGATTTGGTGAAGTAACGTATCACACACACATCATGCATTTATCAATGCAAAAGCAACGTAACCCTTATCTTCCTCTTTGGAACGTTGTTGCAAGCAATTAGTCATCTGTTTTAAGTAAGGTTGTAAATATCAGTGGAATATGTAGGTGTAGATTGTCCATTACCTTTAACTAATAAAATTTTTAAGAGTTAAGATGAAAAAAAATATGAATATATGTTTCTTCTCTATACGCATTAAGCGAAATTTAGTGTATTTCAGATATCGATTTTAATTATTGAATGGACAACATCTCACTAGTGAATAGTGATGATTATTTTTTAGGATAATTAATCCCAATTTTCCTTAATAATTAGGATTTTTGTGTTCAAATGATCTGAACTTTAGAGAAATTAGTTGTAACAATCCAAACTCATAAAAAAAATTACTAATTGTTGCACCGAATTCAACCCATTGCATGCCTATTTATTTAATAGATATTGTTAAAAATAAATAGGCTCAAAATTCGAACCCGGATAGAATTTTTCGTAAATTTAGATTATGAGCAAAATTCATATTATTTGAATCTAAGAATTTCAATCAATTATTGTGATTTTACCCACGTCATCCCTCTGCCTATTTTGATAAAATCATCTTTCTAAATGTGAAAGTGAATCTACCTTTTTTGCCCCCTAACAGTGTATATGGTTGTCTCCCACTTTCATGAAAATTTGGCAATTTTTATAAGACGGTGGCAGCATACAGTAACATTGCTATTTGAGTTGTGTGTTTGGCTCAGATAAATATATTTGATCTATTGGGGTCTATATGATAGACCTTATTCTTGCAAACATGTCCTACCATATGTCATTGATTGATCTAGTATCTACTGTGAAAGTATACAAGGGAAATATGAAAATAGCAAAGTATCTGTCATGCTTTTAGGAACATACACTCTCAAAAATTACATTTATAAAAATATATTAAAATAATATATATAAAAATATACTTAGAAAAAAATGTATATATGGTAAGTGAAAACACATACTCCCAATAGCATATCAGAATATATCGTGTGATACAACTATTAGGAAATTCCGTGATTCATAAAGTAAATACTATTTGAAAAGTTTTAATTTTTCAATTTTTTAATATTTAAAAGTTTTTAATACAACCGTTACAAGAGAAATAAAATATTTTTTAAAACAATCTCCTCTCTCTTTCTTCCTCCTTTTCTCTCTTTAAAAAAAAAAAAAAAAAAAAACCTAATAACTTGTGATTGAACAGGACTATCATTGATAATTGTGTGATAGTGTCAATAGTAAGCCCTAATCTTTTCAAATATTATGTTTTTGGTAGTGTCTTTTTTTAGTTTAAATTTTGTCTTTTCGTTGATGAGAGTTGATTTCTCCTCCTCTTTAGAAAGGTGATAATTGTATCTCCTTTTTGAAGAGATTCAATAAATCCAGTTTCCAGTTCGTCATAGTTGGGATGAAAGTGTTGTGGGCTTTCAATAGATATGAATTTGTTGAATACGATATATGATAATAGATAAGTGTTTTTCCCCAAAAAGTTATACTAGGTCTACAAATGTCCTTCTCAATGGCTGCATCAAGAAACACAGAGTAAATGGAAGGCAGACGATCAATGTGTTCGCAATTAGCTTTTTTGAACGAGATATTTATTCCATTATTTTAGATCTATGTTCATTTGAATTTGATAACTTTTATGTCATATGACTTTTAATCAATAAATTTATCTTTATCACCCAAAAAGAGAGAGAGAGAGAGACAATTTTACAATCTCTCAAAAGTGAGACAATATCACACATTGGTTATTTCTAATGTTAATGATACTCTCAATTTTTAATGAAATACAATTCAAATTGAATATTATCAATGTGACTTCTGTCCTCTTCACTTGTCAGGAGGAAAATGATTGTAGTGCTATCCTGACTTGGGGCACCTCAAAGGAGTTCGTATGCCAAAACTTGAGTTTACTAGTTGTTTTTCGAATGCCAAGTACTTTAAATTAATATAAGGACCTAAGGTCATAAGACTTTTTGAAGGATACAATTACACTGTACTTGCTATTATCAAAATAAAGAGTTTAAGATTAAATTAGGAATTACCATTTTTATTTGTTTTCAATAGTAAATTAGGTACAAGACATGTTGATTTGGGTTAGGTCCCCTATATAGTTAGATTGTCCAACGCTCAGAGTCTACTCTATTACTAAGAATTAGTGTAGACCTGTACTATACACGGTGCATGATGAAATAAACCTTTGGAACATATGTATTATTGAAAAATAAAAAATTACCATTAAATATATAATTAATATTATAAATTAGAAAAGGTGGAACGATAACTCGTTAGTAAAAAAAAAAAGCTGTCAACTTCATACATAACAACTGAGATTAATAATGTACAAACATATGACTATGGATTCATGATTTTCCTTTAAAATATTTGATGTCCTACCTAGATATTCTGTCCCAAACACTCTGAAATTAGAATTAATAGAATGAAATAGGCAATTATGCACCCTTCCCCTCCCTCCCCCTGCCTGCTTTGATCATTATGAAATTGAGATCAATAGAATTGAAAGCATAATCAGTGCTAACATGTAAAGGAACCTTGAAATTCTTCACCTACATGTTGGAATCTGAAATTGAAAAAAAAAAGGGGTTAATATACAAATGATTATGAGGCCCGCACAGTGAGTTTTTTTTTTTTTTTTTTTTTTTTGAGGGTTGATGGTCCCGTATATTAGGAGGTTTGGTTGCTTACTGTTAAGAATCAAGTGTAGTTGAAGATATTCACAGTTCGCCTATATATTGTAGTTGGAAAGTGAAAATCGAAACTGGAACAATATAATCATTCACTGTAATATGCTATTATGAAGGCATTATAGTGAGACATGTAGTTGTATAACTATTATTTATCTGAGATTAAAATAGTAAACCCTGAATCCCTCATGTGCACAGATTAGGGAATATAATATATTTCAGACACCTAAAGTATACATGAAGTCAAAAATTTATCCATGTTCAAATCATATATTTGATAGATTGAAAAATCTACCAAATATGTTTGATCTTCAAGATTCAGCTATGTGCTGCAAGCAGGAAGTGGGAAATCTGAAAGTTGGAAAAAAAAAAACTGATCAATGAAATTCCAGTAGGAGGTCAACAGAGTGAGATATGAAGTTGTGTAATTATTTACCTAAGACTAATGTGCTTAAACCTTGGATCTCTATTGTGTGCACGATTTTGGCAAAAATTTATGTCAAACACAGAGAGTACACATGCATAGGTATCGATTTATCAATCTTAAGATCATATATTTGATATATTGGAACACTGATTTATCATGCATGATCTTACCTTATTTTACAATTGCATATTTCCAATGGTAGGAAGACTAATGAAGGAGGCTATTGTGTATGTTGAAATGCAATTAGAGTAGATAGCAAAAAGGTGCATCACAGTGAGAGCAGTGAAATTTATTGGTGCAATTATTGTGTCTCAATGGGTAATATCAACATGGCATAGATGCAGTGAAATTGTAAGATTTTTGTAATTTGTAATTATTACATATATATTTTTTCTATAAGAAACTTTACTGTAAAATATTAATATATGTTCATGAACTCCCCGCGCGGCTATCTCTGAGTGACTAAAAGTTCAAATTCTTTCTGAAGTGGAATTCCTTGATCCCTGGCAATAGTTTTATCAACTCAGAAAAATCCACCTGCATAACCTCAATCTTCATCTTCCTCGGAATACAATAATAAGATGACTAATTTTACCAAGTAATAATTCTATCAAAAAAGGAAAAATAAATCAAGTGATAAGATTATTCAAAAATTGAACAGTAAACTAAGCAAAATCCTATTAGAAATAGAAAAACCAAAATATCATATGAATTGTGTAGTTCAACTCATGTTGAGGTTTTCTTTTCCCCCTTAATTCAAAATTAGTAAAATAAAAGATGACCAATTAGTTATTAGGGAAAAATAGTTGATATCTAACTGAAAACCTAAAATAAAAAAAGTCAAATAAAAAATGAACTGAATCATGTAGGATTATTTGCTTCCCCTCATCCTCAATGATTGACAAGATCATCATCTATCATTTGTTACATGTATAACTAAAATAATGGTATTTTAAATAATAACAATAATAATAATAAAGGGATGTTTTATTTGGAGAAGATACGCTTATTTAAAGATATAGAATCAGTAACTTAGATTAATAGATTGCTACCCCTCAGATAATAGGATTATCATATATCCTTTATCACATATATAATTAAATTATGGGTATTTAAAAATTTTATGGAGGAGGTACCTTTTTTAAGATACATAATCAAATGCTTAGGTTTAATAGATGACTAATTTTTATGATTGATATTACACCAAATCTCGTAAATCACTCCTATAGTAGCATTTTAGGTTTTCCCAAATATTATCACGTTCTTTTAACTACTTGGGATTTCTTAGATGAAAAGATTATGATGTGTCCTTTATCACATATAACTAAAATTATGAGAAATATTTTTTAAAAATAAAAATTATAAATGAGTATTTTACTTGGATAAGGTAGTTTTTTAAACTTTAAAATCTACGTTTTATATTTAATGAATAAATATAACTGTCTCATTTTATTTTTCCTCGATAATTGGATTATTATCTATATTTTATTATGCATATCGAAAATCATGGAGGATTCTTTTAAATAAAAATAAAGAGATATCTTAATTTTGAAATAGATAGCTTAGATAATAATTTTTATAGTTGAGATTGCACCAAATCCCGCAAATTACTCTCGTTGAAGTCTTTTAGAGTTTTTCAAAGATTGCTATTAATATAGTATAGATATATAAACATTTGTAATAAAATTATTTATCTAGACTTCTAGGTCATATGCATTATTTGTAATATCAGCTACTATAGTTAGCTTTAAAAATGAAAAATTATTGAAGTTATCTTCAGAACCAAAAAAAAAAATTACTGGAGTTTTAAAAATATCAAAAAAAACTGTGTGTATAACACAGATGCTCAAAACTAGTTGTTTAATTATAGTGCTCTCATACAGCCAGCAAAATAATATAATTGTAATCAATAGTTTATTTATATTACAAGATTAATTACGTCCCAACAAACAAGCTATTAAACTTTGAAAAGTGACCATAGTTGTCATTTCCAACATATATAAGTAAACACTCATGGCTATCTTACTCCAAACTACAATAAGTAGATAACTAGCACTATGTTTGGATATCTGGAGGGATCTGAATTGGTGGCTATGAAGGGAAAAGGAATGGAAGGCAATGCAAGGGAAATGTAGTAGTTTCTTATGTCTTATTTGGATATGCCAAGAAGGAAAATCGAGGATAATGCATGGGGCAACTTATTAAAATCTTCCTCACGACCCATTCACCCTTAGTTTAGAGTTTAACAGAAATTGAGGTATCGAAGTTGAAGGGAATTGGCATATTTAATTACATTCCTTCTCTCTGCATGTAACATTCCTAAATAAGGTCAATTTGAAATAAAGAGTTTTTAATCCCCTCTCCTCTAGGCTCTATCTCTTTACCTCAAAAGTTACAAGAACCTGGATGGACCAACTTATTCAATGGGAAAAGGTGGCCAAAGCAATTTGTAATATACAACGAGATATTCAAACTATCAAATTGGTGAAAGCGCTCAATGCTCTACTAAATTAAACCGTGGTTGTACTTGAATTTTGATATAAAATGAAAAGAAGCACGAATAAACCTCGCCATGAATTAATGAAACCAAAGTTATCAATAATCAACTTTTTCCAATAAGAATGTATAGTCAAATTACTTGTGTGATATGTTTTACATAAAAATCATGCAAAATTGAATCAGGGTTGAGATGTGACCTTCAATTATCATAATGCCTATATGTGTACATGTATGTTGTGTGTCTATACATCTGTATGTGCGTATTATGTAATACGCTTTGTGAAGCAAAATACAATATTATAGTTTCCTCTTTCACATGATTTTCCCCTTCACTCTCACTTTTTTTCTTGCTCATTTCAGTCAATTTTTGACAGTTTGGTATCTTTCATTCTGTTGTATTAATGCTCAATTCACTTTGTGACTAGTCTCATTTTGAGGCGTTTTTCACCATAGAATTGAGCAAATTGATGATGTAGGGTAGATGTTGAACTAAGGGAGAGATTAAGCTAAGAGTGCAAGAAGAGGCGCAAAAAAGTTGCAAAGTGATGAAGATGATGGTTGAGATCCATCCCACAGGCACCTGTGGCAAACATTAGAGCGATGTCATGATCAGATTGTTAAAAACATCTCCAAAGTTGAAGCATGAACACTACCACCCATGCTAGATAACAAAGTTGTGGTAGCCTCAGTAGCAATCCTGTAAGATCTTCCAGAACATGGAGACAGCTACTCATGTCCAGGAGCACGACTCACGTATCCTACAGTACCTAAGAGTTCCCTCATGCTTCCTAGTTCCTACAGTACCTTACAAGTTTCTGAAAGAGCACGGTTGTGCCACTAGTTAGGATCCCTTCGTAACACAAGTACCCGGGCCATTTGGCATGGCTGTGTCACAGTTCTTTGCAACATCTTTAAGTAGCATTTTTGTGACTGTTGTGGGGACAACTTTTGTTTTCGCCTCCAATCAGGGTTTTCAGAGAACTTTATCGCACTAATAATTTATGTTATTGAAGTTGACCTAATGATTGTGATCTGAAGATTAATAGTCATTTCATTCAATTTCAAAGTTTTGAGTCTCAATCTCTCTCTTTTAATTGCTTTCTTCTTTCACCTTTTCAAGTGACTGTCATAGATGTAACTAGTGGTGATTATTTTGCTATTTAAGACATGTCTAGTGGCTAATTCTCCCAATGCGATCATGCTTTGACAATCATGAGTTTTCCCGATTGAATTTCTTTTATATTTGTGTGTATGAACTTTCCTATGCTCATCATATATTACTAAATACTTGAAAGAATTTTCATCTATTTTTTACTTGAGTTTATGAGAACATTGAAAGATGAACCTTTATTTAGTGTGAATTACTAGAAAATTAGGACTTTGACATGAATGTAATTAGGGTTTTGAGGGATTGAGTTAGATTGATAGTTGAAATCACAATTTAAGAAATCAGATAACAAAAACACTTAAGCTGGAATTAGCCACATAATTATGCTTAAAAATCACTTATTAACCCTTTCAAGCTTGTTAATGTATGCATCAAGAATGGATATATCACCAATGAATGCCCAACTCCCTCTTTCAAGTGTAAAAGCTAATCCAGTCACACTAGTAATCTATTTTCATCTTCTCTTTTTTTTTAATCGGCTTAGCTTGAGTGATTGAGGTAGCTTGGTAGGTGAAAGAAGGCTCCCTCTAGATATGGCCCATATTGCCGATTGCTAGCTATAACTACAATGTGCACTTGCTGTTTGACTTTACAGTTGCTAGAATAGTTTCTAAATATTTTGTGCAAATATCACTTAAGTTAGCCTTTATAAACTCGTACAGGGGAGGAGCGCAAATTGAATGTATATTAGAATAGTATGTTTCAACTAGCTGAACTAGTAAAATCTTTGAAAATTATTGTCAATGATCCAAGTTCGAACTCCGCCTATATCAGTCTTTGCACCTCCTATACACACACACACACACACACACACACACACACACACACATATATATATATATACATATATACATACATATATATATACACACACACACACACACACACACATATATATATATATATATATATATTATGTGTGTGTGCGTACACATGTCTTGAGTGAATTACCACCGCACACATGTCTTGATTATATCATAACCGTTTATTATTATTTTTTTTGGGTTTTAATTGATTTAAAATTAAGTTTTTAAAATCAAAACATATTTAAATTTACAAAAAAGATAAGTAAAAAGTGTTCCGTTCGGTGTCATAAACTTACAAAAATTAATTTTCTTATAAAAAATAAAAAAGACCCCCTGAGTTGTGTTCGTTCCATCTGCGTTCGAAGCCACCATTGTTTCCGGGCAGTCCTGACTTACTAACCACCATGTTTTCCGGCCTAGAAATTTCATATTTTTCGGCAAGCTTCCTAGTATCTCTGTATGCCCCTCGTCGGTTCGTTGCTCTCTCGTCCCCTCTCTTCTAGCTATGTTTTGACCACCTAAGATTTCAACACTCAACACCCTTCCTTGTTACAATGAGCAATCGACCACTGCAAACGGGTTGCTCGCCTGAAAAACACAGGTTATCCAAGGAAAATGGTGAAAAAGAATCTCTGTGCATGTGTTTCCAACTGGAAAATATGGAGAACTAGGGCTAATTCATCAGTCTCACAAAAGCAATGAACAAAGAAATACAGCGGACAAGATGGAGGACCGAAAGAGGCGCTTCCCGTCGGTAAATATGGAAGGAAGGGGGGACAATGGTCGGAAACAATGGCTGGTTGGAGAGGATGTTTTCACAACATGAAGAGAAGGGGAAGTTCAGTCACAACATTAGTAATGGATGACATTTGGGGGGTTTGAAGTTTAATTCTAGTTTTCTAGGCGAATACCAAACACAATCCCATTGAATTATTGTTTTATAAAATTTAGGAAGGTTTTTAGTTATGCAAAACTAAATTCAATTCAATTAAAAATTAAAAAAAATGGTTGGTGGAGATGTGGCAAAGACGTGTACGGTCAAGATTTTCTCACTTGTGATGGTTGTCGTATAATAACAATCATTGTAAGTGCGTCTTTATATGCATATATATTAGAATAAATTTAAAGAGAGTTTTTACAATCTCAATGATCATCTTATGTCCTAAACAGTTACACAACTAAAAGATAAAAAATAAAGGGGCAACGTAATATTATGTCCAAAGCATTAGAAAAAAAACAATTGTGTCCAAAACATCTACCCGACTAAAGAAAGACATAGCAATCAATGTAATATATCAATTTAAACTCAATATTTGAATATTATTTTTTTTAATTGAACAATGTGTTTTTGCCCTTGGATCCTTTATTTCACCAAAGTCGAGCCACTAGTGACCTAATAAGTATGTAGTAGAGATATCTCATCATAGATTTTCTTTATTTATAAAACTTAAATTCGTGAGCTTAAGGCCTCAAAGAAAATAAATGTTAAAATACTTAAATTAACCCATATTATTTTTGATAGAGCAATATTTGAATATTTTTTTACATGACTTTATTCCCTTGAGTGATACACTGATACGCGAACGGCGAATTGGGAGTTGACAAGAAATAGGAGAAAAAAGAAAGGGAAAAGCAAGCAACGGATGATATTGCTTTGTAAGCTAATGTTCCAACGCTCCCATTGCAAGTTGCAGGACCTAATCCCTAATTCTCGTCATGATCATTCATCACTGTGGATAACAATCATTGATTCAATAATCATTTTCAAACATTTGAAAAGAAAAACCACACTATGCTACGTAAGAAGTGGTAAAATTTTAAATTCCTATTAAATGTAAGTATATATTCTTTTTTCGACTTATGAGAAGTATTTATTGACACTCGTTAATAAATGTACTGAAATATGTTGACTCATTGAAAAAAATATAAATAAATATTTCAATAGGTACTTTACAATGCTGAATTGTGCTAAATTATGTTGAAATGCGTTGAATGCTTATGATAAGTATTTACCATAAGTCGAAAAGAACATGACCTAAATTGGATAAATTAAGAACTTATTCTTTTTATCACAATTAATTCATTATTGATTACTACCAATGAATGCTAATAAATGTTATGAGTGCTGATGAATGCTAATTAATATTGAAATTATCCTTATATCTTAAAAGAGAGTAAGATCTATTATTATTCATATGAATCGTAATGACAATTGCGTAGTAGTATTGATAACATTTTGGCCTTACAGTGTGGCTTTTTTAAAATTTCTTGACATTTTTGCTCATGTAGGATCTCTAAGTCTTTTCCATTATATTTTTCCACATCTCTTTTCTTAATTTCTTCCTTCTCACCAAAAATGCCAAATTTTATTTTTGTGATCCAATAAATTGTATACATATGATTTTTTGAATAATCTTTTCTTATATTAAAAAAGTCATATTTTGACTCCAGAAAAATTCCATGATTAAATTTTTTTATGTTTACAACTCTCAAGACCCTACATATTTCTATTCGTTAGCATAATTATGTGTAATGAATAGTAAACACAAGGGCCTCTATGACAATGTGCTCTTTTTAATTCTTGTGACATATTTTTTCTTCTTTTTTATGGGGTAGGCGTAGTCTAAACTTTATGTATGTTTTTTCAATGTTAATAAAATGTTACATATTCTTTTTTAAAATTTATTCATCCTCAGTGCATAGTTGGATTATTTATATAATAAATTGCACATATAAGAAATTGTATTATAAGATGTCTTTCATCTATTGTGTAATCATATTAATCAAATTATTAGCACCACTACTATCTAAATAAGTCAAATATGTCTCCTAGTACATAACAATAGTAACCAACCCTTTTGAACTGTATTATTAATATTTTTTTGATATATTTTGTGAAGACGGTAGTCCAATAATTCATTTTTATGTTTTCATTAATCTTTATTCTTATCTACTTCTTATCAATGTAGTACCTTTTTTCAGTGATTACATATTTTTTTAAATTTTTTTAAGACAAGAAATTGAAGACAAGAAACAAGAAGAGCAAATGTATTGTCTACCATTTCTAAAACGGTCAAACATACTATAACAATAACAACACCTCCTATTGTGGTAAGGACGAATTAAATGCTCATTAGACATCGACCCAAATTAAGAAGAAAGAAATTTGCCACAT
Organism: Carnegiea gigantea; assembly: GCA_029747015.1. Classification (NCBI taxonomy): domain Eukaryota; kingdom Viridiplantae; phylum Streptophyta; class Magnoliopsida; order Caryophyllales; family Cactaceae; genus Carnegiea; species Carnegiea gigantea. Next base: position 142,060 of record JAKOGI010000084.1, on the reverse strand, counting down.
TTGCCGTCTCACAATAAAAGTTCATGAGATCGTCTCACACAAGAATTTGTGAGTGTAAAACCATGTATCCCTCTTAACTTTTTAACCAACAAAACAATTGTACTTTGAATCAATAGTCCACAAACATCCCATACCAAGTCTTCTACTACCTTATGAGCCCCAACTTACCCGTGCACAGTTCTATACCTAGTAACTACAAAATATAATTAGAGTGCTTATACGTGCTCATATATGTAGATGAGTGATAAGTGATGGTGATCATTGTTGAATACTGATAGCAAAATTAATCATAGGTCGAAAAGAACAGATTCTGAATAAGATTTAAATTTATGATGAAATATTGTCCCCAATATTAATTTTTTTTCCACCTAATTAAATGGAATGCCCCGGGCAGGGATAGTTACCGAGAATGACTTCAAGGATCGTCTACTAACCCTACAAATCACCACAAGCCTTCCCTACGTGCTTCATTGTCGCTCACATATTGTATGAGAAACTTCCCAGGAGGTCACCCATTCTAAGATTTCTCCACAGCAAATACGTTTAAATATGGAGTTCGTAGAAAGGAGAGATAGCTGGCCTCTCCCCAGATAGGGATAGGATTGGGAACAGCCTTCGGGCTAACCTATTACCTACACATCTGGTTAAGGCTACCCATCTTTGGTGTATCTTCAACTCAATTTTTAAGAAATCTTAGGATATGTGACCTCTTGGGAAGTTTCACAAGCAATAGGGGTGTTCAAAAATATTCATAACCAATTATTCGAACCGAAAATTCGCTACCCAAACTAAAATTTCAGGTATCCAAACCTAAATATTTGAAAATTTTGATTCGGGTACCTGAGCCGATATGTTTTTCGAGTTATTGGTTTGGGTACGGTTTGGGAGTTTTGAGAGTTCAGTTACCCGAAAAGTGATTTTTTTTTTTAATTTTCTCTTCTTTAAAGACTTTGTAAATCAAATATCCTCAAGCCCCAAGAAGATAAGTATTTTGACTTCGTTGTACTGTATTGGCTGGATGCACAGGTCGTTTAGGGCACTTTGTTGCATCCAAACAGTGGGTTTGGGATGAATATGATGTTAGTAAGTTTACGCCTTATAGAGGTATGGTGTCCTTGAAATGCAAATGGTGTGGTAAGATATTGTGTGATATTGTTATATTGTATAATAATATCAAGTGCAAGTTGGCATAATATGACAATGTTTTATAGCATAAATAGGCATAAATAACAATAATTATGTCATATATACAAAAAAATTATTAGATGAAATAGAAAAAATTTAGAAACAAGTGGATTATTGGGTAATCGAAAATCCGAACTGAAATCTCTCATGGTTCGGGTACCTGAATTATAAACACTCCTACTAGACATCATGTGAGCAAGAATGAAGCATGCCGGAAAAGGTTTGTGCTGATTTGTAGAGTCAGTTGACAATCCTTGAAGTCGTTGCCGATAACTATCTTGGCTCGAGAGGGGGCCGAGCCGTTACATTAGACAAACTGAATAACTTAAGTCTAGACTAAAATTGATTCAAATAATAAAAACAAAAGAAAAAATTGGCCCTAACAAGTTTTTTTTTGATTTAAGTAATTGAATGATAAAAAAATTTATCAACTTTAATATCAATAATTATGATGATGGCATAAATATTCGATCCCCCCGAAAATGATGATATTAATACATGTTGATATGATTTACAAATCTGGACCCCAAAATTTTTTTAAAACATCACATATTAAAAATGAGCTAAATGACTAAATCCTCCATCAAAGTTGGCCCTTTCTTTCTGTTTCAGTGCATAAAAGTAAAAAGGATCACCAACCAGTGATGGCAGCAAAAAAATCAATCTGTGTCATTCATCTGGAGTGAGGAGAGAGAAACCCAAGGCCCCTTCACTGTCACCCTAATCCCTTCTCTCTCTCTCTCTAACTCCACCTTGAAAAGATTTGTTAATGGTGTTGATTTGAGTAATCCAGCAAGAAACCAACCCAACCCAAACCAAATCCGCTCCTTCTCTGTTGAGTGTATAATGGAATTTGCCCTTTCATCACCACCATCTTCTTCTTCTGTTGTTTCTTTCTCTTCCTTGTCATCATCATCATCATCATCATCATCTTTTGCTGCTGCTTCCTTCAATGGTAGAGCTGATTTTTCATCTGGATTTTTGGCTGTGAACTTGAATTGTTACTTGAAGTATACTTTCTCTGACTATGCTTCTATTTCCATAGTTGTTGGAGGAGACGCTTGATTGATTGATTGATCTCTCTTCTCTCAGTTTCTCATTTTCTCTCTCTTCTTTCTCCCATTTCTATTTCTGGGTCTCTGAAGTTGACAGCTAATTGCGGGGATTTTGTTTCTAACTTTAGCTTCTGAATTGGGAATCTAGTAGTTGAATTGGGCATTTAGCAGTTAAAGAAAGAGTGTAAAAATGGCGATGGGTGCTTCTTTGCCATTGTTTAGTCGCCCATTGGTGAGCAGGGGTTCCTCAGTTTACAACGCTGCGATTTCTTCGGGGACTTCGTCGAGCGATTTGCTTCTCAGGTAATCAGCTTAATAATTCCCCAAGTTTCTTTTTGTTTATTATTGTCATTGTTACTGCTTTTTTGCCACAATAATCATTATTTTGTAGAATATGTAAATATGTTAATGATATTGGCTGTGAATTGGTTGGTGCTTCGTGCCCTTTACGTTTGAATGTTTAACTCTTCTGTTTATATGTTGGAAAACTAGTAAAACTGGGATTGTTTGGTAAGGAAGGATAAGGTTTGTAAGAGAATTAGACCTTGTGTTTTTGGTGATGGGATTTTGTGCTTTTTTAAATTTCTAAGGCGGGGACCCTGTCCCAATGTATACGTCTCACTATTGGGAGACCCCAGAAAAAATGTGCAATGTGAAACTGCAGGGTATTTTGCTCTTTTTTTTTGGGGCGGGGGGCGCGGCACGGGAATGAAATGAGTGAATATACCTGTAGAGTGGTATATAGATACCTGAGTTAACTAGAATGGTTTGCAGGAATCATCTTGGAGAGAGCGTTGGTAATGGAGTTGCATCACACAAACTTTTGTGTCCTTTGTTTGTGCTGTTTTACATGATGGATGTGCAAGTGATTGATCACTGTTCTTTTACATGTAGATAAGGTTAGATGCCTATATTTAGTAAAGAGTGGCTGTGGAAAAAACTGAAAATGAAATCATTATGTGAAGCTTATCTATCTGCCTTACCTTGTGCGGGTAAAGTACACTTGGAAACTTCTTAAAAAGTTTGGTAATGGGTTGGGTTCAGAAAGGGTAATGAAGCATTGGTCATAGAATCTGGAGACGAGATGGTGTGATGACCAAAACATGGTCCTAAGATACAGTGTAGTTATTCATATTTGCTACAATAAACAGGAGTAGGATAGTTCTAGCTTCTGAGTCTTTTAGTTGCACTGACTTTGTGGCTTCTGTAGTTGATATATGTCAAGTGCCTGTGTGTAGGATGATTTATTTTAAGAACTTAAAAATTATGGTCAATTAGGTGCTTTGACGATAAAGCTGGCTATCTTTGCGATGTAAATGGGATGACGAAATCATTCTTGAATTCACGGATGATGGCAACTGTCTGGCATGACAAGAAGAGAAGGAGTAGTACCAATTGTCCTACTCCTATTGTTGCTGCTTCAGCTTCTCCACTTTTCAGTGGTCAAGTGAAGAAGGATTCATTTGGCTCTAACTTTTATCAGGATGTATGTCTCTCTCTCTTTGGCCGCCTGACTTTATGGATTCCACCTTCGATTTTTCCATAAAATCATTTCTCAATGTCTATTTTACTGCTCTGTTGCTGGTATGTGTTCTACGTTAAGGATATTTGACTGAATTATTTTTCGCCCTTTATGTTCATTTGGTTGTAGTCCATTCCCCCAGTGCATTATGATTATTATTTTTTTTTTTTTTTTGCCTTGTGTCTTTTTCTGAACAAGATTTTTGGTGAGCATATGTGACATAATATAATCTGGTCATATTATATTCAGGTCATCAGTTGCTGGAATCATTGATGCTACTTGTTTTAGAAACTCAAAATTTTTCAATTGGCAATGCTGGATTGCCTTCCGGAAGAAGGCTCGTATGCAGGATATAGGTTTTGAGAGAAGTCTAGAGAGTAGAGATGATTAAGTGGCTCACTCTACTATAACGGCTAAGTATATATTACTGTGTCTGACATGTAAATTAACTTTAAGAGATGTGGCGTGTGTGTTTAACATGGTTCTAATAGTAGCTTCTGCTTGTCTCAGCATGTATGGTTTACATGCTTTTCTGATCACAGGTTACGCTCAACTTCACTCTTTTAAGTGAAAACTTGCTAATTGCAATTGTAATTTCCAGGTTCTCAAGGCTGCAAGGGAGAAGTTCACTCAGGAGATCTCTTTTCAGTCAAAAGACAAAGACATCTCCCTTGCAAAGGTAATACTGATGAGCAACTTGGCTCAATTCCTGTTCATCCTTTGAGGTGAGAAGATGATAGTATTTTAACTTTTGTAAGTATTTCCCAGTGTTTCTGCACATTTGATTGGTTGAGAGCATGACTTTATATTTGGTGAGGTTATAATGAATCTGATGGTGACATGCTCTATGCCATATTGCTTTCACAATTAGAAGTTGTAATCTTACTACAACCCTTTGATTGGTATTTTCAAGCTTCTTTTAATGCTATCCTTCTCTTTCATTATGACAATCATCCGAAATGAAATTCCTGCTCAGCTTTATTTTGTTCATAACTTTTCAGGCACTTCTATATATTGCTGCTGAAGACGAAGCCTTTATGGCGATCAACAGGGAGATTGATGCTCATTCACGATTGAGTGAGAGGAAAGATGTTCCAACTCCATCCATTGGGCATGAGGGGGACCCATTGGAGCTTATACCCCTTGCCGGAAAGAATATATCAGAATGGCTAACTGAGTTAGATGTCATTGCCAGAGAAGTCGAAGCAGAGTTGGTTCCAAGAGACATAGGCTGTCATTTGGTTGAAGTTATAGAGGCGGTAAATGCAGTCCTTTTTGGATCAAGAGGCTTCAAAAGGTTACCAGTAGCTGTCGAACCAAAGTGTTCTTACCTGCATGGGGTTTTGAGTTCTGGCTATGGCAGTGGTATAGTTTCCCTCCCCTTATCTATGTTCTTTCCCTGTCTTCTTTTCTAGTGCTATCCAAGTCTGCAAATGGCATACCCTATCTTGCCAACCTAATTGCATAAAGCTATATGGTGATAGATTTTACTATCTTATGAACAGCTATATTGCTGAGCATCATATACACAGAAGTTTGCCAAAGACTTGGTTTGACTATGGTTGGCTCTAGGGTTGGGGAAGACTTTCTGATATGGCCCCAGACACAGAGCCCGGAGGTGAGTTTATTTAAACTATTCCTATGATGAGTAATGATTAAATAGCTTTTTCTAAGTATTTGTTAATTACTTGGTCAATTATCTATCAATCTTTCTGTCAAACAGGAGCTCTTCAAGGTGACTGCTGGCCATAGTTTGTTTGCCATTGTTAATGGGAGGTGTGTGGAGGATCCAAGATCAATGGCCTCTGACCTAAACAGCGACTCACTTTTAAGCCTTGATATTGCTAGTAAGCGGGATATTATTGGGATTGCTTTGGCAAATTTGATTGTAAGCACAATGCAACATTTATGCGTTCGTAATGCACAAATTCCTCCCTTTTCCCTTCAATATTTTCTAAATGAAATTCATTTGTTAAAATTTGGAAATTATGTTAGTCTATAACTTTATTGTGAAGATCTTCCTCAATAAAGTTCGAAGACAATGTTACTGCAGAGGCTTCACTGGAAACGTGCTTCAAGATCAAGCCATGGATTAATGTTGACTTCAGCATTAAGGCTCGTTCATGGTACTGTTAAAAATGTTGAGAAGATAGATAGCTCAAATCATCCTTTGTTACGGCCACAAGATTTGAGGTTTCATTACAATCCTTATCCTATCTTGATGTATTTGTAGAATATGAAATATCTGAGCCCCCCCCCCCCCTTCCCCGGTCTGATTTGATATGTTATCTTCTTCACTCCTGCTATTGATTTGCAGCACATGACAATTAACTTGGGGCGAAACATAGAATATTCTAGTTAACAGATCCTCTTTGATAAACTTCTAGGACAGCTATAGGCCTAGTTTTTGGGTCCTTTTCTCCTTTCTTGTTCTATGTATATACTGCATTTTATGCTCATATGCATAACTTGCCTGTTTCTATCTGCAGTCATCTTGACCACAGTGATTTTGTAAATTTATGGAACTTACCTTGCTTGAATGTGGCCTGAGAATCTATGGGATGTCAGCTGCGTCTGCGTGATGGAGTCTGTAGGATAGACCATGTTCTGATGTTTCCTTCTGAACTGAGGTCTCTGATGTTTGAGTTGATTAGCTCTTCTAGCTAGTTGAGATGGAAAAAGTTGGAAATGAGGGCCCTGTAACCTATTGGCAGATAACAATAAATTTGGATAGCTTTATATGTTAACATTGACATAGCATCCATAAGTTTCTAGTTAAGGAAGTCATCAAAATTTGTGCCAGAAGTTGTGTAACAGTCCTCTGATTTGATTTTGGCAAAGTTGGTCTTGGGGGGGTCTAGATGTAGCAGCCTTTCTACTGCAAGCAGAGAGATTGAGAGCGTAAGTTGATGCCGTGATAATATTTCAGCTGCAAAGAGCACAATGACTGAGGGACAGGGATGAAATTACTACACAGGCTATGTTTGCCTCATCTGACTGAATTTGTAGGATCTAAATTTTGTAGAAGATTCCTGAAATTTGTGAAAAGATTTATCACATTTAGGGGAGAGACAGACCTTTCATAAGCGAATCTACAATATTGTAGCTGTTATGAATATAAGCTCTTCTCAGAAATTGTTAAGAAGAAATGAACAAAATCATGAAGTGACTAAATATGTGTGAGCAATAATTGAGATTTACGTTTCAGGAATGCTTTATTGGATTTGAAAGGGTGTTCTCTTTCTTTATCAACTAGGAAGATGTTCAGTGGAGCTGAGTAGTACTTGTAGCAAATTAGTTAGTGGTACAAGGGATCCTGTACTTGTTAACTTTGATAAGGAGATCCTGGGTGGTGTCCATGTTTAGAGTGTTGTTGGATTTGCGGACTTCTGCAATGTTCTTTTTAGTTGGACAAACTGTATCTTAAGCCATTGCTATATCATTTCCCTTGAGCTGGTGACCATATTTGCTTTCAGGGTGTTATTTTGGTTTTTGCTCCGTTTTTGAATGTTATTCTAGGTTTCCCCTTGTCCTGTCTCATTTTGGTGGCCTAGAGTATTAACTGTGTTGAAGATTGTTGCCAGCAAGTTGAAACTACTTCAATCATCAATTATGGACACTTCATATTCTTGTTAGTTTTCTAGCCTATTATTGTCCACCTGCCATTACATGTTCAGTGGTCATGCTAGTGGAGTTACCAAAGTTCTCGGGTTTGAACGAAGAAACTAGTTTGATTTCCATTGTTCATTGATGTCTGCTTGGATGATATTCTCCATTTTATGTTTTGTTTTTCTACTTTCTCCCTTGCTTTAGAAGATCTTTGATTTTGGATAACCTACTTCTCGGTGTCCTTTTAACTCCATTTGTTGAATTGTACAGGTTGGCAATTATGGCTTCAGAAAGGCTATTGATTTTGCAACCTCATAATTGGTGTTTAAGAAGAGACCATGGCTTGATGTTGTACTACAATAGGTACTCCATTTGGCCGAAATTTATTGACTTTTTGCAATCACCTTCTTTTGTCTTCCAGGATCTTCCTTGTGCATTCCCCTTTTTTGAAAGGGGTGGAATTTCTAACAACATGCCTTGGGATGACAGGGAATATGGGGAGGCAGTCCAAGAGCTAAGCATTTGCATGGCCTTTGCACCAGAGGAAGAGGCAGCTCTCATGGAACCTTTCGTTGAGAAACTCCACCTCCTGAGATTGGAGTCATCCTGGAAATCTTTGGGCCATGCAGGCCAACTGACTGCCCTGTAATTTGTAAATATAGGTAGAGTTAGAGCTTCTATTTTCTTTTGCACTCCTAGTTACTCTGTCCATGGGAAATAATCAGGAACCTGTCAATCGTCTCTGTTCTGTACAATTGGCTAATTCAACTATTATGACCATGTTAAATGTTGTATTGAATCGCTCGAGGTGGGGAAGTATATTCCTCAGGTGATTGTTATCCTTACGTAGAGTTGTGATCATATAATCAATTGAGCAATCACATAAGTACGGATGGTTTGGGTCAAGTTACTTGGAGTAGAACCAAAGGCTTAGTATTAGCGGAATGCTTCCAAACTTAGTCAACTGTACGTTAATATCAATCAACCCGAAGTCTATTAGCACAGGGCATTTAAGGGCAATCTATGAAAGATATGTGATAAAGTCATTTGACTCTTGGCACATGTCAAAGTTCCATCAACTTTGAGCACAACACTAACTCTAAGATCATAAAGGCTAACATAATCAAACACTTGGTGACAATTGACTGATCAACGTAAAATCAGTGTCACTTTGTACTCAACAAAATGCTTGAGTGCACGTTTATCTCGTCTTTGGGTTATATTTTCTTCAATAGTTCATGAATGGAAAAGCTACCTGAACAGCAAATAGAGGAAAAGAGAATCTCTTAGAATCTCATTTAGCTCAGTGGCTTAGGTTACTCAGTAAATCCTATAATATGATTCTAGTGATTGTGCCCTAAGAATTTAGAGGGAGTGTTCTCTGGCATAGATAGCATATCAATCCTATACCCTGTTCATATGTATTGATTTTCGATTATTGAAGTCATAATCGTAACTTTACCCAATCAAGTATCCAATTCAAATTGTTTTCGGCCCGTCCTTGACATTGAAGCTGGCGTGGGATTGGATGAATCTCATGCATTACATGGAGCTGGAAAAGGTTTTGTTGAGCAGAGGGAAACCCGCCCGGGGGGGGGTGGCGTGGGGTAGGGATCTATGAGTTCTATTAAAATTAACACACATGACCCAAGGAAAAAAGGCAAATTGATGGCTGATTCTATTTTCCCAGTCAACCAAACACATTCGCCAGATAACTTTTGTAACCTTGTTGAATTCTTTTCTATTTAATCCCTTGTTTTTGAAGAAACTATTTTTGATGTGGTCGTAAGATAGTGGGGCTACACTCGCTGGAATGGCAGGTGGCGTGCCATTCTCAAGCTATTGACAAGTGCAAAACGCAACCCCCTCGTCTGAATCTTAAGCAGCCCTCTGACTCTTAAGTAAAGCTCCGAGGAAAGATTGGATATTTGGGGAATCCATTAATAATTGTGTGACATGCCAAAACAAAAGAGAGAATTGTGCGCGGACAATTTTGGGATCTGTGATGTGTTCAATTTCTTTATCTGAATGGGTAGTGACTATTTATAAGGCTAGTTCCCTTAGGATGGCGCAACAATTTTACATAACCCTAGCTACTTCAGAGTTGGCCTTAAGTTGGCCCAACCTCTTGAAGGTAAGATTTTCTTCTTAACTATGATCCAGTCTGTTATTGAGCAAGGGCCTAATCGCAATGTTGATGATCGCTAGGTCAAGACTAGGCTTTTTTGTTGAATCATTTAGTCGTTCACATTTCACTTGCACGCGGTACAAAACGGTTGTTCATATGTTATTCTATTTCGAAATGCTGCAGGAGGCCATTCATCCATACATTGTCTCCCCGACTACGTCTGTTGATCTTCTTGAAGCTCTTGAGAAGAGACAGTGGTGCATCTTCGAGTTATGGCTAGCAATTATCGATATGATCCAAAGGTCATCACATAAGGAAGAGAAAGTGCATCTATTCCTCTTTCCAGAAGGCTACTCCCTGCTGAGAGAGGGGAGGGCGTGGAATTGACCGACTGCTCAGGAACCTCTGGCAAGGGCTTCCTATAGAGAAGGAGTTGCCCCGAAGCTCATCTTCAGACTCGTACCTCCCTCGTCCAAAGGAGGGATCTCTTTTAGAGAAGGACCCTAATCCAAGGTTCCATCGGACAGACAACCCTTCCTTCTTATACGAACCTGCCTGTTGAAGTCATGCTTGATGTTGTCACGCACCGTCCCCGATGATCATCCCCCTAAGAAGTATGTGTCGAGGCTTTCCACTTGTTCCAGGCAGAACCTTCCGTAGAATAAGTGTTACGACTATACTCCATAATCTCTATGTTCTTTCTTCTCTATATTTTTTTCCACTGTACCGCATTTCTAATTGTTAATGAAATGAGTTGTTTCCAATGGTCTCCGATTTCACATGTTTTATTGGCTGATGTCCTTTGATTGGTAGGAGATCATTTAATACTTTCTTTCTCTTCCACACATTGCGGTTGAAGACATATTAAATGTTTTAGGATTTTTACCACTTTCCCCATGTATATACTAAATCCCTTTTCATCCATACTCAAAAAGATACCTTGAGATCACTTTGCCTTTTCTGCCTTCATCTATGTAACCATGGTTTTTCCTCAATATAGAAAGAGGTAGATGATTGAGTATGTGGCTGAGATGTTCACATTCTGGAGGGTTGAAAGGAGTCCTCAACTTCCCCCTGCCTAACCCTTCGCTAGGATTTGCCTCTTCTTCGAGAGGGCAACGGTTGAGATGGTTGCTGCTCGCCGTAGGGTTCTAGCGATAGTTTGTGTGGCCTTCTATGCTATGAATGTTGATGATAATTGCGGCTGGGACTCATTCCTGAGATCGTCGGGCGAGTTCTCGAGCAGGTGTTTGTTGACCTCAACTAGTTTTCCTATGAAGTCTGGCTAGACGATCATAAGGAGAGACTTATTCAACTCTATGATCTGATCAACATTGGTCTCATGGTCATAAGCAAGGGAAATGGCAGTTCAACACTACACCAGCCACATTCATGAGCGATGACAACGCATGATGCCCATGGTTTCTGCTAGGCTGCATCTATGCTTCTCCTTTAAGGCTAGTTTGTCAAGAGCTTTTCGTATTCTTTAATAAACATGCTTTCCTTACCCTTCCTTTGATACTATTCCATGTCATATCTTCATAGGTGAAAGAGGTATTGAACCCCTGGCCCTTAAGAGCTAAAGGTAGGGGCCGGATGGCATCGAAGTATTGCGCCTGCCTAAACCCTTAGCCCCTTAGGGCAAAGGGTGAAGGGTAGATGGCACCTGAGTGCTACGTCTAGCAGAACCCTTACCCCTAACCCCTCCAAGGGCTAAATGTGTAGGGCAGATGACACATGAAGCCTTGTAAAATGGGGTGGACAACACATGAACGTCGTACTTTGCCAGGCCCTTAGCACATGAGGGCCAAAATTATAGGGCGAATGAAATATGAATGTCACACCTTGCTGAACTCTTTGCCCTATAAGGGCTAAAATTGTGAGGAAGATGGCACATGAGTTCTATGCGACGCTGAATCATTAGCCCCCTCCAGCGCTAATGATGTAGGGAGGATGACACATGAGTGTTACACCTTGTAGAACGCTTAGCTCTTTGAGGGCAAAAGGTGTAGGGTCCACGACACCGTGCCTATTAGAATCTTTAGCCCCCTGGGTTCGGGACATCTCTATAGCTTTCATCCCAAACCATAGGTATGAGGTCTAACACTTTTTTTAACGTGGAGTTGTTCAACTCTCTTAGAAAGTAGTGAGCCTGTGAGTATAGAGAGCTACCTCGGCTGGGAGCACTGCATTGGATCCATAAACTAGCATAAATGGGGTCTCCCCATGTAGTCTCTAATCTTTTCAGTATCGAACTGGCGCCTGTTATCAAACACTATTTTCTTGGGAAGCCAAATTCGGATAATCATGGTTGTCCATATAACTTTCATGACCTCATTAGCAATGATAGAGGCCATAACCTTCACCTCCACTGACTTAGTAAGGTAATCCATAGTTACGAAGATGTACTTCCTCTTCTTGATAGCTTTTGGGAAGGGGCTTAGGATGTGTATCTTTCATTTGGAAAATGCTAAGGCTGACAAGATATGCATCATTTAAGCGGATGGCCTCTTCTTATAAGTAAGGACTTCTGGCATTTGTCACATCACCTGATCATATTCATGATGTCTTCCCTGAGTAATGGCTAATATTAGCCAGTTTGTAGTGTGCTAATGGTCAATGCCATCCTTCTGACGTATGAGCCGCAAATTCCCTTATGAATCTCTTCAAAGAATTCTTGCTCTATTTTAGGTGTGTTACACCAAAGGAGAGGGTGAGTGTATGCTCATTTGTAAAGGATATTATAACGCCCATCCAAACTACATCGTTGTCATGTACATCAAGCCAGGACATCCACAAGGTTGCCTCACTCTTTTTTTTTTAAAAAAAAACTTTAATTAACCCTTGAAGCGAAGTACGGGCCAGCTTAGCACAATTTTGGTAGATTTAGGCTCGCAATTCTAAATGGACACTTTATTTATATTCACATGAATATCTAAAAGATCATTGCATGGTTCATAGAACATATGACCATTTTCATTAGACAACCATCAAAATGACCAAAAGACAATGTAAAGGAAAAATTACATAGAGGTACTCTCCGTTTATCGTAAAATATTTTGAGAGTCCTCTAATTTGATAGCTAATTATGAGGTGTCCTGTATTTTATGGTGACTAGCAAAAAGGGCCTTATTCACTGTTCACCTATTTTGCACAAACGCCCTAAACTTTTCATATTTGCAAATCTACCCTCAATCCTTAAAAATTTACTTTCGAAAAATTTAAAATTATATTTGTGGTATTTTGCTCACTAATAGATATTGACGTCCTCTTTCATCTGGTATCAGAGCCATGTGGCCAAAAATAATTGAGATAATTAAGCTAATTAATGATTAATTAAGGTAATTAACTGTGTTTAAACTGTGATTAATGCTTGAATCATCACCGGCTTACCTTGGACCGAATTATTCTCACATTGCTTAGTCACCGGAAGGACTTTCTCCATTAGCACCAGAATTAAATTATATCACTGATATAGTTTTAGAATTAAAAGCAGAATTAGCTAAAATTAAGACCGAAGTAAAAGAGTTTAAGAAGTAGATATCTGTAATTCACCTTTCACTAGTTAATGAAGTAAGGCATAGCAGTAAAACCACTTCCACTGTTAATACTCCTCTTTAGCATAAATATCATTTCCAAAACCCAAAAAATAAGATTCCATTTTCTTTACACGAGATAAAAATTTAAAAAGAATTAGGTAAAAAATCAGCTGAAAAAGCAGAGAAAGAAGAAGAAGATGGAGTATAAGCAATATACTCTTGACGAACTACAAAATATGTTCGACAAAGAGCAAAACCCAGAAGAACTAAACAAAATTATGAGCGCAATTAGTGATAAACATAATGTATTATCGGAGGATAATGAAGAAACTCATAATGTCTAATTAGAAGAAGAAATATATCAGCAAATGAACCTTATTAAACTTGATGATCTTAATGCATTACCATTAGAAGAAATTAAATGAAAATTAGATTAAAAAATATGGTAAAAGGGCTGCTGAGGATGAGATTAAGAAAATTGGAGAAGAAATTGACTTATATGAAACTGAGACCAATCTCGCTAACAATGTAGTTCCTAAGCCTGACGAATTGGTGAACCTTCTAAGAGAAATACTCATTTCTTAAGACCTAGATACGTTCCAGCAGGACGTACAACTAATTTTTCCTTTGGGTTTGTCCCAAGGAAAATCACAACTTTCGAAGAAATTGGTCTTACTCTAATTAGTCAAATTGGATATATCTTAAACATTGATGGAGCCCTAATAGAAAAAAAATATTTGAGCATTGGAAAAGAGGCATGAATAACGTCTTAAACTTAAATACTATATGAACTGCTGCCAATTTCTTAAATTACATTAAACATAGCTTTTCTGACACCGTAGTTGACTGGTATGATTTATTAACTGAAGAAAATAAAAATACATTAAGAATGATGGAGACACCAGCTGCGATGTTTAAAAATTTATGTGAAGAAATTCAAACCGAGTTCATCAGAGCTAAACTTGATTCCGAAAAAAAAAGCAAGAGAATGATAAAGAAAGATTAATAATATAGAATTATGGGATATAAGATATCTGAAAAACTATATTACTGAATTTAGTCAATATTATTACAAAATTGGACACAATGAAACTAATCTTGGTATGTTTTATGACAAATTACCATATCCTATAAATTTTATAATCAATGAAAAATACATTGCATATCTTGAACGAGCAGATGTCATTGATACCCTTCATTCTAGAATCTCTTATCTAAGAAAATGGGTCAATGATCAATGTCTCGATCTCCAAAAGTAAAAGAAAATTAAGAAGCAATTCGTAACTTGTTGGAATTTGCCTGACCAATGGCGAAAATAACCTGAGAGAAGACGAAAAAGAAAGTTTTATAAGAAAAAGAGCTTTAATAAGCAAAGTGGAGAGAAATATAGGAGAAAATATTATAACAAGCCAAGTCCTAAAAAATGTAGATTTTTTAGGAAAACAACTTATTGTCTTACACGGAAAAATAATTGCAAATGATGGACATGTGGAGAAGTAGGACATTATGTTAATGAATGCAAAAATAGGAAGAATAACAAACTGATTGAAACCTTGGAAAGTTTAGATTATGTTGAGCTTAGTGAAGATGAGGCTTTAAACCTAGCCTTAAGCAACAACAAAGGAATTGTTGAAATTATATTAGACAATGAATATGAAGAAAGTGATTATGAAGAAACAAGTTATATGATAGAGGGTAGCTCTGTCAGTCTTGGTGATCTCTAAGGAGAAGAATTTGTTAGAGACAACGATCATGAAGAACTCAAAGGGGATATGGTTCTTCCCATAATTCAAAAAGACATGATCTATAAAAAAAATCTATTTTTCAATTAAAAAGCAAATACGTATGTGCAATAATGGAAGGAGATTTTGAGATAAAGGATTGTGAGTATAACGTTGGGGAAGTTAATCTGATTAATTAGGAGAATATCCTTAAGCATAACAAAGATAGAAAGTACAGGTATATCCATATCGGAAGCATCCAAGTTCAAATCGCCCCATCACAATATTATGGTAAAAATATTGATCTTTATACTTTACTCTGTGATATTAGGCACATCAAATTTAATAATTAGATCATCACAGGAATAAAAACTAATTTATATAATGGGTCAGTAGGATTCAACTGCCGATCAAGATATTATGTGAGTCTAAAAGATGAATATGCTAAAAACTTTCTATCCCTTAAGATAAAAACAGTTAGGATGGATATAAAAAGAGGAGGATATCCTTTAAGGATATTTTGAAAAATTATCTACAAATTAGATAATACAATAGATCTTAAGATTAAGGTAACAATGATAGAAGTAGAGAAATTTGAAAGTCCTACCCCCATACAAAAGATCTAGAGGATTAAGTCCAATCCTCAAGAGATAAAAATCGACCGTTTATGGATATCTAACTTTGTCAATCTTACAAAGATCAATGAGAAAAACATAATAGAGATTGATGAGGAAAGTAAAATCACCATTAAACCCCCAATGATTAAGAAGTATGAGTACAAGGTCAAATTAAGGAGAATGATTTTCATCCACTAAAGAAGAGCTTAAGGAAGATGATACAATTAACATGATCAGTGAAATGAGTAGAATGAATTTTGAGGCTGCAAAACCCACTGTAGATCGAATTTGAGTTTAGATAGAAAAGTCATTAAGTACAAAATTAAAACTGTTAGTGAACCCAAATATGAGGATGAATTAATCAAAAATATGACTATGAAAATATGCTATGAAGTGACTAATACAAACCTTAATAGCATTTATATCCCAATAAAAGTATGTTTAGTGGGATATAATAAATATGAACTGTGTGCGTACGTAGATAGTAGTTGTTTCATATGCTTTGGAAAAAGATCATTATTTCCTGAGTTTATGTGGAAAGAGCTAAAAATTCTTTACAAGTAAGGATAGCTGATAATAGTGTTGTAAGCCACAATGAAGCCATAGAAGGGTTATCCATAGGATTTGGAGGAGTTCAATGCGTTATACCAGTTCTATGGGCTACTGATCAACCCTCTCATGATATAATTATCGGAAATAATTTCCAAAGATTATATTCTCCATGCACCCAAACTATAAACCAAATAATATTTATAATTAATAGTCACTCAATTTCTATTGAAAAATTAAGTAAGACTTACACTCATCAAAAAATTGAGTTTACAGGCAACCAACATGGTGAGAAGGTAATGCCTGCATAATGAGAAGTAGCACTGACAATCTCATTACTTGAGTTATCTGCTAAAGAGCAAATTGTTGAACAATAAGAAAAATTATACAAAAAACTCTACTCTGACAATCCTCTAAAATTTTAGGATAAAGACAAAACATTTGCTAAAATCACTCTATTAAATCCTGACACCATCGGATTAAACAAATGGTGTATAAACACCAGGACATTCAAGAGTTTAATAAACAAATCAAAGAACTTCTAGATAAAGGATTAATAGAAACAGTTAGAGTCCTCACACCAATCTCGCTTTCATGGTAAGAAATTATGCTGAAGAAAAAGGAGGAAAAACTAGAATAGTAATTAATTATAAAAAGCTTAATGATAACACTGTCGTTGATGGTTACTATATTCCTAACAAAATAGTCCTTTTAAACAGAATTCAAGGAGCTTCTTGGTTTACAAAAATGGATTACAAAAGCGGTTATTGGCAGATAAAAATAGATAAGGAAAGTATTCCTTTAACTGTATTTAGTGCCCCATGAGGTTATTATGAATGGATAGTAATGCCATTTGATCTTAAAAATGCATCCCAAATATTCCAGAGAAGAATGGATAATATATTCAAAGACCTTAATCATTGTTGTCTAGTTTACATTGATGATATCCTTATCTTTTTCAAAACCATAGAGCAACATAAAGATGATGTCTTGGCTATCACCTAAAGATGTATTGATCATGACATTATACTTGGTAAGAACAAATGCATTTATGCTGAGTAAGAAATTGACTTTTTAGATCTAGAGATAAAAGTTGGACCAATCATCCTACAAAAGCATATTCTAGATAAAATAGAAAATTTCCTGAAAAATTTGAAGATCGGAAGCAGCTA
The DNA here is from genome assembly GCA_029747015.1 of Carnegiea gigantea. NCBI lineage: Eukaryota > Viridiplantae > Streptophyta > Magnoliopsida > Caryophyllales > Cactaceae > Carnegiea > Carnegiea gigantea. The sequence goes on along the minus strand of JAKOGI010000084.1, from coordinate 124,963 downwards.
AAAAGGTTCCTTGGATGCCATACCTATACTTCAGACTTCATTAAAGATTTGGCTAAACTAAGAAAACCATTGCAACAAAAACTCAAGAAAGATGTTAGCTGAACATGGACGACTAACGATTCAAAGATTGTTCAGAATTTCAAAAAGATGTGTAAAAATCTTCCTGTTCTTAATTTACTTAATAAGGGAGATGATTTAATTCTTGAGGCAGATACCAACAATGAACACGGGAGTATGGTACTCAAAATCAAAGAAGGAGAAAAACTTTGCAAATACAGCGGTGGAAGTTTTAATAAGGCAGAATGCAACTATCCTATAATGGAAAAAGAAATCCTTACAATTATAAGGAGAGTTGAAAAATTTTTAATATTTTTAGTCCCAAAACCTTTTCTTATTCGAACTGATTGTAAAGGAATACTTGGTTTTGTAAAAAAGAATTTATCAAATATGCAAGCGTAAGGGTGACTCCTGCATTGGCAATTATAGCTTAACCAGTTTTTCTTCTCTATTGAACATATACAGGGATCAAAAAACTCTCTGACAGATAGTTTAACTTGAGAACTCGCCAATAGTGATCATCAAAGCCGACCTCCTGCCAGAAAAAGAGGAAATCCTTAATAAAATGCCATTTCTACTAGAACGGGTTATGCTTTCTAGTAAAATCTTTATTGATAACTTGGAATTCCATAAAAAAAGAAGATTACATTTTGGTCTACTTTCTACTGTCTACCTAATAGCCCAAAGATTTTTCCTTCTAGAGTTACAAATTAGTTACCTTCAGTGTCATTATGATATCCAAGAAAAAATATGTCCTCACGTTCAAGAAAAATGGTTCAATGAGTAGTATGTAGCCTGCATCAACTTTTATCATCATTATTCCTATGATATTTGGGAGTCTTGGAGTACAACGATCTATTTTTCTAACAGATCTGGAGTTAGTGGCATTTGTTTTCTAGCAAATTCATTATCTCCAAATGACATTGTATATAAAGCCTGAAAATACGGAATGATACTTTACTTCACAGAAATCCCAAATCCAAAATTCCCATTTCTCTCAACCTTAACTGAATTCCAACAATGCATGCTCAAAAGGATCCATTGAATTCTTACATCTCCCGAAGGTCCAACAAAAATTCCAGTCTGCAGATGCCTAACTTTAGAGGCTTATAGCACTCTAATTGAATATGAAAATGGAAAAGTCAAACCAACCCATTATCTTGTCAAAATAGTTGATTATGACGATCTCAATGATCAACGATAAAATTGGGTTCATGGAAATCCGATACATTTAGTTACTGATCCTGCTTTATCAAGGGCCATTGTGTTTTTCGATATTTATCATCAATGTTGGGCATTAATCGAACGAGGAAAAACATCAATACATTATGAAAACACTACTTTCACCTACGATAATGAATTTAAAGACTACATGAAGGTGGAAGGAGCAGTGTCAGAAGATATATTTGATTATCTCTTTGATGTTGAAGCTGGAAAATTCTTATCAAAAAAAAGGAAGAAATATCTCCTTGAATTGTTTGAAGAATGGGACCCAGAGCAACTTAAGCAAATTGATGAAGATTTTGATGATTATCCAGATAATGATGATCTGGAAGATATAATTGGAGATGAAGGCATACAGAATCTCAATAATGATGACTAGTCTTGTCATCATTAAAAGTTCTGAAAAGTAGATGTCCCATTATTGTACTATTGTGACAAGTATCCGGTCTATAAAATAAAGTTTATACTGTAGCCATCAGTGTGTACTGGAACCATCTCAAAAATCTTTATGTGCTATTAAGGCATCCTAGGTACCCCTATCCCCTCTACAAATAGAGAAGTCGAATGTTGAGAAAAACATGGCCATTTGAGCATTCTTGAGCACAAGAGAAGTCGGAATTCTCTATTTCTCTATAAGCAAGCATCTCTAATGATCTTAACTTAAGTCCCTCTTCAGAGCTTTCTATTGTAATATTTCCACTTTCAAGCTTTCAATAAAAGAAGTTTCTTAGTAGAGAACGTTATTCAATCGAACTTTATGTTCTAAATATTATAATCTCTTGATTAAAGTCTCACTATCCTTTAAAGTACTTAAAACTTGATTAGTGACTACAGTCTGAGGTAGGAAACGCAATAGATCTATGCTGTGCCTAATCTAAGGAAGGTGGAGTTGAGATTAGCAATCTTTGTAAATCGGAAGGTAGAGGAACGCCGGAGTCCAGCGCCGACTAAGTTCAGGTAATGGTCAAAACTTTCTAATTAAGCTTTAATTATTTTGCTAAGTATGGTAGGCCGTTCATCACAGAAAATAAATATTTATGATATAAGTAGTAGATTGTAATAACTAGTACCAACAAAGTCATTATAAAAAATTAAAACAATAAAAACGAAGCATATTTCCTTTTTAGATACTTATTTACATAATTTACCTAATCCAGGGACCTTTCTGCAATTTTTAAAAATTTCAAGAGCTAAAATAATAGGAAAAGGGACCTAAAAATTAGTTACCTAAAAACATAAGGTACCTCGGAATTAGATCTCAAATTACAGGGGCCTAAAAATATTTATCAGAAAACATTAGGCACCTAAAAGTCACTAATTGCAATGTAAACAAGCGAAGTTAGTTTGCCTCGTTCATCTTTCGACAAGTGTTTGAGCCCTAGCCTTCTTAATTGCTAAAGTCATGAGTTCCCCAAGCCCAACAAGTAAATACTGCCATCTACCTCGTTTTCTCCATTCAGTTTAAACATTAGTAGCTTAGCAGACAAAATGGGATTACTCCAAGTCACATTCACATGAACTCAAATACTTGAGAACAACAATTATGAATTGCTTGCCTAATATAAATACTATTATAAGTTAAGAACCTATTGTCATGAGACTAAACAAACATATACAATCGCTTCTTATCTCAAAATAAGAACCTAGAATTTATCAGAATCAAAAGTAACATTTTTTATCAAAATTCAAATACATATGTAAAACTCAATTTTAAGGCGGGATTGAGCCTATGAGCTGACACCATGGACTACTGATTACCTAGCAATCACAAAGCTCCACTAGGTCTACCAAATACCACTGGAGGATGTGACTACTTAGAAACATAACCTTAGCAAGCACAAAGCTTCACTGGGCCTACAAATATCAGCAAGTTGACATTCCTCTAACCACGCAAAACCTTAGCAAGCATGCATCGCTTGGCCTACAAATGTTAGCAAACAAGAAACTGAACTAACCCTACCACATAAAAGTAGCGTGTCTATGGCCATAGCTCCATGGCTACACAAATTGAAACAATCCGAGTGCAAATCTGACCCTCATTATAATGCTCTGACCTCTCCCCAATGGGCAGTTACGAGGAGCGACTCCAATGGTCGACAACTAGTTTCACAAATCACAACAATACTTTCTAGCGTTCTTTGTCTGTTGAACATGAGATTTTGGTAAACACAAGTTTGTCAAATCAACCTTCCTCTATTCGATATGAGCCTATCACAATCGAGGGGTCAAAGTTTTAGGTGTAAATCACAGTAGTGTTTTTAGAAATTTGACTATTTATATACTTAGTTGGAGGTGACTTAAAAAATCAAATTGTAGCCCCCAAAAAATAGTATCACTCCCTATGTTCTTGTGTAAGTCTCCATAAGCAAACAAAAAATGAAATTAAATCGATCAATCAAAAATAAAAATTATGAAAAGGGTGAGAGCAGCTCACATGATGGTAACTAATAAAATTGAAGTAGGTCAAAGATAAATGGCCTCAATGGCAATTCACGAATGGGCTTGTCAGCCCATTGTATCATTTTGCAGTTTATGAATTCTTTGGACTTGAAGAGACTCAAACAAAACAAAACAAAAAATGAAAAAAAGGCTTCAGGAGTTAATTTTCACATTAACCCCCTTCCCCACTTGTCCATTAGTGCAACATGGGCATGAGGGGATAGCCGCTTGGCCTTAATTATAAAAAAGAGGGACCCTCTGTTAAAAACGATAGAGAGGACATGGTGCAAGAAAAGAAAAGAAGCAGAGAACAAAGCATTAAAAAAAGAGTTTGAAGGAGAAGAATCTGAGCAAAGAACGAAGCACTCAGTCTTCTGTTTACCAATTTTTTGAAGATTTGAAGCTAATAAAACAATGGAGTTAAGTTAATTTAACCGCTTCTACTTCATTCATCTCTAAATTTTTTCTTTTCTATGGCTGTCCACAAGAATCATGTATGATTCTGTCAAAACCGAAAGCATGGTAGCAATCGAAGCAAATAGGTATCCTGTTATGGATTCAAGTGGATCAAAATAGGATAACTGTAATTGATTTTCACAGGACTCACAAATCTAAATTCACACGAATCTTGGGTTCAAAAGAACTCAAAAAAATAGATTCATGAAAGATCTCAGGTTCGAGAGGCCCCAAGATGTATAGGATTTGGGAGGATTCAAATCCATGTTGACTCCCAATATTTTGTGTTCGTAAACAAAGTTAATTTTTTTTTAAAAATAAAAAATAAAAGTCATGGATCAAATTCAAGCTTCTTCTTCATATATATTGGAGAAGTTAGCAATATTTTGAAGTCTCTCATATAGTTGGTGGGTGTTTTGAAAACAAAAAGATAATGGAGAAGTCATGGATGGGATGGCATGACGTTTTCGACGTTCCAGTCATCCCCTTGTTTATAAAAAAATCATAAAAAGGGGGGGGGGGGGGGGGGGGGGGGGGGGGGGGGGGGGATGAAGTGATTGAAAAATAGATAAATACATGTCCTCTAGCCTCAATCCTAAGGCTTGCTCAAGTTTTTAAAAAAATGATAATAAATTGAGTTCTTATGATCTGGTTTATAATTTGGGTTGTTTGATTCAAATCAAATTTGTTATCTTAATCCCATAAATTCATGACAAAGAGGAAGTTAAATAATTAACTATAATGGGACTATGCTAAAGTTTTGGGAGTAACAACAAAGATACAGTAAATTAAATTGTGTTTACTCTCAGGTCTTAAGTGGATTCAAGCCTAATTCCCATGATTCCGCACTTCCGGCCCCAATGAAATTTACGGGATGTTGACCCTTGTGAATCTAGAGTCCTCAGTGAACTCATGGAGTATGGATCCATGTGGATCTTAGATCGTCTTACAAATTCGCTTCAAAAAAGAAAAAGAGAGAAGGATCTAGTATCTTCATAAATTTTGCGAAGACATTACCATGGACAAACCTTTAACCAATAAATGAAGAAGTTAGGCTCGGTAATACTCTAGTTGAACAAAACAACGTATTACTGTAGACCGCTATGGTAAAAATTTCATTGATTTCAAGGGGACGGAAAAGTGGAGCATGAATTGTCGCTTTTATACCCATTTACAAATTTGTGTCGATTAGGTTACATAACCTAAATATCTCTAGTGGGTGTTGGCCTCTCTTTCAATTTTTTTTTTTAAATTTTGTTTTCTTGTAAATAATAATCAGGAGTAAAAATAAAATTTGCAAGATAATGCTGATGAGGGGGTTCATGCGACAATGTCAAAAGATTACGTTAATATTGTAGTAGCCTTCTTTGGAAGCTGCGTGTTGTTCAAATACACAAGTTAAAAAAAAAAACCGGGAGGCATGTATTTCTTCGGACAAATAAATACATGCCACTAACCCCTGATCGAGTTCAGTAACTAGCAGTGATTTTGACAAATAAAAGGAGCAAAGTCAAATCTCAAATTCATGAGACGGCAAATCTCTAGTTCACATTGTCTCAAGTCGAATATTATGTGACACAAATAAACCGGGATGCCATCTCCTCAAAATTCAAGCTTCTCAAATGTTCACATTCATAAATTAGGCCACACGACCTCTATTTGTATTCCTGTCTTTTATAAAAAAGCAAAAAAAATACAATTTTGTGACCCTTGGTTACACATTGCATAACCAAAATTAATGAAAAGCCAAGACTCTCAAAGAATCAAATCTTTCTCAAATCCTAAGTCTAGCAGAATGGACCAAACCTAAGCCAAATATGCAATAAAGCTCACCAAATTTCCCCTTCCATGATGTAGGCCTAAAAAAATAATAACTTTGGGTAAAGAATTACGGTAGTTTTATTCTCTATAAAAGAAGTACGTAGGCAGCTTACCACAGAAAGTGAGTGCAACCCAAATTCTAAATCAAATAAAATTATTCGTTCTCTAATCTTGCACATGAAGAATGTATATGTATAATACCCTTCCTAGAAGGTGCTTGTACGAGTACTATTTGATGCAATTAAGTTTCAGATATGAGCAATCCAAATCACATAGAGTCTTATTAATGCAAAACAAAACAAAGAAAGTAAGAGTAAAACAAAAAGAGTCAGAAACCAAAGGTGGTCTCTTAAAAGGTGGACGTAATTAAAGAGGCCTATCCTCTTGAATAGGGTTGTATTCAAAATAAACCGATGTACATTTTTGTACGTTGAAAAATTGGGTTGTGCACATCATTTATTTTTGTTAAATTTTTGCTCAGCAGAATTTTTGGCACGCTTGGTGAAACTCTATTTTCCTTTTTCATCTCCAAATTGTTTCTATTAACTAATATTTGTTATTTTTCTTCTATTTTGTTTCTGGTGTGATTTTTGTACAAACATGGCACCTCAACTTACCATCAATTTCAATGAGTTTCTCGTTACCATCGCGGTCAAGCACGATGAGTGTCCTCCCCTTTAATCAGAGTGCTGCATGCATGGCTTGCATAACTTTCTTTGACGAGGACCTCCAGTTGGGGTCTAAGAATCACAACAGACCCTTATACGTCACAGATATGATCATGGATAAAAGGATAAATCGGATCCTACTCGATTGTGGTTCTGCCGTCAACCTTCTTCCATGAAGGGTGTTGAGAGCAATAGGGATAACACCAAATCAGTCGTCCCCAACTTTGCTCATAATACAAGGATTTAATTGGGTGGGGCAAAAAGCCTTAGGCACTATTACTTTGAAAGTTAAGCTAGATGACCTCTATACAGATGTTCTCTTTCATGTAACAGATGCTAGTACTTCTTACAATGCCCTACTCGATAGACCATGGCTTCATACTAGGAAGGCTATTACATCAACTCTTTACCAGTGTTTGAAATACACTGACGAGTATGACAATGAGAGGACAATCTGATGGGATGCAAATCCTTTTCATGGGGAAGACGTTAATTACACCGATGTCAAGTTTTACAAATTGATAGATTCTAGAACCTCCTAAGTTCTTTTAGACCAAAAAGGGGGCAGCCAAAAGGAAAATCCCAGGACTAATATTTTGGCTCAAATGGCCATTTGGGTTATCAATAGTTATGATAGTGAAACAAGGATGCATCAATCCCCATGATCAAAGATGTTGTTCGAATCCACGCCGAAGGAAAAAAAGAAAGGTTGGCCAAAAGGCCTCGACACTGATAAGGAAAATTGTGAACTGTCATGAGTTACACTTTTCCTCTCTGAAGAATTAACCAGTTGATGCCCAAAAAAAACTTGGTCATAAGAATATCACTCAGCAACAAGAGAGTGGTTTTAAGAGGAAACTCATAAAATCCTTCGACAGAAGTGTCTGCTTCAAGCGATCCACCCTCCAATAGAATCATCACAATCTCAAAGGAGGAGGAAGAACAAATATAAGAGGGAACTTGCTAAAGCCAATAAAGAAATAAACATCGCTCATGAAAGTGGAGTTCTAAAAGTATCATTTCAAAGGGATGCCTCCAAAAAACTCCAAGTATCACATAATGGGGAAGTTATCAATGCTTATGCCATGAATGATGTGGTTTTTACACCCTAAGAACAACAGATGTTTTCCCAAAATGAGCAAGTCCAACCTCGAATCTCAGTATTTCAAAGACTTGGAAAAGTTAATGAACCTAAGCAAAAGAATATCCGAGCTATAAAACAGAAGAAGTGGAAGTTGGAAAAGAAAAAGTAATAACCTAGGAGCCTTGTTTGGGTCTGTGAACAAAACAAAGTTGAGCAAGCTAAATAAGTTAATGTCGTGTCCATCGTCGACTAGGAAATATTCAAAAGTTTGAATTTCGTTGTCAAGAATCTTTCAAACATCAAGAGATTGTCACGACAGACCATGAAATGTGTTATACCTGAAGAACTACAAAAATAAGTCACAAGTATACATCTGTAGTTGTAGCACTAGACGGATCGTCCACAAAGATATGTTGAATTCAATTACTAGTATCAAACCACTAAAGTACTATAAAAATAATCCAACTAAAATTAATTTCTAATAATATCAAGTACCCTCCCAAAAAACCCTAATCTAAATCATGAAATTGAAATAAAAACTATAAGAGAGATGAAAGAAAGATGCCGGAAATTCGAAACTTGAATGAGAGATCACCTCAAGACTTTAATATCATTGATCCGACGGAGTAGTCAACATTGAAACTTTGAATGAGAGAATTTTTGGGAAGCCTGAAATTGAAACTAATAAACTTGAATTAAAACTAAAGGTAGAAGACTTGAATTGAAACTAGAACTAAAGAACTTGAAAGTATAGAAATTAAATTCAACTTAAAAGAATTTTGAAAATCACAATAATCTCTCAAATTCTAAAACTAGTGCTATAAGAGAGAGGAAGAGAATTTGATGATTTACAAGCACCCCTAATGACCCTCTTTACGCTAGTGCTGAGGCCCCCATCTTTCCTACTTACACTAGAGTTCTAATTTCCAAGAAATTTTTCTACTTTCCTCAATGCTAATGCCACTTACTTCCTAAACTAACTAGAAGTAGACTTAGAAAATAATTTCGGTGCCTTGCCAACTCCATGAGGAAAAAAACAATTGAATTTTCCAATTTTAAATTGAATCAAATTGCTAGACTATTTTCTTGCTGCTTACCGATTGGGCCTTGACCGAGAGAACTGGGAGTTGACTCGGTAGTGAGGCGGTTGGACTGGAAATCGGGCTACACTTGTCAGGCCATGGAAAAATAGGAAGAGAAAGGTGCTGCTGGGTAGAGCCCTGATGGGCCACATATGCTGGCCTGCTTCTCCTTTCCTTTTCTTTCTTCTTCTTTTTTTGTCTTTCTTGCTTCTTCAGGTGGGCTAGCCACCCACGTGGCCTCAGTACTAGGCATGTAGGATGTCGGACTGGGCCGAGAGAAGAAAAGGTAGAGCTTCATGATGGGTCACTGGATCTGGCCCAAATGGTTAAACTTGCACTCGAATCATATTTTTTTGACATCCATCTCTTTTACGCCCATTATTTTATTAAACCATAATTTCTTACGAAATTACAAAAACCAAATAAAAACTAAAAATAATCTCAATTATGAGTAAAAGCTAAGTAAATTAGAAATACTTAATTGGACACTTTTGGTACCCAAACAAATACCCCACAGCAAGATTTTGCTCGTCCTCGAGGAAAAAAAAAGGAAAAAAAAGACTTAACTCACTTTCATAGGAATCACAGTTAGACTTAGCATGTGAAACAAGCCCTTTAAATCCCTACGTTCCGCCTAGTAGACGACTTTTATCTTGTGAGGGTTTGCAAAGATATACCCACAAAATCTTGGAAAAAGGAAAAAGAAAAAGAGAAATAAAAATAGAAAATCTTTTGTTTTTTTTAAACATACAAAAAGATGTACAAGGGGAAACTATACACACTTGATCAAAAAAAAACATCCTTATAATTGAGATCATACACAAACACATGTACATATCAAGACTCTTAGCCTCCAAATATGGCACCTATACACCAATTTTTTACCCCACAGATCATCAAAATAGTGAGTCCATCCTAGTGCGCAGTGTAAAGGCGTACCATCATCCTAGGAGTTAAGCTTACCAATGTTTGACTTAATCCTACTTGACTAATTTATTGACTTATTAACTTGGGAAACAAGCTTTCCACATAGCAATATTGCCTCAAAGGCTAGCTTCAGTAGTGCATGCTTCAAAAGGATGCTTATCATTCCTGATTCTTTGGCTTTTTTTTTAATTTTTTATCTCTTTTTTGGCTGTATAAGAAAGATAAGTGGGAAAAACAAACCATGAAAGCTTAAAATCCTAAGATAATGGTGACATATAAATAAGGATTATACTCTACAGTATAATAGGATTATAGGGTTAGAATTGAGATATGGAGTGACACACTTTGAGCTAAGGTCTATCATGCACACTATACTTATATACAACCTAGTACTAAGTCACATGGAGTCAAAATCAATTAAGAAAGTACGATTCCCAAAATCACATAAAAACAGAAAATCTTTTGGTTCTGCGAAAATTTTTCCTCTTTTTGTTTTCAAAAAATTTGAAGCATGACTTCCCCTCGCCCACACCAAGATCACACAATGTCCACGTTATGGGAAAAGGGGCATCTAGGGCATAAAATTAAAAAATAAAAGAAATGATATACACAATATACAAGGGATAGAACGATAACACCAGGTTAGCTATGAAATATACCCGAACCACCCCACCACTCATCAGAAACCACTAGATGGTTTTGGAGTATTAGACACTTCACATCCTCTTCTGTAGGAAGCTCTAGGAAATACTTCAATCTTTGACCATTAGCCTTTTGCTCAGCTCCAGAAGAAGGATCTTGTATCTCAACTGCACCATAAGGAAACACGTGAGTAACAACAAAGGGTCCTATCGAGTGGGACCTAAGCTTACCTGGGAATAAGTGTAGCCTCGAATCCTACAAGAGCACTTACATTCCCAGGACAAATTCCTTCCTAAGAATCATCCTATTATGACCAACTTTGCCCTCTCCTTAGACAGTCTAGCACTCTCATAGGCTTCAGCTTGGATCTCCTCTAACTCACTCAACTGCTGTCGTATCTCTTCCCCCTATTACAGTAAGATCATAACTAAGGTACTAGTAGCCCACGAGCTCGATGTTCAAGCTCAATTGGGAGGTGACAAGGCTTTCTATAGTCTACCCTATAAGGTGGCATACCAAAGGGTGTCTTGTAAGCTGTGCTATAGGCCTATAAAGCATCAATAAGCTTGTCAGCCCAATCCTTCCTATTTCTGTTGATAATTTTCTCTAAAATCTACTTGACTTGCCTGTTAGAAAGCTCAACCTATCCATTGGTCTAGGGTTGATAAGGAGTGGCTTGCCTATGGATAATGGAGTACCGTCTCATTAACAAATCAAAGATCTGTTGTTGAAATATGTACCTTGATCACTAGTAATAGTGCAAAGCATGCTATACCTAGAAAACATGTTTCCCTCAGGCACTTCACCATAACTTTAGCCTGATCAATAGCTAACAAAATATACTCATTCCCATAAGAAATTAGGAACGGTCCTATAAAATCTATACCCCACACATCAAAGATCTCAACTACAATAATGGGGTTGAGGGGCATCATATCCCTCTTAGTGATACGACCTAACTGCTGACATCTAAGGCATCTCCTACGGTACTCAGGGGCATCTTTGAACAAAGCAGGCCAATTCCACACTGAAGAACATTGACCGCAGTTGTTATTCCACTAAAGTGCCTCCATAAGCTTGGCCATGATAGAAAGACAAGATACTCCTAACCTCGTGATCTGGGACACATCTCCTAACAATTTGTTGAAAACAATATTTAGACAAGTTAGGATCATCCCAAATATAGGATTTTACCAAGTGCAAAAATCTATCCCTGTCATGTTTATTCCAAACCTCAAGAATCATACCAGTAATAAGATAGTTCATAATATCAGTATACCAAGGGTCAGATTGAACCATTAATAACTACTTATCAGAAAAGCACTTAGAAATAGGGGCCTCAGTGTCCTTAGCACATACTATCCTAGACAGGTGGTCAGCAATAGGGTTTTCAGAACCCTTGTTATCCTTAACCTCACAGTCAAACTCCTATGGAAGGAGCATCCATCTCAGCAGCTTGGGCTTAGCATCCCTCTTTGAAAGAAGGTGCTTAAGTGCAGCATGATGAGTAGAACCAATGACATGAGAACCAATCAAGCAAGGTCTAAACTTTTCAAAAGCAAAGACCACAGCTGAGAGCTCTTTCTCAATCACAGTATAGTTCATCTGGGCATCATTTAATGTATGGCTAGCATAATAAATCACGCAGGATTTCATATCAATGCGTTGTCCTAAAATGGCCCCAATAGCATAGTAAGAGACATCCCATATCAACTTAAAAGGCTTGCCTTAGATGGGATGATGCAAAATCGGAGCAGTGGTTAGGGCTTCCTTCTGTTTGGTAAAAGCCTCTACACACTCCTTAGAGAAGTGAAAGAGCACATCCTTAGCTAGAAGGTTAGACAAGGGCTTGGCAATCCTACGAAAGTCCTTAATAAATCTGCGATAAAATCTAGCATATTCAAGAAAAGACTTAACATCTTTCACACAAGTAGTAGGGGGAAGATTAGCAATCAAATCAATCTTAGCCTTGTCAACTTCAATACCATCACTAAAAATAACATGGCCTAAGATAATCCCTTTTTTCACCATAGAGTGACACTTCTCCCAATTCAAGGTTGAATGCTTTTCCCTGCGCCTTTCCAAAACTTTTCCCAAATTCGTCAAACAGTCATCAATAGAAGACCCAAATACAAAAAAATTATTTATAAAAATCTTCATATAACCGTATCAGAGAATATAGAAATCATGCATCTCTGGAAAGTAGTAGGGGCATCACATAAACCGAACTACATCCTCCTAAAGGCGTAGGTGTCGAATGAACATGTAAAGGTAGTCTTCTCCTGATCCTCCGGAGCTATAGAGATCTAGGGATAGCCTCAGTAACCATCAAGGAAATAGTAGTATAAGTGTCTAGCTAACCTCTCTAATATCTGGTCCAAGAAAGGCAGGGGAAATGATGTTTGTGAGTGGCAGCATTCAATTTTCTATAATCAATACAAACCTTCCATCCAGACTGGACTTAAGTTGGGATTAGCTCACTCTTTTCATTCCCAATCATGGTAATATAGGTCCTCTTGGGAACAACTTAAATAGGGCTAACCGACTCACTATTAGAAATAGGGTATATGATCCCATGGTATAACCATTTCAATACTTCCTTCCTAACTACCTCCTGCAAAATTAGATTTAACCTCCTCTAACGGTCCCAGCAAAGTCTAACGTTATCCTCTAAATGGATCCTGTGCTACACAACTGTAGGGCTAATACCCTTAATGTCTCCGAGGGTTCATCATAAGGGCTCTTTATTCTTCCTAAGTAACTTAAGCAATTTTTCTCTTGGTCTTGATCCAAATTAGATACAATAATCATACGTAGAGACTGATTAAGATCTAGAAAATCATACTTAAGGGACTTAGATAGGATGTCTGATCAAATGAAACTGCAGAAGTGTCACAGGCAGAAACAACATCAGCACATCCATAGAGCACATCTCACAGTCAAATACATCATACTCAGGCTCATCATCCATGAAAAAAGGACTCATACTCAACAGCAAACTTATCCACATGCTCAAATTCTAACTCAACAGCAAACCATCAAGCTATCTTTGCAAATTGAAAATATTCAAGTCAAGAGTCATATTGCCAAAGATAGTTTCATTATACCATTCCTATAGTTAATCAAAGCATTAGATGTAGCTAAGAAAGGGTGCCCTAAAATTATAGGGATGTGGGACTCAACATTAGGCAGCCTCTTAATATCGAGCACCATAAGGTCAACAGGGAAGATGAATTCTCCCACCTTAATAAGTGCATCTTCCACAACACTCCTAAGAAGTCTAATAGACTTGTCAACTAGCTGGAGGTGGTAGGTCTCAACTTACTTAGTCCAAGTCTCTTATACATAGTGAATGGAAATAAGTTTGCACTAGTTCCTAAGTCCAGTAAATTTCTTTGAATGGTCTGGTTATGTATCATTATAGAAATGGTAGGGCAACCTGGGTCCTTGTGCTTGATAAGAATTTGACTAGAGATATTAAAGCTAGTATTAGAGGCTAAGAAAGCTCTCTTGGGTAGAGTAGTTACTCTTTTGGTAGTGCAAAGCTCTTTTAAAAATCTGGCATATGGGGGCACTGTTGGATATCATCTAGCAGGGGGATGTTAGTCTTGACCTAGGAGAAAGTCTCCCTGATCTTGTCTATATGGGCATGGTCCTTCATCCCTTTCAGTCTATTAGGGAAGGAAACTACAATTTTCTGAACCTGTAATGGTCGAGTAGGAATAGTATTAGGAGGTAATGTAGTCAGTGTATCAGTAGGGTCATCCTCTTTAGACTTTCCAGAGTCATTAATAGTAATAGGGGGAACAATAAAAGATGAGAATGGGGGTGATTTTAGATGTTTCACCCACATAATTGTCAACTTCTCTTTCTGACCTTAAAGTTATTACAACATTAACATTTCTCAAGTTATCAGGAACTGAGTCAGAGGAGGTCCCACACTTAGGGTTAGTTTCAGGTTGACTAGGGAAAATTCCTTTCTCATTGTTCACCATAGCAAACTGGAAGAATTGCTATATCATCACTCTCAGGATTTTTTCACTATTCTCTCTCATCGTTCTTTCCATGTCACTTTTAGTTCTCCTCTTATATTTATCCAGTTCACTACAACCAGGAGCAAGTTGAGACTGGGCAATAGGTGTAATCAGAGAAGAAGGTGCTGGCTGTGTGGATGCATTAGGAACACCTTAGTAGCCTGACCTCAGCATGGTTTGGGAAGAGTTTCTAGGAAATCCTCCATACTAGTTAGGCGCTACCGCATTAGGTCCACTATCCTAAGAAAAATTAGGGTAATTATGCCACCCTTAATTAAAATTAAGAGCATAAGGGTCATTCTTTGGTCTCTGGTAGGCCACGCTCACCTCTTGGTTTGAGCCCAATTAATTGCTGAGCAAAGTAGGGACATTTGCTTAGAGTATGGTCGAATAAAAGGCATTAGGAGCATACTTCAGGAGTTTGGGGAGTTTGGGATTGTTTTAGAACCAATCCCTTCATCATATTTTCAAGGGTAGCGAATCTAGACTCAAGGTGAATTAAGTCAAACACAGCATACATACCTCTCCTGGCCCCACTACACGTAGAGTTCAAGCTGTCATCTCTAATGGTTTCACTTTGTATGGTTTTTTCAGCTAGATCTTCTGGGAATTCCCCAGCATTACTAGGGCTCTTGGAGAGAAATGCCTCTTGACACATTGACTCCACCATTGTCCTATTTTGTTCATCAAGATCTTCATAAGTGATTTAACATAAATGGGCTTGGTCTAAACCATGGTGTGGACATTGAGATAAGAGGCTCTTAAACCTATCAAGATGCTTCCGGAATGACTCCCTATCAGCTTGCATGAATTGAGTAATTTCATTCTTTAGCTTAACTCTTTTACTATTGGGGAAGTACTTTCAAAGAAGGAATCGTACAAATCATCCTAATTGGTAATGAAATTTGTCGATAAGGTATACATCCACTTCTTAGCATCATCTTTTAAAGCAAAGGGAATAAATTTCAATCTCATAGTATCAACAGGCACATTAGGGGTAGCGGATCATGGACCAACCTCTTTGAATTACTGTAGAAATAGGTAAGCGTCCGATGTACCCATAAACTTAGGAAGCATATGGCTATATTGGGCTTGAGCTTGAGAGTAATATTTTCCAAGGCCGGTATATTAAAACATGATAGTGCAGGGCTCCTAGGTGGATAAAAGATGTCATTAAAAATCCTAGGTGGAGGTTGAGCTTCACTCATTTTTTATCCTCTATTTTGGGTTCTGATTTGCTACTGTTTTTTAGATTTGTCACCAATCTATTCAAACACTTGCTTTTAGGATCCCTAACCCAACCAATCATGCAACCAAAAATCCTTTTTTTCGTTTTTATGGTTCTTTCAATTTTTAGAATTTTTTTGGAAGCAATAAAGATCATATTTTTAGGAAGATGGATGGATAGGAAAAAAAATAACCAAATTGAAACTACTCAAAGAAAGTAAATTGGCAATTAAGACAACTCCTAAGAAACTAAATTACTAAACTAAATTAGTACTACAATTATTCAAAGTAACTAACGATTAGCAACTAGATTTAATTACTAGTATCAAACCACTAAACTAATATAAAAAGAATCTAACTAAATTAATTTCCAATAATGGCAAGTAGCCTCACGGGAACCCTAATCTAAATCATGAAATTGAAATTAAAACTATAAAGAGATGAAAGAAATTACCTTGACTACTTAGAATTAATATATGTCGAAAATCCAAACCTTGAACAAGAGATCACCTCAAGACTTCAATAGCATTGATCTGACGGAGTAGTTAAAATTGAAACTTTAAATGAGAGAATTTTTAGGAAGACTAAAATTGAAACTAATAAACTTGAATTAAAACTAAAGGTAGAAGGCTTGAATTGAAACTGGAACTAAAGAACTTGAAACTAGAGAAATTAAATTCAACTTAAAAAATTTTAAAATCACAATAATCTCTCAAATTCTAAAACTAATTCTCTAAGAGAGTGGAAGAGAATTTGATGATTTACAAGCACCTCCAATGACCCTATTTACACTAGTGCTAAGCCCCCCATCTTTCCTAATTGCACTAGAGTTCTAATTTCCAAGAGATTTTTCTACTTTCCTAAATACTAATGCCACTTACTTCCTGAACAAATTGGAAGTAGCCTTGAAAAATAATTCTGGTGCCTTGCTAACTCCATATTTGCCGAGGAAGCAACAATTGAATTTTCTAATTTCAAATTGGATCAAATTGCTGGAGTCTTTTTTTGCTACTACCGATTAGGCCTTGGTCGAGAGAACTAGGATTTCACTTGACAGTGAGGCGCTTGGAGTAAAAACTAGGTTGCGCGAGTCAGGTCGCGGGAAAACAAGAAGGGGAAGGCGCTGTGGGGTAGAGCCCTAATGGGCCATATACGCTGGCCCGCTTTTCCTTTCCTTTTCTTTCTTCTTCTTTTTTTTCCCCCTTTCTTGCTTCTTCAAGTGGGCTAGGCGCGCATGTGGTCTCGGTGCTGGGCATGCGGAATGCCGGACTGGGTCGAGAGAAGATAAGGTAGAACTTTATGATGGACCACTGGATCTTGCCCAAATGGTTAAGCTTGCACTCAGATCATATTTTCTTATCATCCTTCTCTTTTACGCCCATTATTTTATTAAACCATCATTTCCTATAAAATCATAAAAACCAAATAAAAACTAAAAATAATCTCGATTATGAGTAAAAACTAAGTGATTAGAAATACTTAATTGGACACTTTTGGTCTCCAAGCAAAATGTGTGGCGAAATTCAAGTTCAAGTTCAAGCTGATTCACCTAAAAACTTAAAACATGACTTACCTCCTAAATGGGAGCTCTCTCAGGATTTTGTTGAGGTTGTTCCACCTGCACCACCAAAAATAGAAGATGGCGGTAAACAACAATTGATGAACTTCGGGAGATAAATCTAGGGACAACTAATGATCCCAAGCTAAGTTTTGTGAGTGCCATACTAAATGATGAACAAGTAGCACAATATAAGCAACTCCTTCAAGAATACAAAGATGTATTCGCTTGGGGATATCAAGATATGCCAGGCTTGGATCCAAATGTAGCTGTCCACAAGGCGTAAAGCCGATAAAGCAGCTTAACAATGCTTTTGTCCTAAGTTGACAATCCAAATAAATGTTAAAGTGGAGAAGCTCGTAAAAGCTGGTGCCATTCGCAAAGTTCAATACCCAACTTGGTTGGTTAATATGGTCCCTATTTGGAAAAAGAATGGTCAACTCCGTATATGTGTAGATTTTAGGGATTTAAACAATGCATCCCCCAAGGATGATTTTCCACTACCAATCACTGAGCTCCTTATAAATGCCACTACAAGGTTTCAAGCTCTATCTTTCATGGATGGTTTCTCGCAGTACAATCAAATCAAGATGGACCCAAAGATGAGGATTTAACTGGCTTTCAGACACCACAAGGCATATACTATTGTACGGTAATGCCGTTTAGTTTGAAAAATGTCAGGGCCACCTACCAGAGAGCCATGATGATCATTTTTCATGACTTCCTCCACAGGTTAGTTGAATGTATCGATGATGATTTGGTTGCGAAGACAAAAGAAAGAAAAAAATTATCTACATGACCTAAGAAAGGTCTTTGAAAAGTTGCGCATACATCAACTCAAGATGAACCCGTTAAAATGTGCATTGGGGTTACTTCAGGGATGTTCCTCGACTTTATTGTTTAGAAAGAGGGAATTGAAATTGACCTTGACAAAGCCTAAGCCATAATCCAATTGCCCCCTCTGAGAAACTTAAGAGAATTACAGGGTTTGCAAGAAAGGTTAGCTTATATAAAGCGGTTCAGCTCAAATTTGTCAGGAAGTATCAACTTTTCATAAGACTCTTGAAAAAAAGGCACACCCTTCATTTGGAATCAAGCTTGTCAAATGCTTTTGAAAGTATCAAATAATACTTAACAAGGCCTCTTGTACTACTAATGGCTCCAGTACAGAGAAGACCCCTAATTTTGTATACAACCACCCTCAAATGATCTTTAGGAGCTATATTATCTCAATGTAATGATGAAGGGAAAGAACATTCCCTGGACTATATACGCCGAACAATGGTGGGTGCAGAAATAAATTACTCCTCTATGGAGAAGATTTTCCTTGCTCTATTCTTCGCCGTTCAAAAGTTAAGGCATTACCTCCTATCCTGTCAAATAACTACAATCTCAAGAGTAGATCCATTAAAATATATAGTGTCTAAGGCTATGCTATCAAGCAAATTCTATGCTTTTAGCGCCTTTTGACATCAAGTTCATCCCTCAAAAGGTAGTATAAAGACATGCTATAGCTGATTTCCTAGTGGCACATCCATGTCCAGATAATGAGGAATTGTCTGATGATCTGCCTGATGATGAAGTTATGCTTGTTAAAATAGAATCATGGCAATTATATTTTGACGGGGCATCAAGGAATTAAGGAGCTGGAGTAAGGATTGTATCTGTCACATTATTGGGTTAACTTATTTATTATTCATTCTCTCTCCTCAGGATTGGTTCCAATTATGAGGTTGAGTATGACTAGCTTGAATTGGCCCTTAAAATGTGTATTGACTGACTTGAAGTATTCGGTGATTCTCAATTAATTATCCGATAAATAAATGGTTAGCACGAAGTAAGAAATGTCAAATTAGTTCACCTTTACCAAAGGGGAAGGTGTCTTATGAACCAATTTCCTCATGTAGAAATTAGCTGCGTGCCAAGGTCTTAAAATGATAAAGGGGGCGCCTTAGCAAGTTGGTTGCTTCATTAACACTCCAGATGAAAGAGAAATTCAAATAACTATAGGGGAATGTCACGTTGTGTAAAACAAATATATAATTTTGTGACCCTTGGTTACACATTGCGTAACCAAAACAAATAAAATGTCAAGCCTCCTAAAGAAGCAAATCTTTCTCAAATCCTAAGTCCAGCAGAATGGACTAAACCAGGGCTAAATATATAATGAAGCTCACCAAATTTCCCTTTTCATGATGTGGGCCTAAAAAAAATAATAATTTCGAGCAAAGAACCATAGTTGGTTTAATCCTCTATAAAAGAGGTATGTAGGCAGCTCACAATAGAAGGGAGTACAACCCAAATTCCAAATCAAATAAAATTATCCATTCCTTAACCTTGAACATGAAGAATGTGTACATTAATATCCTTCCTAGAAGATGCCTATACGAGTACTATCTGATGCAATTAAATTTTGGATATGGGCAATCCAAATCATATAGAGTCTTATTAATGCAAAAAGAAAGAAAGAAAGCAAGAGTAAAACAAAATCAGTCGGAATCAAAAGGTGGTCTCTCGAGAGAAGGATGTAATTAAGGAGGTCTATCCTCTTGAATATGGTCGTACTCCAATAAACAAATGTACATTTTTGTACGTCAAAAATTTATGTTGTGTATATTATTTATTTTTATTATTTTCCTCAACACTGTCTTCACTCACACGCTAAGTGGGAAATTTCCCACGAGGTCACACATCCTAGGCATTCTCTACAACAAGCATGCTTAATTGTGGAGTTCTTAAGAGTAGGGTCTCCAAAAAATAAACTGCACCTTTGGTGATATAATGACTTTAAATTCTTTGAGCTCAATTCTAGTTATACTCGGGCTGTCCATCCCATAAAATGCATAAAACATAAACTTATTGTCTATTCGTTTATATAACATAATAAAGTACGTTTTCATAATTTATATATCTTTGCCCAGGTTTCAAGGCAAGATGCAATACCATTAAATTACACAAACCATACAATTACATTTAGTTCAACATATTGTGGACTCAAAGTAACAATATTTCCATAATGCAAACATATATCACAAAAATTATACTCACACAAGAATATATAGATAATCACATATTTGGGGCTTTCATGGACTCATTTAGTCTCAAGTTATTTACAAATTTATTTTTAATCATTTCATAGTCCTATGTAAACATTTTAGGCTCCCAAAAACTATTTCTAGTCTGATCACAAGTCATAAATAGAAACAAGCCACAACTATATCAGTAAGGCGGATTACTGTAAAATTCATAACTCATGAAATATTCATCCAAAATTCATGAAAATTTATAGAAAATAGGAAAACATTACGATGAATCTAATTAAAGCTTAGCAAAATTAGAATGAAAAAATTTACTTGCCTTAACAAGTCAAAACTTCACTAGCCTCTTTCTCTGCTCCTTGTTCTTTCCCGTTTACGTCAATTCAAGCCCAAATACCCCCTCCCTTTTTTATGGGTATGTGAAACGAATGCAGAGGGGAAGTGCTTCTAATTTACTTATAAATCACAATCCTTTTAGAAATTAACGAAACCATAATAAGTTGACTAACGTTTTGTTTGTTCATAGATTAGCTAGGATATGACAAGACATCATCCTTATCAAGAACTAGCCAAGCCAAGACTACAAATAAGTGTGGAATGTAATCCGATGTTGATGCATCCAACTCTTTTCTTTTTTTTGGGACGTTCCCAATTGTATTTTGAATTATCAGTACTAATTTTATTAATATTAAAGCCACTTAAATATAAATTAGACATAAAATAAAATGTTTAAACATAAGAATAAATCACAGATTCATACACAAGATGTGGGTTAAAAGTTAAAAGTTCGGGGCATCATAGATATCTTCATAGAAAATAAACCAATCTACCCTCTTCTTGACACGTTTAGCCTCTTTCTGATCAGGTGGAAGCATATCATTCGTTAAATAGGCAATTACAGGATCCATCCAAGTATGTCTCTTGTTCAGCCACCAAACCTGGTGGGCATCAATAATCCTTTCCTCTAGCGTCACCCACCATATCTTTTTCGCCTTGCCGTTGGCTGAAGAGCTCACCAATTTGGACAAGGCATCTGCTTGGTAGTTCTTTAATTGGGCAATGTGGGCTATCTCAAAGTGCTTGAGTCAATGAACCACTTGGGTGACTTTACGAAGCTATCGGCCTTCCCTTCATCCCGGGCTTTGTATTTCCTATTTAACTAGATAATCACCAACCGTGAAGGCTATTAGTGCTTTGAATAAGAACTTCATATTCTGTTGAGTAGCATAATTCTATCTATGCTATCGGTGCTTCATATTCTGCCTTGTTATTGGAGGCTTTGAATAAGAACTTTAATGCATGTTCTGGTATCTCTCCTTATAATCAAATCAGCCCCACTACTGTACCTTATGGATGAACTATCAATGCAAAGATTCCAGTCATCCTAGTGGGAGTCTGTGGCTCATCCATGTGGGAGTCTTCGACTAGAAAATCAAGCAATACTTGCACCTTGATCCCCTATTGTGGTATGAACCCAACGCCAAAGGGTGAAAGCTTGATCACCCACTAAAGAATTCTTCTTGAGGCATTCAACTTCTGAAGGATGTTCTTCAGTGATTGGTCACTTAGGACCATCAACTTATGGGCCTTAAAGTAGGGTCGAAGCTTGCAATTTGCTCGTGGTAGGGCGGAAGCAAATTTCTTTATGAGCACGTACCTTAACTCTGCTCTAGTCGACACGACACATGAAATAAATAAGAATCTGCCCCCTTCCGCTTGCCACCAAAAGAATGACAATTACACCTTGTTTAGATACTGCCAAGTAAAAGGTAAAGGGCTCGCCCCAGGTGGGGTTGGCGATCTTGGGTAGTCAAACCAACTACTCCTTTAGATTGAAGAATGCTTCCTCTGCTTCTTGGTTCTAATAATCATTTGCGCATCTCTTGAGGACATAAAAGAACCTCCCTGATGTTTTTAGGAGACTTCATGTTGCGATGGCCTAGAACCTTCCTGAGTTGGCCTTGATTCCCCTATTGTTGATCATGAGCCCTGGAATTCTTGGACCTAACCCTAAGCACATACTTGACCCTAAACACATACTTCTTGAGGTTTAGCTTCATCCCATAGTGCAAGAGTACTTAGAAAGTGTTCTCCAGGTTAGCCAAATGAGCAATATCCTGTATGTTCTTTGTTTTGGACTATCATATCCTCAGCATGTACCTACATGTTCTTACCTATGAGGTGTGCAAATATTTTATCGATGAGCCTTAGGTAGGTCACACCATTGTAATAATAGAAGTTGTGTGGTCAATAATGAAGGGTGTTTCTCCTGCTCTTGTGGACTTAGGGCCATTTAGTGATATCTTGAAAAGACATCCATGAAACTAAGTAATGCATTGTCGACTATCGAATTGAGGAGCTTATGGATTTTTGGGAGAGAGAGGCTATCTTTGGGCTAAGCCTAGTTCAGATATGTAAAGTCTATGCTCATCTTCTAAGATTTATCTGCCTTCTTATAATTACTACGTTGGAAATCCACTTCAGCTATTGACACTACCATATCCCTTCATCTAGCAGCTTTCATACCTCTTTAGCCATCGTTGCATAGCATTCGACCCTAAGGTTCCTTCTCGTTTGAATGACCGATTTATATGTGGGGTTCATAATTAGGTTATGCTTCATAACTTTTAGGTCCAGCTTGAGCATTTCTTCAGGCCCATAGGTGGAGACATTCTTGTACTCCTAAAGAAGAACAAATAAAGGACTCCCTTAGTTCTGGGGTTAGGTCCCGCCCTATCTTTAGAGCTTTAGTGAATATAAGCCTCACATCATCTAGGGTTTTTGCAGGGATGCCCTTAATCTTCTATAGTCATCATGCGCATGGTAAGAGCCTCGTATAGCTTGGGGGCTCTGCTTACAGTTTCTCCCCCATAGGTCAGACGATGGAGGCTTTGCTTGCTTCTGACTTGCTATGAAATGCTTTATACTAATGAGGTAGCGCTGCTTCTTATGCTGCTTCTCTACAATCCCATTGTTGAGCTCAAATTGCAACTACAATAAGTAAGAAGTGACCATAGCCTTAATTTATGGATGGTCATCCTTCCTCGAATGACATTGTAACTTGTGACAGCTATGCTAACTTGGAAATCAACCTCTATGTTCTGTGCCAACTAATCCTAATGGGTAGCCAAATCATCCTGATGGGATTGACTATCTGTCCTCCAACAAGGGGCATAAAATCTTGTTCAGTTATTTGAGGCACCTTAGCCATCCCTAGGTGATAATATCAACTAAGCTACCCATCTCAATCATAATCCTCGTTACAAGGGAATTTGTATTCATTAACTCCAAGACTAGAGGGTCGTCATGTGGAGCAGTGATTCTCTTGTAGTCAGCATCGCTAAAGGTCATTCTGGGCATCTTTAAGTTACTCTTTTAGCCAGTTGCCATAACTTGCTGGTTGTTGCGGAATTGCGCCTTCCATGTTAACTGGGTGATGCCCTCGATATAAACCCCAACAATGGTAGTGACTATTTTGATCGAGCACCCATCTTCATCCAACTTTACATTGGCCGACATCCTCCCTTTGAAGGAATCCCTCAAACCTCGATAAAGGAAATGGTCAATTTGGCCATTATTAGCTAGCTCATCAAGGGCTTTTTTAAGCTCTCTGAACTCTGGGATTGTGTACTCATTCTGCTCATAAAACTCGTAGTATTCGTTGGCATTGCACAACTCGAAAGAGAAATTTGCATGTTAGGAAGACTAAAGTGTAATCGAAGATATTCAACTTGGATTAAGACCAATTAGTTTGAAAGAACGACTTTTGCCTTTTTTAGGCAAATTTGGTTGATTTCGAAAAAGTAGACTAAATTTTTAGAGGGATTGTAATTCCTCAAGATTAGCCGATTAGAGAAAAGTACATGCTTATCATTTTGATCCAATCACCTTTCATAACTACATGAATTCCTAGGCATTTTTCCTTGATTGATTTAAAATTAATAAATTATAAGTTGTTGAATCGAAACTCCTTGAACTAGAATTTTACTTAGCATATTCTGATAGATAAAGCTCGATAGATTACATTGGTCCCTGAGGATAACCTTTTTATCTATACTATGACTACCCGTACGCTTGCGACCGTGGTCAAGAGCCATCTTGGGGTTACTGAGCATGCATTTGGGCGTAGCCAGGGTTTATTACATTGTTCTTATCCTTCTTAGTCTTAGTGTAGTTCTTGTCACTCACTACCATCACCTACCCCTCTCCCCATGATAAGGTGACAAGAGAGTGGGCTAATACTCGGTTGGAGAGACTGGTGACATGCTGTCCTTGAGCTCCTAACTTGCACAAAAGGTAACCCTTGGGTATGGATCCCAAGGAATGCCCATCCGATATGTAAGTCAGATTCTAGATGAAAGTAGGTAAGAAGTTGGAAACCGTTAAATTGGATATTTGGGAAATGTATTATGATTGTCTAAAATGCGAAAGCAAAAGAAATAACTGTGCTCTAGGGATTTGTGATGTGTTGAATGTCCTTATCTGAATGGGATCGGTAACTATGTATAGGATTGGTCCCCTAATAGTAAAACAGTAATTTTACATACCCTAGCTACTTGAGCTGGGCTTGAGCTGGCCAAACATCTTAGAGGTAGGTTTTTCCGCGTGAGTATGATCTAGGTTGTAACTGAGCAAGGGGCCAACCCCAATGCGGATGATGACCAGGCTAGGATCAGACTTTTCCTAGATCACCTTTGAATTTCTTTTACATTTCCAAGTTGACCTGAATGGCCCAAATTTATATAGATTAGTATCAAGTTTGTTATTTTGAAAGATACAACAAAATACTTCGCATTAAAAACTACAAAGCATCCTATCTCTAGCGTTAATTTAATTTCATCTTTTTCCAAATCTATTGAATAAAAAAAGTTCATTAAACATACAGCGTCTTATATGATGATTTAAAATGGTTTCCTTTAATCTCAATTGTACATTTCGGCAAAGTTTCTTTTATAAGTATCGTGATATTTTTCCGTTTGAACATTACATTTTCATATGAACTATGATAACTACGAAATTTTTTTTGCAATGGTGTCCATCCATTAAGTAAAATTCCGACTTAAATAATCATATTAGAATTTTTGTACAAAGTCAAATAAATGTGTTAATGTAATTAATCAAAGTTACGCAAAATGAGAACTTCATATCAGTTAGCTGGCGTAAGCCCCATTTAACATGAGACAGAGCCGACATCTTTTCCTTTGGGTTGAGGGATAGACTTGTTGCATTGCTCCAGCCTCATAGGTAGGGTGGGCAATGAACCAGGTACTTATTGAATCAAATGGATCGACCTTTTTAAAATAGGGTCAACAAATGATCGAGTCAATGATGGGCCGGGTTAATAATGGGTCGGTCCGTTAAAGTATATTAACGGGTTGAATCGAGTCGGTCCCATTAAAATTTTTTTTTAAGCCTTATTTAGGGTCTCCAGCTAGAATGGGCCCGACTTATTATGGTTAAGTGGTCAAGGGCACGTTAGTTGTGTTAGGTCTATAGAAGCACGCGATTTGCAAGAGTAATTTTAGAGGTGGCAAGGACATTACTTATGTTGTATATGGCCACTGCAGAGGGGATTTCTTCTCAGAGAGGTCTGTATGACTAAAAGACTCAATGTTAAGGGTTGTATAACCAGTCTTCGACGTCGAGGGTTTATATAGCCAAATGGTGGGATGTTAAAGACTTATACGACCTTTGTTAGTTTTATTCTTGTTATGTTTTTGAGTTAGTGACGCTTAGTTCAAAACGATCTATTTAATAAACATGTTAAATTTCTATCAGCCTTAAAAGTGTCATAAATTTACTTGAAATTGAAGAACATCCTTTCATGCTTAATAGTCAAATCCTGCCTACTTAGGATTGAAATAGGTTCGGTTCATATCGGATTCGTATTTTCTCTCATTAATTTGAGTTCAAGTCATATCATCATCTCGCATTAGGCTTTCCTGATTCTTAGTTGTATTGATTGTGTCCTTCATTCTTGAAAATCTCCTCTCTTTTTCGTTTTTTCCCCCCTTTGGAGTGGGCGGGAGGGAGGTCAGAGGGGCTATTGCTCTTTGTAGAACCAATATGTCTGAAGTACAAAGAAATTGATCCAACTTAACACTCAAAACTCTCTTCTAAACATAGTGCACAAGATCAACCTTCGAATATCAGCAAGGAATTTTGATTTCATTCCCCCTTTGTTTCAGTAGGTGATGTGCAGCTGGGTTCCAAGGGTTTTTGTTCTGTGACTGTCATCTTTAACTTGGCATCTAGCTTAATAATAATAATAATAATAATAATAATAATAATAATAATAATAATAATGCAGAAGATTGGAAGGGTACATATATATATATATATATATATATATATATATATATATATATATGAACTTGCATCCAGCTTCATTCTCCAAAAAAACCAGTTCGGTGGAGAGCCTCTGACAGCTGCTAAAAATTGATCTCATCCCGTCATATCAGTTGCTCAAAATGTTGATACATTTCCGAGCTTTGAACCTTACCGCTTGAAATAGACACTGATTTATGAGTCATCCATCTTCGAATTTTTTGAACTATTGAATCATTAAGATCAGTATGAAAAAAGCTAATTTTGTTTTACTACACGTCAAACAATTCTTACCAAATCCTCAAACCTATAGATCCACCAAACTCAAGTATTTCATATTTGCTTCATCAAAAATCAATGACCTAGGTCTTTTGTCCCCATCAAACCACCATTGTCGTTGCTTCCACATTACATAACCTTAAGTAACTTATGTGCCATACCAACCAACCATGGCCCTCATTTTACATTCACCTTAAAACCCAGAATTCTTCCCCCAACTCACAACCCAACGTCTTCCCCCCCCCCCCCCCCAAAAAAAAGAAACCTCAAGCCCAAAAAAAAGAAAAAGGAAAAAAAAAGAAAACCAAAGAATGAGGCCTAAGCCTCATTACCCCCTCAATGTGAAGCTCCTTTTGATAGGAGTCACTCTTGCTTTTATCCTCCTCTTCTTAACAAGATCAAACTTCTCACCCGCTTCTAATCAAACCCCTTCCCCATATTCAAAGGATACTGAGAACCTAAGTTGTTCTCCATCTTGCTCAAAAATCCCATCTTCCCTAGCCCATGCCCTAATCCACTACTCAACCTCAAGCATCACCCCGCAACAAACCCTCAAGGAAATCTCAGTCATTGCCAAAGTCTTACAAAACAAATCCCCATGTAACTTCCTAGTATTTGGCCTTGGCCACGATAGCCTTATGTGGAGCATGCTAAATCACGGGGGTCGGACTATCTTCGTAGAAGAAGATGAAGCATGGATTGAACAGATCAAACGACGATTCCCAATGTTGGAATCCTACCATGTTGTGTATGATAGTAAGGTGAACCAGGCAGATAATTTGATGGAAGCGGGTAAAGGCCCCGAGTGCACATCAGTAGGGGATGTTAGGCATTCTATGTGCCAACTTGCCTTGAAGGGCTTGCCTAAGGAAGTGTATGAAACAAAGTGGGATTTGATTATGGTGGATGCACCCACAGGGTATTACGATGAGGCCCCAGGTAGGATGACCGCAATCTACACAGCTGGGATGATGGCTAGGAATAGGGACGATGGAGACACCGACGTGTTTGTTCATGATGTCAATAGGGTGGTGGAGGATAAGTTCTCTAAGGAATTTTTGTGTGAAGGGTACCTGAAGAGGCAAGAGGGAAGGTTGAGGCATTTCACTATACCAAGTCATAGGCATGGGTCCAACATGCCATTTTGCCCCTAGTTCGAAGTCTTATTTAAGTCCTAAATTTTAAACATTTGGGATCATATTATGTTTCAACTAAAGGAGCAATCGGGGAAAAAAATAATAATAATGTGACTAACTTCGAAGCAGAAGGATGTGAAATTCTACAGCAATTGATAATTTCGTATACTATGTACTCACCCTTTGGAAGATTATTCTTAAATTTTTCGAATTGCTTTTCCTACTAAGATGGGGGTCCTGGAGAGAGTTTTGTTTTTGACTTTTTTTTTTAAGTCATAGAAGATTAATGTTGGACAAGACAATAATTTGGGACGTGATACTACATACCGGTGTACTGCTATTACGGCTAGAAATTTTGTTCGATTTTTCAGCTGTATATTCAGATGAAATTCCTTTCATAATATGAACCAGACCAGCCAATCTCGATGCACTCAACCAGTTCGAGGCTCCTGGCCAAGAACGGGCTCACTATCCCTTGGGTGGCTGGCGTGTCATTTTCCTAAGCTGAACCAAGCAGTAAGGCCCAAATACAGGGCCTCCCAACACCAGCTCATTGACCACGGTCAACCAGGACGAACAAACTTGAGTTAAATTGAACGGCAACGCAAAACAGCTCATTTCGAGTCTGTGCAACTCTGCAATAAGGTTTATAATTACATATGATGTCCATTTCATATCAGCAACAGCATATACACGGGAAACGGCATAAACAAATCTGGCAAACACAATTTCATCCATCAGAATTTCAGCTCAAACCTTTCCCCAATTTCAATCCCAGCATCCATGTCAAACAGGTGTAAATGGATAGAGTTCACTCTTCTGAATCTTTGTCTTTAAATGAAGAAATGATGCCATCCTTTACGCCTTTCAAGGCAATAGAGGTTGAATGGCCTTCTCTGCAGATGAATAGAAATGAGATTCAAGGCCTTTGAGACTGGCAGCTGCCTGTTCTCCTATTTGCGCCAATGTGTTCTCCGTCTGAGCTGACAGCTTGTTGAACTCTGCTGTTCGTTGCTCCACATGGTCGTTTAGTGATGCAAATCCGGAAAAGATTGCTGTTTGCTTCAACTCAGAAACCAACTTTAGCAACGAGTCAGCTGCTTGAACCTATTACATCATATGACAAAAGGAATCAAAGGTAAATATGTGACATGAATTGGAATAACTGTGAAAGTAAGACGTACAAAAATGAGAGGAGATTCAGTTGGCTTCCTCTTTACCAAGTGCGTCATATATTTTACTGTTTACACGAGACCTGTGAGAGCACAATTGAAGAGGGAAAGTTGGGATAAGAAATGAGGCTGAGGAACATACCTTTTGTCTGTCAGAATACAATGCAAGATAAATTATGAGTCGCAACACCAACAAGGTGTTGCATACAAACATGGGACCTTAGTAAATTGAGATGCCCATGAATCAAAGCTCCATGAACTTGGAGGCCAAGGTGATTCTGACACACGGCATAAAGATGCGCAGTTGTGGTAATGACCAAAATATCACTCAGCCACTACGGATGCCTATCCGTAACAAGTCCAGGTTGGGATCGTTACAACTTTATTTTGAATATGTTCCTGATTGCCGATGTCAATTACCAGCCAGAAGTCAAATCAAATAGGAAAGTGTACCGATAATCACACCAGACTATCCAACCCCCCAGCGGTTTCCATGCAAGCCTAAAATTTGCTTTTTTTGCCGCTATTAACATAGACCATACTAGGCCAGCGCCCAAATTCCAGCCCACTGCTTCCTTTCTTGGGCCCAGGGGGTATTTGGGATTCCAATACACAGCCGAGACCCTTTGTGATAGCATTGCAAAGATGCAGTGTTCAAGTGGTCTATTTTTGTAACACACACACCGGGGGGGGGGGGGTCGGCAGGGAGAGGGAGGTTTTCAGTTGTGAGTAGAACTATCTCTGAAAAGCATTGAATGCTATTGCTTTACAACAGAAAAAAGTAGTGGATAGCTTTAGAAGCCATTTTTCGTCATCCACAACATGGTCAGTATCGTGGAACCATTATATCAATTGGTATTTTTTATTCCCAATAGATATCTGATAAGATCTCTCAAATGCCCAAAGGCAAAAAGTTAAAGAATCAATGCATGTCAATGCTTAATATCAAATAGAAGGCCAAATAGGACAAGCCCATGAAAAGAAAGAAGTATTGCTACGTGCTGCCCTTATGTTCTGCAATTTTCACATCATGTTATGCTTTCAATTTCACAACATAGTAGCCTACAGCTACGTCTTCTGTTATAAGTTTTTTTTTTTTTTTTTTTTAAAGGACCTACTGAAAAACAGCTTATTCCATTTCCTTCCCTTCAAAAATTAGAGAGCAAGAAAGGACATAGAGTTTGCCCCTGTTTTGAAACAACTGGTAGAAATTCGAAAAACCAGTAAATTTGAAGTCATTCACAGTGACCACCTTTTCTAGTTACCATCTCAAAGTCTTAACTGCTGACATACTTTGAATGCAAGGAAAAGTCATTGGCATTCCCCTACAAATAATGGCAATTGGCAGAAAACTGTGCTCTCATCGTCTAGCACATTTTAACAAACATGAAAGTAAAAGGATTGGGGCCCTCACCATCCTGGCTGCGCGCACCTCCATCATGAAGGCTTCTTGTGAATTCCTGACTGGTGGGTCATTTATCTGCGCAATAGGGAAAAAGGTCAGACACTCAGCTGCATAGTCTCAAGGAAACGCTAATGCGCTACATATCTATGATACATTGACTCCGTGCTGCATGCATGATGAATGCTTTAAACTGACATGGAGATATTTATCCCTCAAAAATTACAGAAAACCTTGGGACAAAACACACAGTGTGGGTAATTTTATCAACTCCGTCGTTCTAAACAACTAATCTACACTCAAGCCCCAAAAAGGAACTTTAAGTTCAAGAATGTAAAAGTTCATTTTACAATTCTTAAGCATCTCCAAAGTTGCATAAAACAGCAGATATTGTCTCATACATAGATGGTCGCTCAATTACCACATCACATACTTGAGAGTCACAAAGAACTATTGCATTGAATTTCATTATAAAACAATTATCTAATTGTGATTTGTGATATGATCTTCCAGACAACCAGAGATGACTTTTTGATGAACTTATTGACCCAGAACAGATAGAGCATGCATGGACCAGAAAACTTCAACAAATTCGCGAGTTTAAGGGCAAATAGAAGAGGGCAAAGTCAAACCCGGGCAACATTGACAAGGACAGTGAAGCTGTCAACAAGACTGGAAACATCAGTTTCTACTCTTTGCAAAAGAGCCTTCTGCTTCTGAGCAGCTGCAGTAGCTGCAGCTGCCGTCGGCCCGCTGCCACTTCCAGCTCCACCTATCCCCCCGCCGACTCCTTTGTTCATTCTAGGCTTTCCAGAGTGACAGAATGTAGTCCTAAATGAAACAAAGACAGACTTCAGAGCAACAATATATCCCCATTTCACAGAGAAGAAAGAAATTGGTTTGATGGGCCACGAAAAGCACCTGCTCATTTACTACCTACATGCTACAATGCATGCCAATTTTAGTTTTTCAGGTGATTGATGAAAAAATGATAGATATTGAAAACTACAAATGGCTTGTGATTGAGTGAGGACCAAGATTAGTTCGGAAATAAAGAAATAATACAGCAAATGTTACATAGGCATTTCAAATATCCATTAGTATCCAGTTGTGGATCCAAGACAAATACGAACTTATATAACAACATGATATACAGTTGAAGATTAGCCACGACAATGATTACGAAAATTTTATAGCTAATATAAAAAAAAGGGCTGCCTGGTGCACAAGCATCCCGCATTCACGCACTATATAATGTGTGATATCAAAGATGTAAAATACTAATAAACTTAGAATTTCAAGCAATTAAAGCAACATCACATGAATATTCTTCATGTTTCAAATAAGACCACACAATTCAAATAAGAATATGAATACAATAGCTATAACACATAAGGCCAACAAAATTATCCAGCTCTTTAATCTCATAACACTCTTCATGTTTAGAATTGGAGGGGGAAAAAAAAGGCAATAACTAAAACAAGTCCTCATAAATGTCCATAAATGCATCCACCAAACAATCCGTTGAGAAATTGAATCAATGACCAATACGAGCAAAACTTGAGAATGCTACTGACACTTTTAGCAACTTGAAGACAAGTAATGGTCAAAGATTTGAATCTAAGGAGCGTCATTTTGGCCTGGCAATGGATCAGATTCAGGTCAGATGGAGCTCCGCCAGAATCCACCATCTCCACCTGATCCATATATCATCCATTTAGCAGCATCCAATCAACCCACGAGTGAAACGGGTGATAAAAGGGTATAAAACGGATTAAAACGCTATTTGTTCCAATTTCATGGAAGTAACAAAGCAAGAATCCAATTCACGATAAAATCGAATACAGATGATAAGGAACCTTCATAGATTCGAATTTCTAGAAAAAAATATCTACAATTCAGCCCACTTTTTTTTAATCAGGACATTAACAACATCGTCATAATCAACAGTTCTTCAGCTTAAACAAACCCAAAATTTCTTAAAATTTACAAAAATGAAGTATTCAGGAGCTCCCAGAATGCATTTGCCGATGCCATGGACTACCAGGTTCAGAAAGCAGGTGGGATTTGGCTCTTGGCTTGTTCGAATGAACTAAACAAAATAGAGAATTAGAGACTACTGAAAGAACGAGAGAGACAGAGACAGAGACAGAAACAGAGACAGAGAGATAGAGAAAAGGGGCACCTGAGATGGCGGCAGGCGGCGGAATTCACCGGCAGAGAGCCTGCGACGATTGGCGGGATGGAAAAACGCACAGAGCAGCCAGGAGAGTATAAAGTGAAGAGTGCAGTGGTTCGGCCGTTTGTACTAAGAAGTCTTAGTTTTTTACTCGGATACACACGCACACCCACTCATTTTTACTAATTGTGGCCGCTGGGTCATGGACTCATGGTGAAGCAATATTAATTCTATTATTAATTTTCCATTTCCTTGCTATTACTGTAAAACATGCCCAAGAAGGAATGAGTTATTTCAGTCATTCTGTCTCAAGTTCGTCTCACCTAAAGAATCTTCTAGTTCTCAGGCATTTATTGTGGGGCCCAAGAGATTTGGTGATGGAAAGCTGAAAAGATGGAATGTGACTGCGGGGAAGTCTAGATGAGGTCAAGGGGCAAGTAGAAACTGTGGACGATGGGAAAAGCTTGCCATGGCCAACCGTGGTCAAGCACACGAGTGCAGACCAAGCCAACAATTGCTACAAAACAAAGACCCAATGACAAGGGCCACGATTGTGTCTTCCTGAAAAACGTCTTGCAGTCATTTCTAGATGCTCCCACGACCACCTGTGGTAAGGGACATGGGTTGTGCTTGTCTCTTTCGCATATGTTGCCCGACACAGGTACCTATGGCCAATGCCACGGCCATGCCTCCCTGTCTTTTGTTGGCAGCTCATTTTAAATAATATCCAAGTGTTTTATTTTTGGGGAGACACCTCTTTTACAACTTTTCTCAGGCTTTTATTTTGGGTTCTAAGCACATTGATACTTTAGAGTTTTGGGGGCTTCTTATTGTTGATTTCAAGAATCGTATTTCTTTAATTGATCAATTCAAGAGTTTGCTTTCCCACTCTCTCCCTCTTGATTATAATTATTTCAATTCTTCAGTAGTGTTTAGTATGCTGTTCGGTGATGTTTGTATTGTGAATTCAATCATGTTTACCAGCTAAAACTCCCAACTTGGGTGGGATTAACACCAATTATGATTATTTGATTGTGAATGAGTCCCAATTACATTTGTTCTTTGCTTGTATTTATTGAATTTTACTTTGCTAATCATAGATTTATTTTTTTTAATTCCAATTCAGGAGTACATTAAAAGACGAAACCTTTACCTAGTGTGACTAAGTAGATGATTAGCATTTTAATATGAAAATAATTAGGATACTTGGATTTAGAGATTGTGTATCTTGTAAAAATCCTTTGACTTTTAGTCCCATGAAAATAGATGATTGTAGCTCTAGGATTAGTCTTTGACCCTTGAAAGAGGGTGGTGATGAGCCTAATTGGTAATTTATCTATTCATGATGCTGGTTTGAATAAACTTGGTGGGTTAGTAGTTGATTTGCTAACATAATTGTGATGTTCATTCCAACATGGGTGTTTCAATTATCTAATTCTCTTATCATATTCCTAGTACTTAGTCAAATTATTCGAACTACTAGCCTAGCTTGAGTATAATAGTTAGCTTGTATTTGAAAACAATTTCCTCATGGGATCGACCCCTACTTGCCAGTTGCTATATACATTAGCACCATGCACTTGGGGAATCTAACTTAACAAGAATATAAAAAACTTATATTAAAATTATGAAGCATGAGAAGTAGCAAGAAACAACGGTCACTATCTCATGTATGGCCACCTAATTATCACAAGATCGCATGCTTGAGACTTACCTAGAACTATTGCATTGAATAAACATATAAAACCAAGATGCACTTCTAATTTGTAAGATGATCGATCACACAACTAGAGATGACTTGTTCGTGGACTTATCAACTGAGAATAGATAAAGCATACATGGACTCAAAAATTAAGTCAAATTCACAAGTTCAAGTGCACAACGAAGAGGATGAAGACAAACACCTAATTATCACAAGATCGCATGCTTGAGACTTACCTAGAACTATTGCATTGAATAAACATATAAAACCAAGATGCACTTCTAATTTGTAAGATGATCGATCACACAACTAGAGATGACTTGTTCGTGGACTTATCAACTGAGAATAGATAAAGCATACATGGACTCAAAAATTAAGTCAAATTCACAAGTTCAAGTGCACAACGAAGAGGATGAAGACAAACCCTGACAAAATTGACAAGGACAATAAAGTTGTCAACAAGATTGGAAACATCAATTTCTATTCTTTGCAAAAACGCTTCTGCTACTCAGCAAATGCTGCTGCTGCAGCTGGCGTTGAACCACTTCCACTTCTAGCTCCACCAACTACTTTGCTCATTCTAGGCATTCCATAATGAAAGAATGCACTCTTGCAATAAAGACACACTTTACAACAACCATATATTGTCATTTCAGAGAGAAGAAAGGAACCTCTCTAATGAAGGAATCTACTACATTTGCTCATTTATTACTCCCTGCATCCTAGAATGAACGCAAATTTTTAGTTTTTTAGTGACATATATAAATGGCTTGTCTTTGAGTGAGGACCAGGATTAACTTGGTACTTTGGTAGTAAAGGAAAAATACACCAAATGTTGCAAAAGCACTTCACACATATATAGAAGTAACTAATGGGTGGATCTGGGACAGCCAGAAACTTACAAAGTTCAAGATGAGCCACGATAATTATTATTGAATAGCTAATATATGTAGAATAAATGTTGTCAGTGGGATGTCTTTTTTGAAAATGATGCATAACATGATGTGCGATACCAAACATGTGAAATGCTAATATACTAAACATTTCAAACAATTTAAGTGATATAAGCATTCTTCATGTTTAGATTAAAATTACATAATTCAAATAAGAATGCAATAGTCATAACAAACAAGGCTACAAAGTTATCACCTCTTCAATCTCATAACACTCTCCATGTTTAGAATTGACAAAACACAGTAACTTAAACAAGCCTAGATATTCATTCATTATACAATCAATTGGGTAGTTGAATTGATGATCTATGCAATCCTATCTTGGAAGGCAAGCAACGCTTAGATATTTAAATCTAAGGGGTGAAAGTAATTCCACTCAATCAAAGGTTGGTAGCTCTATTACAACATCTATGGCTTTGACAATAATTAAAATCAAACATTCTCCAGCAACAAAAACACATATTCAAGAAATAAATCAATTATAAGAAAAAATTCTTTGAAAAGAAGAGAATTTAAAGGTAATTGCAAATCAGAAATGCAACCCTATAGCTTGGGTATGTTAATTCAGCTAGGCTAGCTGTAACTTTGTTCCTTGTTTGAACTACTCAAGATCACTGGCACTGGTGGACCATCAACGTCTGTACACTTCTGGCAGCCAAAGTGACAACCCACTGTGCAGAGTATGGCACAGTGAGAGTAAAGGATTTTTCTTTAAATTTTGATAGAAAATATGGGGTTCTGACCAAAACTAGAGTATGCCTTGTGCCAAAAGCTTGTTAAATACTAACGAAAGAGGATTACATTGTAATGCTGTGCGTAGGATATATTAGTTGATCTTCTAACCCAAAAAAATGACAAGTTCAATCTTTTTTTTAAAAAAAAAACAAGGATAAAAGATAAACAATAATAATGCTAGGTTCCTTTTCTCGCAAAAGTACATCCAACTATATCCTCTGCTACAATTGGCCCAAGTGTTGTTGAAAAACACAAATCAGATGAAAAGGAAGCAACATCTGAACACATAATTGGTAATAATATGAATGCCTTGATCTCTCCGCGTGTGAGTATCCTTGATAATATTTTGAATCACCCAAGGGATGTGAACCTTCCCTTCCAAAGCTCGTATTACTATCTTGTTATCGCCCTCTACAATTAATTGATCGAAACTCACTTCAATTGCTGAACTTAGACCATCGCATTGTGGTCTAACCTCTGCTGTTAATATTAAAGTTTTGATGTAGTTAAGGATGGCAATGGGGCAGGGATTTCATGCCCACAGTGGAGCCCCAGTTTGAAATGGGAAAATCCCTGCCCGGATGGGAAACGGGATGAAGGACATAAAACCCTTTCCTTGGGATGAGGGAATTTTTGACCATTTTCCTGCATCATTCACCTTTTTTACACTTTTTTACATAATGTATGTGCATTCTAAGACAAACTGGAATGAAAACTTCGAAATTTTACACGTCTCAACCCTAAATATAAAAACATACTAACCTAATTTTCCACCTTCCTAGCCATCTTCTCACTCTCTCCTCCTCTATTTTTCTCTTTAAGAAGGTCCTAGAAGAGCAGCCCCATCTCTCAATCTAGCCCTTTCTCTTTCTAAGGACCTCTGGAGTGGTAACGTAAAAATCTCGAAGTCATGGTTCAATCTATCACCCATCACTCCATCATTGAAAATTACAAATAGTGACCCTTTCTTCTTCTTCAGTCACTGCACCCGCTTTTATATGTGAGCAGTAGTAGCAAAATTACTATCGTCACTAAAAACTACCCCGTTTGCCGCTCCTCCTTTATGGCTCGTCTAGCAAAGGACGAATTAATGAAGACAAAATCTGCTGCTTCTTGACCATGGTTCCTTTTTTGGCTATTTTTCTTGAACTGTGTAGATGCACCATATGTTGTCTAGTTTTGGAATAGGTTGCATGTAAACTATGAAATGAATGAAATTTTTGATGACTATGGATCTTGCTTAAGTGCTTTGGCCTAAAATTGATCTACTTTGAACTTAGTTTAACATTTATGTCCAGGGATCAAGGACTCGATGGGGATCGGTGGTCTGTCGAGGGTCGGGGACAGGCAAAGTTCATCCCCCCAAAGTGGGGACGCGGGAAGGGATGTGGACAAGAAGGCTCCCCGGGGCTTGACTCTCCTGTTTGCCACCCCGAGTCATAGTAACTACTCATGCCTTCTGTAATTTTCTAGTCCAATTTCGAACAATGAACTCTCCTACTGCTAAGAAGTTGAGTGATTTGTCAAAGTTGACTTTAATGAACCTCCTAGGGAAAGTACCACCTCACAAGATGCATTGAAGTGGAAGGGAGAGAAGAAGCCTCCTAGAATTAGTATCAACCAACATAAAGGTTTGGATTCACCATTCTGTGCTAGCTTTTTGTCTTGTTTTGGTCGTAGGCAAGCAAGGGGATTAAAAATGTCATTTTTGAAGACCCTTGCATTGCTGGATTTCCAAATGATCCACAATAGAAATGAGAGCTTTTGTTTTAACTTTGGGTTATGAGAGGCATAGTTTAAAAAAGCCCGCTTGAGGCACGCCTAGGCGCGCCTCGGCGTGAGGCCACCAGGTTAGCGCCTCGGAAGAGATGAGGTGCGCCTTAAGGATGTGAGGCGATATCTTCCCCCTTTTTCTTCTTTTTCTTAGCCTTGCCTTTACCTTTTTCTTCTTTTCCTCCCTTAGGAGCTAAAAGGTGAGTTACACCTGTACCATAAGTACATGCATTGGGGAATTACGATGATAAGATAACATATCTTAAGGTTATTTGCAGTGTTAGTACTCATATTAATGTCTAATCACATTTTTAATGCACTTGTCTAACTTGTTTATGCAAAATATACTTTGTGAAATATGAAATACTTTAAAAAACTTTTGCACAAACATGCGCCTTGCGTCCATGATGCGTGCGCCTTCGCCTCACGCCTCGTGCCTCATGCTTTCGAACCTTATGCGCCTCAATGCGCCTCACGCTTTTTAAAACTAATTTTGAGAGGAATGAACTCTGCCAAAACTTTGTGATAAGTCATGACATCCAACAAGAGAAAAACTAAGTGGAAGCCAATGATATTTGCTGGCAGCTTCCCAAACCTTGTTAGCCATCTAAGAAATTTTCGAATAGTAAATGAATATGTAATAGCACAAAGGCATATAGGATAAACTGGATCAACATCGAGTCCCCTTGTCAATAGGATACACCTTAGCGTAAGAGTTTTACGGAGGAGTTACCATATGAAGACTTTAAGTTCATGTATGGTATCAAATTTCCAAATCCCATTGAAAGACCTTTTGGATGTTTCATGGGATTGGACAGCATGGGCCGTCCAGGTGGCTGATTTTGTAGAGAAATTACCTAAGCTACTCAATCCCTAATAGAAGGAGTCTTCTTTCTTATGAATCAAGGATAAAGATGCACTGAATTTTCTAAACAATAAGGTCATTATTGAGAACTAACGTTAGATATGGATTATTCCATTATGACTATTGCGTAGTAATGTCCCAGACTTTTGTATCATGTTGCGGAATGTTTCCTTCATCTATTCCCTTTATGTCTACTAAAGCTTGCTTGCTATTATATTATCAAACCAAAAGAAGATTTGTTTCCTTTTGCTATCTTCCAAATGATACCTTTCTTATCTCTACTCCTTAAAATACTTTTCCAAACTAACAAACCAATGTTCCTTCATTCCTAGCTGAGAAGATAAGAGTTGTATGAGTGATTTAATCTCATAGACTATAGCCATAGGTTGGTGCACCTATGAAAACTTACCAAGCAAGTTTATATCGGAAGACTTTATTAATGACATGCGTTTCGTGTTACCCCAACACATGTTTACTTTTAGGCAAGCTCGTATCTACGCCTTTAATAACCAACTTCCTTAGAGACAGGCATTCGAGTATAGAGCCAAGTAAAATGACAAAGATAGGGTGAAAAAGCTTTCAACAATGCATTATGAAAAGGTAGTAACTCATTTTACTTTTAAAGAACCACTTATAATTCAACCTAGCTTCTTTAAAGCTCATATGCTTTTTTGAAAGTTCCTGAAACAGCACATTGGTAAGAATTCAAACGATTTTCTCATATATCAGGAAAATATCTTTTTATTCAGGCATAAGATCATATAATGTGCTGGTTAGGGGAGATCTACACTCGCCCTATGTGAGGTCGTCACTCACTAACTCACGTTATCCCCGGGGTGTACGTAACATAATATTTGGCCATACGCGCCTTGGTAGAGTAACTCTCTAACCTCAATATTGTCCACTTTGTGGACAACAACTCACGCCTTATCCTGCGTCCAGTCCCCTCCGTCAAGTTTTATCACACGTGACATATCATCGAACCTTATTTTTGGGAGACACTGCTCACGCCTTATCCTGCGTCCAGTCCCCACCCTCAAGGTTTTATCACGCGTCACATATCGTCGAACCTTATCTTTGGGGGAAACAGCTCACGCCTTATCCTACGTCCAGTCCCCGCTCTCAAGGTTTTATCACGCGCTACTTTCGTTAGGGTCTTCTAGGGTTCCCACTTCTGGGTCTACTCCCTAGGTATGGCCACTTAATAAGCAATATCTTTGCCATTAAAATCATACTAAACCATTATAGTTTATTAAAAGGGGTCACTGCCAAGTCTCACCTTCAAGTAAGTTACGAATCACTTCTCTTTAATAGTTGCTTACATAATCAAAACTAAGCCCGTTTAGCAAAATTACCCATAACCCCCTTAACGGTTTATGGTTCTTTCATTTTCAACATGAAAAACCTCTTAAGATCATGGTGAGTCTACTAACTCTCAATTCAAAACTTAAATAATTGGCTGGCATATGATTCAAACTAGGTCTCACAATAAAACATCTTTAGTTGCCCTTTTAAGTTCATTTTAATCTTTTAAACGCAAAAGAAAGAAATATAATACAGACCAAACCCTTAAAACACTTTCGAGCACATTACTCGTTTTCCTTTTAACTTTCTAACCTCTCGATTATTCATTTGAGTCATTCAGCTGAGTAGTTCGACGATTTAGAGTCATTTTAAGTTACAAACATCTTAGCAATCAAACACGCAACTAATGTACATTTAGAAACATTTGAGATTATGAAAACAAGCTTTTAATGATCCTTTTAAAGATTTCTAAAGTTCATAATTCACTCACACAACATCATTTAATCAATTCAAGAGGGGAGGGGTTCACAAATAGCACGTTTGTTTCACTTCGCCGGAACAGTTTTAGCAGAATCTACCTAATATCACAATTACTTCACAATTCACGATTAATATCAAACCCACGCTCCCTCCTCGCACAGCAGTGTCCACAAAAACCTCAAATCACTCAACAGTTCCACCTCAAACCATCCAATTACCAAGCTCGTTTCAGTATCATAACAATTTAATTGTTTAATTCACAAAACCAATATCCACATGCGTAGCATTCGTATGCAATCACCAAAACAGAATTTAAACATATTTAAATTGGTTTAGCACCAACATTTGAGCATAATCTGCTTGTCCTACAACTCCCCAAATTGACCAGTTAGCAAAACTATGCATTACTTCGACATGCATGAACCCTAAATCCGTATCAACACCATTTTTACCAGATTTCAACCTCAAACCCTCCAATTACTGATAACAGTTTCAGAATTTAAACATAAACTACCTAAAATCATTAAAATTCGTTTGAAATTACTAATAACTAGGAGGAAGGGAAAGACCCACCTCGATTCCAAGCTAAGGACCCGTTCTAAGGGCTTTTGGGCTCGATTTGAATGCTTCAAAACCAGGATTTCGACCCCCTTGCTGCAGTCACGCCTAACCCACGCGAACAAGCTCAAGATCGACTGAACTTGGCTCACTGATTCGAAGTTGTGGTTGATGTTTGGGCTGCGAATTCACCCCCAATTTATAGGAGGACTGGAGTGGCTAAAGACTGGGTTGCATGGCCAAGCTTGGGCACGCATTCGGTGCCTCAAATCGAAGCCGAAACCGACCACAAACGTGGTGGCTTCTCTCTGATTTTGCCCAGAACTTGCAACGGTGGGTTTGTTTGATGTTGGGGAGGTGGAATCTGAGGATTTGCCGGCTGGGTTGAGGCAAAAATTTGATGGAGTTCTGATGCTTGAGCCGCGTGTGGAGTGAAGAAGGAAAGAAGAAGAAGAGAGAAAATGGGAGCCTCGGGCTGTCGCGTGGAAGAGGAAGAAGGAGAAGCTAGGCGTGGGGCTGGCGTGTGCTGACAAATATGCCCTCCCCTTTTCCTTTTTTTTTTTTTTTTTAAAAAGTTTGCTCAACATCTAACACTGCTTGTCTAGTCTCGTATGTCACATTTTAAATCCAAATTGATAATACAATATTTCATCGATTACTCGTTTCGGATTATATCAAGGTTCAATTTAGTGATTAATGACGCTAATTATAAGATTGACAATCTGATCGTATTTGGAATTCTGCTCGATTTAGTACCCTGATAATAATTCTTATTCATGCTTATTAAAAATCATCGAAGAATTTTCAAAACTAATAATAATAGCAATAATAATATTCTTTTTAATAATATTATTGCTCACGCAAGCACATTAATAATAATTTAACTTTGCTAAAATAATAAAATACGATTTCGTAATATCAAGAAACATGCTAGATAGCTTAAATAAAAACGAATATTACAATTTTGTATTTTAGTGATGGAGAATTGTGAATCTTAGCAAGTCTAAGATAGTTGTTATTACTAGGAAATGAATTAAGTGAAACTTATTAAATCTTAAACATATGAGCGGGAGTGTTCCACTCATCCCTAAAGTGAGGTTCTACCAGTCAAGTGACTGTGTATAGATTTTATCAGTAGAGATTAAGATCGAATTTCTTGATGTGTACATTAGATTTATATGTGATTTAATACTTAAGTTATTAGAGTGATGAGGATGATTGTATGTGTATGTATTTTTCCCAAATGTTGTATATACTTTGAAAAAAAAAAAACCACAAAGATTTTCTATTTTTTTTTCTTTTCATAGATTTTATGGTTATATTTTCTGCAAACCTAGGATGGATTTTGTGAAATTAGGTTACGTACCGAGTTGAGTTGTCATTGAGTTGATTGAGTCATTTTCGTTTCTTTTTGTACTTTTTGATTGTTGATTTTGTTTGAGTGTTTGTTTAATTTTAGTTGTTTTAGTTTAGTTTAGATTCCTTTTGTTTTTAATTTTTTATTATAGTTTGCTTTTTGATTTTGTTTTGGTCAATTTTATTATGCTTTTTAGTGTTTTTTTCTGCTGAGAAAAAATTTGAATTAACAAATTGGGTACTATGAATACTCTATATACAAGCTGACTGACGGAAACATTAAACAATACTATGCAGGTTTTTCTGAATTTTCATATAGTGTTTGACTTTTCTGGGTTAATCTGGTGCTAATTTTGCTGCTCTGATATTTTTAGTGGATTCTTAGGAATTTTTAGAGTAGTCGAATTCTTGTTGAATTTTTAGGAATTTTTGGAATTTTCAACAATTTCTGAAAATAATTTTTGTTTGAATTTTGTGCACTATTCTGGGATAGAAAAATTGAAAGAAAAAATATGTCCATGTTCTGTGTGGTTGTGCTGAGTTTTCTATGTACATTGTTATGAATTTGGAGTTTGATTTTTTATTTTATTTTATTTTATTTTTAGTTTTTGGTTTGTTTTAAGTTTTGATATTTTTTGTTTTTGTGTTTAGATAAAACATAAGAAAAAGAAAAATGATGCTCGTGCTTCGTGTTTGTGCTTCTTTCTGGTTTTTTTGTGTTAGTTACTTCTTTTTGGCCTAAGTCTTTTTAGTATTTATTTTCTTTTGGCAATATAGTTTTATTTTGGTTAGTTTATTGTGTTTTGTTAACTTAATTATTTAAGTGTTTTGCTTTTGTTTTAGTCATTAGTTTATAATTGTTGTCTTAGAGTCATTGATTATTATTATTTTTTCCTTTAAACAAAACTTTAAAAAATGAAATACATTTGGAAATTCTAAAAAATTAAAAAATTCTTAAAATTGAAAAAAAAGAGTTCTGAGAATGCCAATTTTTCATTTCCCACAATTTGAGCATGAACTGTTTTGGAGCTACTTGTTGAGACTTAATGATCATCGTACTCAATTGAATCAACATTTTGAAATGGGAAATATGTGAGGTCCCTATTGTGTGTCTGAATGATGGATTCCAATGTTATGCAGAGTCTATATGTCCTGAAGGTTTACTAGGATCATTGTCTAGAACTCAA
Organism: Carnegiea gigantea; assembly: GCA_029747015.1. Classification (NCBI taxonomy): domain Eukaryota; kingdom Viridiplantae; phylum Streptophyta; class Magnoliopsida; order Caryophyllales; family Cactaceae; genus Carnegiea; species Carnegiea gigantea. The sequence continues at coordinate 81,297 of JAKOGI010000084.1, read as the reverse complement.
GATGAGTTTTGGGATTTGTTTGAAAAACTGGCCTGGGATATATTTGAGTTTGAACAAACTAGAAGGACCTCATGATACCCTACTAATGGCGAGTACATTTTTCATGCTAATCTTTACCACTAGGATCACTTTATGAACTCATAAGACCCATCTTACTCTTATGTGCCTATTGTTTTGTGTGATTGTTGGGAGCCTTCTGATTATGGTGTTCATAATTATTCTTATCGTGATTATGTTGATGCTACATGTGCAAGTCTTAGGAAGACGACAAATAAATTGACTGATAAAATGATAGAGACTATGAGAGAGAGAATTGTTGAACATTCTCACCATTTTAATTAAGGTAGACAGGATTATAATTTGCATGAATCTTACTCTGGTTTAGGATTTTCTAAACCTAAAGTTAGCCTTTTTGATGATTTTGAGCCCACTTATCGTATTTGATTTTGAGCCCCGTTATTATATTTGGTCTAAGTTGCATGACTATATGATTTGCCTAGCCTAGAACAAGCTAAGAGAGTGACCACTCTGAGTCTGTATCACCTAACCGTGCACCTAAACCTTGCTCACATAAGGATGCTACTCAGGATGCCCTAGTTTCTACCAATCTTCCAGCCCTTTTACTCATTCTTGTGAGTTTGAGGAGGGAGGAGAATTTGAGAGTGTTGGTGAGTTAGATATGAGTATTACGACTGAAGTTGCGCATCATGATGTGTCAAAAGATATTTGTTCATAGGAGTTATGTGAGTCGGTGGTTGAGCCTACTGATTTAGAATTTGATGATGATATTGTTTGTGCAACATATGAATATTTTTCATATGGGGTAGATGAAAATGAAGTTCTGAATGTTGGTTTCTGCGTTCAATATGAATCCTTTTCTTTTGACCCCATCATGAGTGACCTCATCCTTAAGAAATCTAAGTCTGAATTTTTAGAGTATGAGAACTTTGTGCACATGACTACTGATTTGGACCACACTCTTGAGCATGCCAAGATTAAAAGACTTCTGGATTTAGGACCCATTAATTTTCCTAGACAGTTCATTCATGACGATAACATTTTTAGACCATTGGCCCACTTGCTCGTTAAGTTTGAGTATATCTCTTTGTTTGACATTTGGGTCCTGCAATTTGATAAATTGAAGAGGGCCCCCAATTGTACTACATTGATGCTATGGATTTACTCTTTCTGGTTCCAACTCTTTAATTTTTACTATTTTCATATTATCGAGAGTTGTTCTAGTATGTGTGATAAGCTACTATGTGAGCTAATAGGATTTGATTTGAGTAGCAATGTTCAGTTTGATATGGAGTGGTTGATACTCCATGAGTCTCTATCAAAATGAATTTCAGGAGGCTACCACTTAGGTGTACTCTTGCACCTGACCTGGTATAATTGTTCCTCTCCTTATTCTCTTTTTATTTTGTTTTACTTTAGTATTTATTTGTTGCTTCACTTTATTTTTATTGTTTTCTTTTTGAGTTTTTGAGTTTTATCCTTTTTCTTTCTTTTTGAGTTTTCCTTTCTTTTTGTATTTTTTTTCCTATTTAGTTTTTGTTGTACGTTTTCTTTCACTTCCAATAAGAACATTGTCTGATTTAGGTGTTAGGATGGGGAAATTATGTTTCAAAAAAAATGGAAAAAAAAGAATTTTTTTTGTTTTGTTTTGGGGAATATATGTGCGATTTGATTGATTGTGTTCTCTTATACTTTAGTATTAACTTGTATATAGATATGGTATGTACGGTAGAACTTAGTCCAAAATGTGATGTTTATGCCACGATCCTAACCCCTAATATTTTTTGAATGCAAGCCATCTTAGCTTTGGTAGATTACGTGTGAGATTTTGTGGCCTAAAGACTAATGCATTTTTTTTAGTCTTATATTTTTCTTTCATGTGCATCTTTGATTATATCTCCAAAACTTGCTTTAGTTCTTTTTAAAATCATAGCGTGCGCATTATAATATTATGATAGAGGCCTTCTTTTGTATTGTGAGCCACATTAGCCATATTGCCACCTTGATTTAAATGTTGTACCCTTTGCTAAACCTTTGAGCCTTGATTGTTTTTATTTCTTATGAACCCTTTATTTTAACCATTGGCCTAAACACATTTCCTATACCTAAACCAAATCTAGTGGAGCAATACTTCAATATTTGGTGTGTAGCTTTTGGGTGTTTAATTACGTACATAGTGGTTAATTTTGGTTCTATTGGTTATAAGAGGGGATGTATCATTGAAACAACAACACCACCACCACCACCTCCCATTGTGGGTCCCGCTTTCGCGGGGTCTGGAGAGATTCAGCTGTAGACAACCTTACCTCAACTGACAATCCTACATTCCTACCCATAGAGAGGCTGTTTCCAAGATACCCACAAAAAGGAATTTGTGAAAAAATTTTAAAGAAGAAACATTTTGTAAAAAACAATTAATGAGAAAATTAAGGACACATAGTAAGGAATGACTATGATAAATTAAAAAGACAAGTTGCTGGAGCTTTGTAACATAAGAATAGTGAATCAGAGGAATGTAATATACCTTAACAACTAGGGGTATGCAAACGGTGCCTCTTGCCCAATGAAAGTACTACCTGCAAACAAATATGAAGTAAGAAAAAGACCACTGCCAGCATGCTGCCACTGCAACCAAAAGCCAACTACGGGGTCGACTCTCTGCGATCTAAGTTCTTAATCCTATCCCACCACAGCTTCCTATCCTGAGCCAGGTCCTCCGTCAAACCGACAACTTTCAAGTCCTCTCTAATCACCTCATCCAAACTCTTCTTTGGTTGACCCCTCCCTATTTTGCCTCCAGAGATGTTGATCATCTCACATCTCCTCACTGGAGCGTCCGCACTCTACCTTTTCACATGGCCAAACCATCAGAGTCTTGTTTCTCTCATCTTATCTTCGATGGGAGCCACTTTAACTAAGTCCCTGATTACACAATTCCTAATTCTATCTAATCTCGTATAACCACATATCTACCTAATCATTCTCATCTCTACCACCATCAACCTTTGAACCTGCATCTTTTTTAGAGGCCAATATTCCAATCTATAAAGAACAGCCGATCTAACTATCATACGATAGACTCTGTCTTTCAATCCAAGGGGCATCCTCTTATCACACAGCACACCTGAGCTAAACTTTCATTTTTGCCACCCCACCTTTATTCGCTGGTTAATATCTTCGTTAATATCTCCATTCCGCTGAATGATCGAGCTTAGGTACTTGAACTTATCGACCTGAGGTATCGACCTCCCATCCAGGGTGACTTCTTCCCCCACATCCACCCTTCCACTGAAAAAGCAATGAAGGTATTCCATTTTCGATCTACTTACTCTGAAACCTCTAGATTCCAGTGTATGCCTCCATCGCTCTAACTTGACATTAATTCCTTATCTGGTCTTATCAATAAGAACAATGTCATCTGCAAATAGCATACACCAAGGTAACTCATCTTGAATCCCTCTTGTAAGTTCATCCATAATTAGAGTAAAAAGAAAAAGGCTTAAGGCGGAACTCTGATGTAGGCCCATACTAACGACGAAGTCATTGGTGACCCTCCTGACGTCCTAACACTCGTCCTACCTCCCTCATACATATCCTTAATAACTTGGATATACAAGGGTAATACTCCTTTCTTTTCTAAGCATCTGCATATCACTTCACGCGGAACTCTATCATATGCTTTTTTCAGGTTAATGAACTTTACATGAAGATCCACCTTTCTATCTCTGTACAGACCCATGAGCCTTCTAAGGAGGTAAATTGCCTCTAAGGTAGATCTACTTGACATAAAGCCAAATTGGTTCTCTGAAATCGAAACCTCCTTCCCCAACCTTCTCTCAATCACCTCTCCCATAACTTTATAGTGTGACTGAGCAACTTTATACCCCTAAAATTATTGCAATCTTAAATATCACCTTTGTTCTTGTACAGAGGGATGACTGTACTAGACCTCCATTCTTTGGGCATCTTAGCGGTCCTAAAAATAACATTAAAAAGCTCCGTTAGCCACTAATCCTTCTTCACCCAAACACTTCCACACTTCCACCGGTATCTAATGTGGACCCTCTGCTTTCCCATTGGTCATCTTCTTTAAGGCCTCTTTAATCTCATCCTTGCTGATGTGACCACACACTCACGGATCAAGACGTCTCTCACCACACTCTCTTTCCCTACTTTGGGAATCCTCCGTCAGTTCACCATTGAGGAGTTTGAAAAAGTACCTTTATTATCTCTCCTTGATTTGTGCATCCTCAGACAACACTTTGCTATTTTCATCCTTGATGCACCTCACAACACCTAAATCCCTTGTTCTTCTTTACCTAGCCTTTGCCAGCTTAAAGACTTCCTTCCCTCCTTCCTTTGACTCCAGTCTATAATATAACCTATCACAAGCCATGCTCTTAGCTACCGCGGCTGCTTTCTTGGCTACCTTCTTTGTTGCCTTATATCTAACTCTGCTAATTTCTCTCTCATCTTCCGCTTCATGAACTCTCATCTTCCGCTCCACTGTTCATGAAATCTGCATAAGCCTCTTTTGTCTCCTTGACTTTCTCCTTCACCTCCACGTTCCACCACTAGGCACCCTTCATTTTGTTACCACCTCTTCTAGAAGAACCTAGGATTTCTTTAGCCGACCTTCTAATACAATCTGCCATTGCCTCCCACATTGCACCTGCATCCTCTACCCGCCTTCAAGCTCCTTCTTCCGTAATCCTCTCTGCTAAAAACGCAGCGTTCTCTTTCATGAGGGTCCACCACTTAACTCTAGGGTCCCCGACTCTCCTCTTCTTCCACTTTGAACATTTGAACTCCACATCCAATACTAGCAACCTATGCTGAGTCCCTAGATACTCACTAGGGATGTATCATTGAAACCATTTGGATATTGAGTTGTTATTCTCATACATGCCTTTCATTCGTTTTCTTTTTAAAAAAAGCAAGTAAAATAAAAACACAACCATGAGGAAAAAGTAGAAAACTAAAAAAAAAAATGAAAAATCTTAGGAAAAGAAGAAGAAAAAAATTGCTGTGGATAAGAGTCTTTGGTATGGTTGTGTATACTTGAGCTTCATTATTTTAACTTATTCCTAATGGGTGCTTTTGGTGGGGGGTGTTTTAAAGTGTCATAAGTTTTTCGAGAATGTGTGATTGTTATAGTCGTTGGAACCGCTAAGGTGCTCATTAGCTATTTGACTTTTAGCTCCTCATTTCCTAAATTATTTGTCCCTCTCCTAGCCCTTTTAACCTTTAGCCCCATTGCAACCCCTTATAGAGTCCTCTTGATTGTTGCATTTGGCATTTTAGTGATAGAGAATTGAAAATCTTAGCAAGCCTATGGTAGTTTGTATGATTGGGAGATGAATTGAGTAAACCTTATTAAACCTTAGGCATATGAGTGAGAGTGTCCCCCTTGTCCCTAAAGTGAGGTTCTACTAGTTGAACTTGAACATGTTTTCAAAGAGGGGTGAATGATTGTGTATAGATGTCATCAGTTAGGATTAAGAATTTCTTGACGTGTATATTGTATTTGTATGTGATTTATTGCTTATGTTATTAGAGTGATGTAGTTGATTGGATGTATATGTATTTTCCCCAATGTTCTATATAAGTTGGAATAAAAAAACCAAAAAGATTTTATATTTTCTTTTTCTTTGTATAGATTTTGTGGGTATATCTTTTGCAAATCCTCATAAGACTTTACGGGTCCACTAAGTGTAACCTAGGGATTTAAAAGGCTTGTTGAACATGCTAAGTGTAACTGTAATTCCTGCGAAATTAGGTTAGGATTTTAGTTTCTTTTTCTAGGATTTTTAGTTTTATTTTACTCGAGGACAAGCAAAATTTAGGTGTCAGGGTATTTATTCAACCTGAAATTATATTATTTTATACCCTTTCATTATCTAATATTTGCTGTAAATAAATGATTAAATTAGGATTCTAACATATTTTTGTTTATTTTGTAGGAATTGCGAAATGTTGAAAAATAAATAAATCTTTATATAATAAATGTAAAGATATATAAGAGATTGAGAAAACTTCCCTCCTCCAATTCTAAAATCTCAAGTAATAGTGCTTATAAACCGTTGATCATTCTACAACATAAATTTTAGCCATTGAGGTCCTGAGTACTAGGCCTGGCAAAACTGACCCGAGGCACGAAACCCGAACCGAACGACCCGGGCCCATACCCGACCCGACACCAGAAATATGCTTACCAGAAAGTGGACCCGAAACCCGAATTGACCCGAACCGAGCCATACTCGATCCAAAATTTTTCTCAAAGTTGCTTGTTTTGGCATGACGAGCGTATTTGACTAAAAATTAGTTGACCTGAAATCGACCTGAATCGAACCATACCCGACTCAAAATGTCATTTAACCCGAACATGACCTAACTCGAACTTGACCCGACCTATACCCGAACTGAATGACCCATTTGCCAAGTCTACTGAGTACATTAGGTCTCAATTTCGATTCTCCCACTCCTTATTGTATTGTACTGCCTTTGTGGCTCATTTGAGCCAAAAAAAAAAAACATAAATTTTATCCTTTAGATTATTTTTATTTTTTTAGGGGAAAAAAATCCAATCCCATACTTGCCTCAATATCACAACTCCCGTAACCCCCTTTCTTCAGTTTAATCATTGTTGCACCGTCCATAACTATTTTTTATCTCATCAATTTCCATAGGCCAGTAGGTCATATAATTAAATTTTTTTTAAAAAAAATAAAAGATCATCCAATTAATTATATATGAAGTTGAACATGTTAACATTTTTAGAAATAAATATTATTTGCAGGAAAAATTATAAAAACAAACCATATTCAACATTGAAAACATCAACATCAATTTTTATGCATATATTAGAAAGATAATAATGGAGTTCATTCCTAAAATGAATAAGTAACTATGTTTAAATTATTTTATGGAGGATAAAAAACTTTAGATACATTTATAAGTTATATCTATGAATCCTACGAATAAAAAGTAAAAAAATCTATAAGTAGTATACATAGTAAAAATTAGAAGATATATTTTATTTATTTGGAGTTCACTGCTACATTCTAAATGATGATTTTAATTAGTTTTGATATTTAAATATTAAGATTAATTATTTGTGATACAAGATATGACTTACATTTATTATTCAACTCATAATTCCTTTTTTTTAACAATAACATAGGATTGTTTTCCTAGTAAAAAATAGAAGAAAAGGAGATAATTAATTTTAAATATTTAATTTCTAAAGAAGAGAAAATAATAGCTACCTATAGTACTTAATCTATGAATTTTTATAATAAAAATAACCAAAACATATTACATGAAGATTACATAACAATGTATACAATTACATTATTGATCAATAGAGTTGCATTGCACAGAAAGGAAAGGCTCTTGAAACTTCTAACATTAGGATTTTAGAAATTCCAATGCATAAATTTTGGTCCCCAGTGTTGCGGAAGATCAATAGTTCAAGCACTTATCTTATATTTCAACCCGTGTAAGTATTAAACTGCATGTCAGTAGGAGCAGTTTAAAATCTCGATAAACATATGAATATTAAATCAAGGAGCACATTAAACCTTAAACCCAAAATAATAATCTTAAACCCACAAGCTATAAATCTTCAAACTAATTATAAACCTTAAAACCTTTGAGGCCCACACCCTAACCTAGCTTTGCATAGAATCACATTTAAAAAAAAAATTATGGATCATATTGATGATAGTCTTTTTGACTTTCCTGAGTTTTAAAAATAAGATATAAGAAAACAATAGTTTCAAATTTTAAGAAGATAAGAGTTAAATTTATAATAAAATCTTTAATGTTTTACTCATTTTGGGTATTAGTTATTGTGCATTGTTTCGCTTCAATTCTACTCCTTCTTAATATTTTGCTCTATGTGTATATATCAATTATCTATATTGCGTTTTTTATTGTATAACTTTATCATATTATTATTGCTATACATTATGTATTTTTTGAAATTTGTAACATCTCTATCCAAATTCTTTTTGAAATTTGTAACATCTCTATCCAAATTCATATCTAATATCCTCTTAATTCGCTTTTGAGGAATTGAATATATTAATTTTTCTATTGAAATAGAAGATTATGATAAGAACAATTCTTCACTATTTACATTGTAAACTAAAATTAATTATTTAGACTATCAAATTATTTCTTTTCTATTTTAGAATTAATTATACCTAAGTTATATTTTAAAATTTAAATGGCCTGTGTGAGAGCACAGGCACAAACTAGTTTTCTTAAATAAGATTAAATGTGGATCAAGTTGGGAAAAAATTAAGCAAAGGAAAAAGGAAGAGAAGAAGTCTGAAGCCTAAGCCCAAAGTCGAGCCGAGCCAGTGGCCTAATCATTCCTAGCTTACCCCTCTCACTTAAATCCTCTATCGCCCTTCACTTCAGGCCTGTTCTACCCGTTTTTTCTGCAGTCCAGGCATAGCCAGCCTAGTTGGTTATAGGGTTGGTTTAGCCATACCCTTACTCATACCCATTCGCAAAATTATTAACCATATACGTACCAATATCCATCGGGTATTATAAAACTATACCAGTACCCATACTTGGTAGGTGTAACGGATATGCGGGTTTTATTAGGGTACATATAAATCAAAATAAATTAAACCCATTTTATACCCATATTCAACATCGAATAGCCAATATGTCACATGAACATCAAGTTTCAAACAAAAATATCATATCACACCAAATATAACTAAAACTTTTTAAATTCAAGTAACAAATTAACACTCGATAGTTATAGTTTTTGATAAAATGTCCCAGCGGAGTCTTGAGTATAATATAACTCAAAGCAATTATCAAAATATTTAAGTCCAAGCAATAAAGTGGAACTTTGAATAAACATGGTGGGTCTTATATAAGGAGGATATTCGGCGAGTATTGATAAAATGGGTATGAGGCAGGTATGGGGCAAGTTAGAGTTATACCCACACTCATGCCCGTTTTAGCAATACCCGGCCCTACCCATTTTTTTCTCTTTTTAATATCCATTCCCATACCCATACCTATTGGGGTAGGTTTTGTGGGTTTTAAGTGGGTATAGATTTTTTTACCTGCCCTACCAGTGCCCTCCTCCTTCTTTTACCTTTCCTTTCTACTAGCTAGGCATGCCTATTGTTTTGGTTCAGCTATGGCCCAGCGTTCTCCCTTTCGTCTTCTCTTTCTTTCTTTCTCATTAGCCCAATTCTTCTCCCAATCCAATGCCTCCCTTAAATCTACTTTCTAGCTGCGACCTTGTTTTGTGTAACCAAAACTCGAGCCTAGCTTATCCCTCACCCTCACTTAATGAAGACACACGCACGATACATTACCAGACCCCTTACCTCATTTATTGCTAGCACGTAAGAGTAATGTGACCTAGGTGCCTTCCCCACCTTCTTCTCCTTCCTTGATACCCAGAAAAAAAACCGAACCCCAGCCTTTTCGATTTCCTCTATTCCTTCTTGAATTCTTCCATTACTTACACCCATCATCAATCAACATCAATGGTTACCCATTCATCCCCATCATCATCTCCTCTCTTATGAGATTGGCATTTAAGGTTTTATTCAATCATTTCAATAGAGTAGTTACAAGCTTGAGCTTTAATTCAAGAATTATGTAAAGTAATAAGGAGCTTGGGGGATTCTTTTTTTTTTTTTTTTTTTTGATATATCAAGAAGGCACAAGGCTTATTGGGGGGGGTGAGAAGTATTTTAGAGAGTAGTTTTAGTATTCATTTTCTTCAGATTCGTTTTTTCGTTCCCAGTTTCAAATTTAGTTATAGTTCTCAAAATTAGTGTAATTGAATTGTGGGTTTTCAATTTTGGATCAAGATCTCGGATTTCGCTTCTAAATTTGTGAGCATTTAGTTCAAATTTTGGCTTTTCCATCCTTCCCTGTTCTTAGTATTTAGTTTAATAAAGTGCTTCAATTTTATGACTAGTTGAAACTTAGTTGTAATCTAATTTCATAATTTATCCCTGAGGATCGACAGCCATAAGTGCCACAACGATAAAACCGTATACTTACGGAAATTTCAACAAAGTTTTAACGTCGTTGCCGGTGATGGATTGGTGAAATTAGGTTGTGTATCGAATGGAGTCGTCATTAAGTCAATCGAGTCATTTTCGTTTCCTTTCGTACTTTTGTGATTTTTGATTTTGGTTGAGGGTTTGTTTAGTTTTAGTTGTCTTAGTTTAGTTTAGATTCCTTTTGTTTTTTATTTTTTATTAGAGTTTATATTTTGATTTTCATTTTGGTCAGTTTCATTTTGCTTTTTAGTAATTATTTCTGCTGAGAAAAAAATCAAAAGGATTTCTAGGGGGCGGATAGATGATGTCTTGGTTTAGATTGATAAAAGATTCTTTCCTGCTAACTTTGTCGTATTGGATGTGGACCCCTAGTCATGATTCTAAGCAGATCCCTCTTATTTAGGATGTCTCTTCCTTGCCACAAGTAATGCTACCATTAACGATAGGTCGGGAGTGATGGATGTCTCAGTAATGAACATAAGGGTTAGACTTAAGATTTTTAAAGCTTCTTCTCAACCTGTGTTTGAAGACGAATCTGAATGTTTCTTTGTTGACGTAATTGATGAAATGATTAACAAAGCTTTGTCTGCTATTCTGAACAATTATCCCTTGGGAACCTATCTTTCCTATGGGACTAGAGATTATTTGACTTCGTAAGTACAATAGATGAGGTGGATCCTACCCTTGACTCCACTCCTCATCTTGAATTTTCCTCTTGGGTGTCCACTTATGAACCTCTTCCCCCTTTGGCTAGTTCTCCCATGCCACCTTCTGTTGTGCCTGCACTCAAACTTGAGTTGAAACCTCTCCTCAATTCACCCAAGTATGTGTCTTGTCTGATCATAAGGATGCCATTGGGTGGTCAGTTGCTTATTTGAACGGGATTAGTCCTACTATTGGCATGCATAGAATTTACTTAGAGAACGATGCCAAACCTGTTAGGCAAATGCAACGTAGACTAAAACCCCATATGAAATAAGTTGTCTAGAAAGAGGTAGTAAAACTTTTAGATGTAGGCATTATCTACCCTATTTCTGATAGTCAATGGCTCAGTCCAATTGAAGTGTCCCTAAGAAATCTGGCATAACTGTGGTTATAAATAATAATGGTAAATAAATTCCTACTAAACAGACCATAGGGTGGAGGTTATGTATTGATTACAGAAAGCTGAATTCTGTCACTAGAAAGGACCATTCCGCTCTTCATTGATCAAATTTTAGAAAAATTAGCTGGACAAAGTTTCTACTATTTCTCATATGGGTATTCTGGTTGCAATAAAATACCTATTTATCCTAAGGGCTAAGAGAAAACGACCTTTATGTGTCCATCAGGTACATTCGCCTATCGAAGGATGCCTTCGGGTTGTGTAATGCACCTTCCATATTCCAAAGATGCATGATGAATATATTTTCTGATTATATTGATAATTTCATAGAGGTATTTATGAATCATTTCTCTATTTTTGGTTCTTCTTTTGATGTATGTCTTGCTAATTTGTCCACTGTATTGAAAAGATATGAAGAAGTAATTCTAGTCTTGAGTTGGGAAAAGAGTCATTTCATGGTCCAAGAAGGGATTGTGTTGGATCACAAAGTGTCTAAAACGGGTATTGAGGTTGATAAAGCTAAGGTTAATTTGATTTTTAATCTGCCTGTGCCTTCTTCTGTCAAGCAAGTGAGATCATTCCTTGGTCATGCTAGTTTCTATAGGAGATTTATTAAGGAATAATGTGGCTCGACCACTTACTAATCTCCTTACTAAAGATGCTCCTTTTGTGCTTGATGAATCTTCTGTGATAGCTTTGAAAAACTTCGATCTTTATTGGTGTCAGCGCCTATTGTGCAACTCTCAGATTTTTCTCTTCCATTTGAGATTATGTGTAATGCATCTGATTTTGCTATTGGGGTTGTTTTTAGTCAAATGATGAATAGAATGCCTCATGTCATTTATTATGCTAGTAAAACTCTAATTGATGCTCAAAAGAATTATTCAACTACTGAAAAAGAGTTGCTAGCTATAGTATTTGCACTTGATAAATTCCTTTCATACCTTGTGTGTTCAGAAGTGGTTATGTTTACTGACCATGATACATTGTTGGCCAAGAATGATACCAAACCTAGACTTATTATATGGATTTTGTTGCTGCAAGTGTTTGATATTGAAATAAAAGATGGGAAAGGTTTTGAAAATTGAGTTACAGACCACTTGTCTAGAATTTTTACTGAATATGCGGATGACTTAGTTGGATTTTCTAACCACTTTCCTGATGAGCAACTATATGCTGTGTCACATGCCCCTCTCCCTTGGTTTGCTCATATTGTAAACTACCTTTCCACTAGAAACATTCCTCCTTATTAGTCCAAACAAGAGAAAGATATGCTCTTTTCACAAGTAAGGCATTACTTTTTGGAAGACCTTTATGTTTTCAAACATTATCCTAACCAAGTTGTGTGTAGATGTGTCCCCACGAGTGAAATTCGATGTTCTGACCTTTTATCACATTTATGCTTGTGGTGGTCACTTTGGAGGTCATAGGACAACTACTAAAGTCCCATAAATTCGATTCTTTTGGCCCACTCTGTTTTGTTATACTCACCATTTTTGTCTTGCTTATAAGCGTTGTTAACGTACGGGTGCGCTGGTCCATCTTGATATGATTCCCTTTCCCCTAGTCTAATTGTTGAGATATTTAGATGTGTGGGGCATTGATTTCATGGGTCCCTTTCCCCCACCTTCTGACTTTGTATATATATTGGTTGCTGCTGATTATGTGTCAAAGTGGATAAAAGCTCTAGCTACCAAGACCAATGACCATAAGGTTGTGGTCAAGTTTATGAAAGAGTACATACTTGTCGATATGAGACCCCTAGACCTCTTATTAGTGATGGAGGTAGCCACTTTTGTCATCGATCTTTTGAGGCTTTGCTTCGAAAACATTTTGTGACTCACAAAACAGCTACCTCCTATTACTCTCAGACTAGTGGTCAAGTTGAGGTGTCCAATCGAGAGATCAAACCCATAGTTGAGAAAATGGTTTTACTCGACAGAAGAGATTGGGCTTTGAGATTGCATGATGCTTTTTAGCCTATCATACTGCTTATGAGACTCCCATTGGGATGTCACCTTCCCAACTTCTTTTCAGTAAGGCTTGTGACTTGCCAATCGAATTAGAACACCTTGCTTTTTGGCTAATAAAGCTTTTAATTTTGATATGAAACAAGTAGGTTCTAACTGTAAGCTTCAATTAAATAAGTTGGATGAATTGCATAATGAAGCCTATAAGAATGCTAAGATTTATAAAGCCAAAACTAAAGCTTTTCATGATAAAATGAATTCTCGTAAATCTTTTAAACCTAATCAAAAAGTTTAGCTTTTTAATTCTAAACATAAGCTATCTCCTACAAGTTGAGATCTAGATAGGATGATCCTTTTATTGTCCAACAAGTGTTTCCTTCTAGTGCGGGCCAAATTTTGGATTCCAAAGATGGTCGAGTTCTTATGGTCAATGGCCAACGTTTGAAACCTGTTGTGACTAATGACATTGAACGTGGTTTGATTGAGTGCATCAATTTACTAGACCCTGTTTACTATAATTAGTAGGTGGGACCTTGTCTGACTGAATGCAAAAAACTTAGCGCTTGTTGAGAGGCAACCCAATCTTTTAGGAAAGTTTATGTCTTTTGTTTTTGTTTTCTTTTTAGTGTGCTTGTGTTTTTTAGTATGATGCTTCACTTGATTTTTGGCTATTGTGGTTAGTGCTGCTTGTTTAGATTGTTGGGCTTATGGTGCTATCAGGTTATTTTGCTCTTTCTCCACTTTTCTCTTTATTATTGTTTTCTACATTGAGTACAATATAACGTTTAGGTGTTGGGGGAAGGCAAAAAAATAAAATAAAATAAATTTGAGGAAAATTTAACTTGACAATCTTTGGGTGAATTTAATTTTGGACAAAGCTTGAGTATTCTAGTTATGTATGTTCTACTCTTGTTATATGGATTCGATTCATGTGACCCATGCCCATAAGAGATTATTTCTAGCTTTGACTGATTGAAGGCCAAATTTTTTTTTTCTGCTGATGCCACTATATAACCGATTTTGAGTTTGAGATGTAATCCCATTTTCAATATCATTATGAGTATATAAGAATTGAGTGCCCCTTGAATTTTAATCAATAAATTAAGTAAATTGAAATAATTAGGTTTTAATTCTGGTACTAATGTTCAGGTTCTATTTCTATTCATATCTTTAATTGCCTAAATATGTATTAAATGTTTCTCTGAGTATTATCTTTATTTATATCTTTATCCACTCAAGAGAGCATATGGAATCAAGCAACTTTTGAAAAAGTTTTAAAAAAAAAAAATCAAAAGAACAAAAAGACTAATAAATTGATTTGGCATTGGGAACTTGATTTTAAAGATGCTTTCATAATTTTTGTTATATGGGGTGAAGTTTTGTACTTATAGTTTGTTACATGATTTCATTGGGTGAATTAATTTGCTTGCGTGTTGGCCTACTGACTTAGTTGAAATTAGAAATGTCTAATGACGGGATGTGGGTTGGTAGTGAATTGACATATGTGATTTGGAGTGAACATTCATAGTTGGATCATTTGATTTTCTTCCCTAATCTTGTTTACTTGATCAGTTGAATGAATATATGCATTATTGTTATTCTTTGCTCCAGGACTAGCAAATTTTTGGTATGGGGGAGTTGATAACTCATTTTTTATATGTAAATTTCTCTCCATTTTACCTACTGTTTAGTCCTTGAAATATATTTTTACGGAAGAATCATGCATATTTTATATGATTTTTAGGGGGCAAAAAGAAGCGTTGAATTGGGGAATGAAACCAAATAATTCAAACAAATCACAATTGTAATCTAATGCTTGAAGGCCCCAGTTCCATCTAGATTTGCATGGCCCTGCTCTGTTCTGCGTGTGAGGCCCACTTCGCTTGCCCAGCACCTTAGGCTCCAATCCTCTGCCTAGGCCTGTGTGCAGCACCAACTGGGTGTCCCCAGTCACGCTCCCTTCTCTCTCTTATACTCTCTCTATATGGGCTTCTGTAAGAAGTAGCGTAGCCCGCATCAACAATAGCAGCCCCCACCTCTTCCTTCTCTATCCAGCGTGATTGGGCCTGTCTTGCACATGACCCATACCTAGCGCTGCATTACTCCTCCTTTCTCCCCTTCATGCAGCCCGTTAGCTCGGCCGATCAAGCTCATGCCCTTTCCTCTCCCTTTCCCCTTCCATTTGGGCTTGTGCTGGCCATGACCCAGTCACCCATTCAGCTTCAACAGATCATAACTACTAAATTCTCATTTTGTGAACAACCTCAAGTAACCCAGTCAAAGCTAATTAATCTTGATTAATTTTTTAGCTTAAGACTAGCCTTTTCTAATTCAATATAGCAACCAAGAATTAATTGAAATTTATTTTTTTATTAGAGTTTGGGCATCAAAAGAGGTTGAATTATCACTCTAAAAAGAGGTAAAGGGTAGAGCAAAATCATCCGTTCATTCATTCACTCATCCAAGCATCCTCCCATTCTATGATCTTCCATCTGTCAATTTCTTTTTTTTAAGAGAAAGTCTTTATAAGACAACCATTTGAGTTGAGGAGTTTAGAAGAAAATGAGCTTTGTTAGCTATTTTTCTCTTCTCTTCAAACCTTATTGGTGAGTCAAATTTGAGAGTTTATACTTAGTTCTTTAGTTTTGTATAATTGAGTATCTACATTGGACATAGAAGGTGAAATGCACCAGTATTGAGAGATGGCTAGACCAACTTTAATGGTGTTTTCATAGACTATGGCCGGCTGAACTATCCATCTAGGATTAAGATGGATCCTTGATTAATAATATTGATTTTTCTTTTGGGGTTATGTTTGTCTCTTATATTATATAATTTTGCGTCTATACTTGATCCTAACCTACTTATGCATCTCAATACTAATTTTTATTCATACAGATTATAATACTTTAATTTGCTATCTCAAATAAATATTAGACCTTGTAGGCTAACACGATGTTATGCAATTGGACTTAAAATTATGATTGTTCAAAGAGAATAATTTATACTAGAAATTAGATGAGTTATGTTTAAAAAGAATGATTCATGCTAAACCACTAGATAAATAATATTATTGATAATTATAATTATCTTTTTAATTTATGACCCAATGCTTGTAGCTTAGTTTGAACAAGAGACAAATTTAACCCCCATTTGAGTTAGTAATTCAATATTTTTGTTATTGGTGAAATCTAAAGTCCTAGATCTTGCGCTTACTTGATTTCTCTCTACTTTCTTGACTCATTTACTCTTTTGTTGTATCTTTCATTCATATTTGTAATACCCATGGTTTTAATTTGGTTATAGACTTGCTAATCCGTCTAATAATTTTATCGAATTGTAGCTATTTTACTTCAGTTAAGATGGATTAATATTTGTGTGCTTATTTAAGTGCATAAATTTCATTACAAAGGACATTAACATTAATATTATTTATTTTGAAACTTTGCCACCTATTATATATGCACGAAAAATTAGTACTCCATCAGATTTTAGGCCAAGCCAAATTAGTAGAATCGGATGCGTTAAGCAGCACTAGAGACTTTGGGTTTGACTTTGGGCCTAGGCATTTTAGTGACTTAGGTTCTAGATGAACCAACGCAAAAAAAAAATAAAAGAAAAAGAAGTAAAAGGGGGCAAAGCCCTTTCCCGGGGCACAAAAAGAGACCAGAGGGGGGGTTTCTTACCCAGCCCCGTGACCTGAGCTAGAGAGAGGGGGAACGGCGGCCAAGGGGAAGAACGGGCAGACCTCAACCACCAACCATGAGCCGCGAAGGTCACTGGATCCCTAACCCAGGCTCAACGCTTGCACGGGGGAGAACGAGCAAGTGAGCCAAACCCTAGCCACCTTAAACCGCTAGAGCCGAGCATAATTTCGATGACAGGGCAGGCCTAGCAGAGAGGAACAAAGGCGAGCCATAGCAGCATTATAGCAGCAAAAAGGGGGACAAAAACTAGGTCTGTGCAGTGAGATTGGCTTCGATTCTTACCAGCAGTAAGGGGAAGCAAAACCTAGGATTCAGACCATCTGAAATTAACTCACACAACCCATTAATAGGGTCTTTAAGCTTGGAGCGAGGTAGGTGGTTCTTGATTCCTAAACGACTAATAATTTGTGATGTTTTATAATTTCATTCAATTATTTGAGTTGTATATGGGATTGAAATCTCGAGCAATGAGAACAATGATAGTTGTTAGGTTGTTTGAGTTAATTGGAATCATTTGGGATTGAAATTGAGTAATCTCAAGGATTGTTTTGGTTGGTGTCATAAGAAGGGAGTTCAGGTTGTATGATAAACTAACGAAATTATGAAGTGTATTGTCAAAGGGTTGATGATGTGTTTATCATTGTTAATTGCCTAAAATCTATTTGAACACACTGCCTAAGGAATCGTTCTCTTTGTTCCTTTCCTTATGTGCATGCTGTGATGTGATTGTGTATAGCTCAATTTGATTGACTAATTGAGGCTATGAATATAGATTCACTAACAGATTGGAACTATACTCATTAGTGAATATATTGCTTTGCCTTTAAGTCATCTGAGGCCAACTTGAAAGAGTTTAAGTGGCAAGTTGAGTATTCAAAGCAAGTGTTGCATGTGTGTTCAACCCAAAATTATTACCTTTTACTCCCTATATTGTCTAATATTTACTCAAAATTAATGAATAAATTTGGATATTAATATATTTTTAATTGTTTTGTAGGAATTGTGAAATTTTAGGAAAAAGAATGCAACAGTTGATCAAATTGGATGCCAAAGGGAAGAAAGAAAGATATTGGATCAGACTTGAGTGAAGACAAACATGGGAATAAGATTGAAGCCCAGTTCTAAGGTCCGTTTGGTGCCTGCCTATGCCTTCCTGGCCTAGCAGCCGTGCCTTGCCCCTTCCCCCTTCCATTCTCTCGTTGGGCCTGTTCTCTCTATCTGACCGCGACCCATCTTTTCCTTTCTCTCTCTTCAGCTCCTCCTCTTCCTCTACTCTCGCTGGGCCTGGCCCATTCACACGCCAGTAACCCGACCTTTTTCCTCCTCCTTTTCTTTTTCCCATTTCTTTCCTCTTCGTATGGGCTTCACCCAATCTATGCACAAACATGCCCTTCTCTCTACCCAGCCTGCCCCCATTTAAGTGAGGCACGCACGCCTCACGTGACCAGGCCCCCTCCCCGTCTATTCTTCTTCTTCCTAGTGCCACATCGGTTCCATGCCCAAAAATCCAGATCGAAAAATAGGGCAGCAACACCTTCACAACTTGACCGTTTCATTCTGTCTCTCTCTCCTCCTTTATGTCTAAAATCATCACCATCATCAATGCATCAGTTATAAGGTTTGATTGAAGGGCAACCAAAGGGACTGGCGATGACGTGCTGGCGAGCTTCAAATGGGGTCCGTGAACAGAGTAGCGAGGGTAGAGGGTAGCAAGTAGAGATTATAGCTTTGCTTCCAGTTTCAATTTTTATTTCTTCCAATTTCAGATTCGGGCGGCAGTTCTCAATTTAGGCCTAGGGCTACTCAATTCAACCAAAATTGCGTTTCAAATTCGAAATTGTTCAAAGCAAACTTCAACTGTTCAATTCACTTCGCTTAGTTCAAATTTGGATGCTCTGTTATGGGTACTATTTGATTCGAATTTTGTGGCCCCGGTTCATTCATAATGTTCTGGCTTGCTCACAGGTTAGGATTTAAAAGGTTTTGAGGCAATGGTGTTGGTCTAGGATTTGTTTAAGCTTGCTCAGTTAGTAGTTTAATAAAACTAAAATATTGCTTGCTTAATTTGCCCTATTTTGTTGGTTTATTGGTGACTGATCTGCTTTTGATTGAGATTGAGATTGAAAAAATGGAATCATATGGCAATTTCACTAAATTCTTCTGTGTAAAGGAGCTTGTTTCGTAGATTTTATTTGGTTAACCCATTAATATTACTTGTTGTTAAGTTTGTGTTACCAAAGTAGCTAATCAATATTGTAATCACTTTTATGATTAGACTAGTTCTTGTAACCTAATTTCATAACTCATCTCTGAGGGCCGATCCTCAAGTGTTACGACTGCCTACCGTGCGCTTGTGGTTAAAACTAATCGTTATAAAAATCCCAACAAGTTTTTGGCACCGTGCCGGGCCTGATTTGTGAAATCTGGTTGTGTCAAGTCGTAGTTTAGTTATTAGAGTCATTCGATTCATTTTCATTTTAATTTTAGAGTTGTGATTTTTAGTTTTAGTAATTTAGTTTAGTTTATTTTTGGCTTTGTATTAAGTTAATATTTTGACTTTGATTTTTGATTTTTGTTGAGATTGGGCTCATTTTCATTTTTAGAGGTTATTTGCTGCTAAAAAAAATAGTACTAATCAGTTTGGTTTATGTGCAGCAAAGAGAAACACGGTAGAACTGATCCGGGAAAAAAATCATACCAGTGCAGATTTTTCACCAATTTTATATTCTATTTCAATTTTCTAGAGCACTTCTGGTATATTTTTGCTGTGCTGATATTTTTCTTAGATTCAGCATAATTTTTAGAGTTTGTGTGAGTTTTTCTGAAATTTTTGCGACTGTTTGGATTTTTCTGTGAATTTTGGACTTAATAATTTATTTGAATTTTTCTGCATAGTTTGGGGACAGAAAAAATTCAAGAAAAAATATATTTATGTCCCTTGTGATTGTGTGGAATTTTTTGTATATTTATTTTTGATTTTAGGGGTTTTATTTTCTGTTTTAACTTTATTTTTAGAATTAGGTTGTTTAGGTGTAGTTTTATTTCTTACTTTCTTTTAGTTTCTTTGTGTTTGTGTTTTTGTTTTAGACTTGCTCATTTTTTGGTTGTCTACTGTTTTTTTTTAGTTTGATTCACTTTCTTGCTTCTTTTGTGGCTTAAAAGAAAGAAAGAGAAAGAAAATAGAAAAAATCCAAAATCCAAAAAAAAATTAGAGAAAAAGAAAAGTCCAAAAATAGAACCTTTGGTGAGGGTGTGGGATTTATATGACTGGTTGGATTAGAAATCTTGAAAATCATCGACTTGTTAGGAGTAAACTCGACCGTAACTTAGAACCCGAATCGAAACCCAAGCTTGAACTAGCAGAAATGGCACAGGAAAGAACTTTGAGTGAGATTTTCTATCCTCCTAGGACTACTTTGCCATCATGTTTCATTATACCTGGCCTTGGACCCAATGTGACCTTTGAATTAACACCTCACTCTACTCAGATGTTCCCTAAATTCATAAGTTTAGATGATGCATTTTCCTAATATTCCCATTGATGTTGTGTGAATAAAATTGATTCTTTTTGCTTTGAAAGATTCTGCCAAACGTTGGATGTATGGCTTAGCTGCTAATTCTGTAACTTCTTGGAATGATTTTATGAGATTGTTCTTAAGAAAATATTTTCCTAATGCTAAGACTGTTAAGCTAAGGAACGAAATCAATCAATTTGTGCAACTAGATAGGGAATCATTTTGGGAATATTTTGATAGGTTCAAGAATTTGTTGGCCCAGTGTCCCTATCATGGTTTAGAGCAAGTACGTTTTTGCCAAATTGTATATGAAGGACTTGACTAACAGACTAGGACCATGGTAGAGTCCATGTGTCAGGGTGGCTTTCTTTCTAAAAGCACTACAGCTGCTTGGGAGTTTTTAGAGGACTTAGTTAAGAAAACTACGTAGTGGAAAACCACTTGTGATGACAGCTTGAGTTCTGGGTTTGCATTTTACCTCTGATGTAAGTCACTTAGAGTGTAAGATTGCTGTTTTGGAAAACATGTTGAAGGGATTGTCTCCCCAAGTGGCCCAACTATCCCAGACTTCTATAGTGTCTTGTTCTCATTACCAGGCCTTAGATCATTCTTTGTGTGCTTGTCCTTATTTTGCTCACCAGTTAGCAACTAGACAAGAGTAAGCGAGTATAGCCTTCTAGAGACCTAAGAACGACCCTTTCTCCCCTTATTACAATCCAGGGTAGAGAAATCACCCTAATGTTTCTTGGAGTAGTGGACAAATGCTGTAGTTCCTAACTCCCAGCCCATCTCTCACCCTTCTAACTCGTTTCAGAGTCCGGCTTTTTCAGGTGTGCCTAACGCAGCCAGACCTCCACCTCCTATAGCTCACGTTGAATCTCCTCCTCGTTACATCGATATTGATAAAATAGAGAGAAGAATTAATAATAATGTGGAAGGAATGATTAATGCTAACATGGAAAGAATGATGAGAATGATGGCTGAATAGTTTTCTCAGTTAGCATCATCTTCTAGGGAGTCAGGTACTTTTCTAAGTCAACCTGAGATGAACCCTTCTTTTGGTAACCCTAGTGAGCCTGTAAGAAAAGTGAGTGCAGTTATATCTCTTTGCTCTAATCGAGAGATTGATAACCAAGTGAGAAATCCTAATGAGCCATGCAGGTATCCTCACCAATTCTTCCAAAATTTTACTTCTTCTTCTTCTTCCCCTCTAGAAATTGGTTCATCCAATAAGCCAGGGGATCCTACTGATGGTGTCCCCAATGATTTTGAGACTCACCTTCCTCCTGAGTCAACGTCTAAGAAAGAGGAGCTTAAAGAGAAAGGCTCATCTGATTCAGTTGACCCTTCACTTTCTAAGGGTTCTTCTTCTTCTTCTTATTCTTCTTCGCCTTTTTCTGGGAAAGTCTACATGCCTTTACCTCTTTTTCTCCACAGGCTTAAGAAGAAAAACCAAGCTTATGTTGAGAAGATGAGAAAGACCTTCTCTCAAGTCAAAATCAACATTCCTTTGCTCGATGCTATTCAACATATGCCTCCGTATGCTAGGTTCTTAAAGGATTTGTGCACGATCAAGAGAGCTACTAATGTCCCTAGAAAGGCTTTCTTAGCCTTTAGTGCTAGTTCTATTCTTTCTCATCAGATCCCAGTGAAGTACAAGGACCACGGTTGTCCTACTATAGTCATAGGGGACCAGCTCACTCATAGAGCTTTGCTGGATTTAGGGACTAGTGTCAGCTTGACACCCTTTACTGAGTATGAGAGGATAGGGTTAGGTGAGCTGAAATCTATTAAGATAGTTATTCAATTAGCTGATAGATCGACTAGATTGCCTAAGGGTATAGTTGAGGATGTGCTTATTAGAATGGGTGAATTTATTTATGCAATGGACTTCGTTGTGATTGAGACTGAGACGGTGTCCAATTTAGCTAGTCAAGTCCCAGTGATTCTACGGTGTCCTTTCATGGCCACTGCCAATGCCCTCATTAATTGCAGGAATGGTACGATGAGACTGTCTTTTGGCAACATGACCTTAGAGTTGAACATCTTTAATATGCAAAGATAGCCTTCTGGTTTTGATGATATAGAGTTCTCTACTTTTCATTGTGTAGAGGAGTCTATACTTAATGATGCTTTTGATGATGTGTTTACTGCTGACTATGAGTCATTTCTTGTGAATGATGAGCTTGAATGCGATGTGTTTAAGTTTGATAACTTGTACTCTACTGCTGATTGTTTGCTTACTGCTGCTTTTGAATCTACTTCTAAATTTATTTCCCCTCCTACTCTTGAATTGAAACCTCTTCCTGATTCTCTCAAGTATGCATTCCTAGGACCCGATGAATCTTTACCTATGATCATTGCTTCTGACTCAGACCAGGACCAAGAGGACAAACTGATTACTTTACTTAGAGAGAACAAGGAAGCTCTAGGTTGGACTTTAGGGGATATTAAGGGTATTAGTCCTTCTATTGTGCAACATAAAATTCATTTAGAGGACAATGCTAAGCTCTACCATGACCGTCAAAGGCGTTTGAACCCAACTCTCCAAGAAATAGTTAGGAAGGAAGTATTGAAGTGGTTAGACTATGAGATTATGTATTCCATTTATGATAGTGAGTGTGTTAGCTCCGTTCAAGTTGTTCTTAAGAAGACCGGTATTACCGTGATTAGGAATGATAAAAACGAGTTAGTCTCTACTCGAGTTCAATCTGGGTGGCGTGTGTGTATAGACTATAGGAATTTAAATGCTGCCACTAGAAAAGACCACTTCCCCCTTATTTTCTTGGACCAAATGTTAGAAAGGTTGGCGGGACATTCCTTCTATTGCTTTTTAGACAGATACTTTGGCTATACTCAGATCTCTATTGCTTATGAGGATCAGGAGAAGATTACTTTCACCTTACTTTCACCTGTCCATTTGGGACTTATGCCTTTAGACGTATGCCGTTTGGACTGTGTAATACCCCTGCTATCTTTCAGCGATGCATGATTTCCTTTTTCTTAGATCTAGTTGAGCAGTGGATGGAGATTTTCATGGATGACTTTTTTATGTTTGGGTCTTACTTTGATGATTGTTTATATAATATGAGAAAAGTGTTGGAAGGGTGTGTGGAGAAAAACCTGACTTTAAATTGGGAGAAATGTCATTTCATAGTTAAAAAAGGGATAGTCTTAGGCCATATTATTTCTAAAAATGGAATTGAGGTACACAAGGTTAAGAGTGATCTGATTGTTAATCTTTCCCCTTCCACTTGTGTGAAAGAGGTGAGGTCTTTTCTTGGACATGCTGGCTTCTATTGTCGCTTCATTAAGGGTTTTAGTAAGATAGTGAAGCCCTTTTCCAACCTACTAGCTAAGGATGTGTCCTTTCACTTTTCTGATGAGTGTATTGAGGCATTTTCTAAGCTTAAGGAAGCCTTAACCTCTGCTCCTGTTCTTCATTCTCCATCTAGGGAGAACTATTTTAATTGAAGTGTGACACTTCTGATTATGCTATTGGGGTTGTTTTAGGGCAGCGTGTTGATAAGAAGCTCAATGTGATTTATTATGCTAATCATACTTTGAATGATGCCCAACTGAACTATATTGTTACTGAGAAATAATTTTTGGTTGTAATCTTTGGTTTTAAAAAGTTTAGATCTTATCTGATTGTGTCTCATGTGATTGTCTATACCGACCAGTCTGCACTTAAGCACTTCCTTTCTAAGAAGGATGCTAAGCCTAGACTTATTAGTTGGATATTGCTTTTGTAAGAATTTGACTGTGAAATCATGGATAAGAAAGGTTTTTGAGAACCTTATAGCTGATCATTTGTCTAGAATTTTCTATGATAGGGAGAGTGAGTCTAGTATTTCTGAGTGCTTGCCTGATGAGTAGTTATATGCTGTCCACTCTGATCCTTGGTATACTGACATTGTGAATTACCAAGTTGTTGGTAGGATCCCTAAGTGTTAGACTAAGAATAATAGAGATAGGTTCTTCCACCTTGTGAAGTTCTTTATTTGAGATGATCCTTATTTGTTTAAGTACTACTCCGACCAACTGTCTAGGAGGTGTATTCCCGACAATAAGGTGAGGAGTGTCCTTTCTTTTTATCATGACCAGGCATGTAGAGGGCATTTTAGTAGTAGGAAGACTGCAACCAAAGTTCTTCAATGTGGTTTCTACTAGCATACTTTGTTTAGGGATGCTTTTGTGTATTGTAAAAGTTACCCTAGGCGCCAGTAGTTGGGTAGAACAAGCAGGAGAGATATGATGCCACTGAACCCCATCATTATGGTGGAGATTTTTGATGTGTGGGGTATTGATTTTATGGGTCTATTTCCATCCTCTTTTTTTAGGAGTGAGCACATTTTGTTAGCTATGGACTATGTTTCTAAATGGGTTGAGACCATCCCTTTTACGACTAATGACACTAAGGTAGTTGTGAAGTTCCTTAGGGAGAACATCTATACTAGATTTGGCATGCCCCGTGCTATCATTAGTGATTAGGGAACCCATTTTAATAATAGGTCTTTTGATACCTTACTAAAGAGGTATTTGATAGTCCATAGGCTTACTACCCCCTATCATCCCCAAACCAGTGGCTAGGTTAAGGTGTCTAATTGGTAGATCAAATAGATTCTGGAAAAGACAGTGAGCCGGAATAGGAAAGATTGGGCTGATAAGCTTATAGATGCTCTTTGGGCCTATAGGACGGCTTTCAAAACTCCCTTGAGTATATCACCTTATAGGGTTGTTTATAGCAAGCCTTGTCATCTTCATATGGAGATAGAGCATAGAGTTTGGTGGGCCATCAAGAAGCTTAATTATGACTTGACTGAGGCCAGTGAGGAGTGTAGACTACAGTTGAATAAGCTTGATGAGATTAGAGCTGAGGCTTATGAGAGTGCTCGATCTTGTAAAAGAGAGGGCGAGGTTGTTTCATGATAAACATATTCTTACGAAAGAGTTTGCCCCAGGAATGAAAGTACTCTTGTATGGCTCTAAGCTCCATCTATTTCCAGGGAAATTGAGGCCCCATTGGACTATTCGTTACATTGTCTCATTTGTTTTTCCCTATGATGCAGTCGAAATTCAGGACCCTGAGAGTGGTGCCACCTTCAAAGTGAATGGCCAACATTTGAAGCAATTTATGGAGTTGCCCAATAAAAAAGATGTGGAGTGTCTGATGCTCCGCGAGCCGAGTCCTGATCAGTGATTGAGATGATAGCTCGGGTGTACTTAGCACCCAACCTAGTTTGCTAAGAATTTTCCTTCTCTTCTTATCTCTTTTTCTCCTTTTTCTTTTTCTTTTCTTTTTGTATAGTTGGCTGCCTTTCTTTTTCTCTTGTGTATATATATGTTGTACGTTTGTTTTTGAGTCATGTCCTTTTTTGTTTTTGAGTTTTGTTTTTATTTATTTTCTTTTAGGTTTTATATTGTATTCAATGTTTCTTTCCACTCCCAATGAGGACATTGTGAGATTTAGGTGTGGGGGTGGGAAAACTTTGAAAAAGTTTGGAAAAAAATTATTGAAAAAAAATTGAAAAACTTTGAAAAATCCAAAAAGATCTTTGTTTTGGTTTTAGGGAAGTTTCGTACTATTCTGACCAGCTTAAATCCCTTGTGCTTTGATTATTACCTTTTATATAAGTGTGATGTGCATAATAGGTCTCCATCTTTAGTGTGTCATTCTAAGCCCTAATTCTAACTCCAATTGTTCGTTATCGATGTGTAATCAAATCCTTATCTATCCCATCGTAATTATCTTAAGGTCTTAGTCTTTCACGATTGGCTCTCCCACTCGTCTTTGGCACGATTACTTTGGTTTTTTGTTTGCTGAAAAAAAAACAAAAGAGAAAAAAATGAAAATGGAAAAAAGAAGACAGAAAGAAAAGGAAATGAAATAAAATTTAAAATGACAAGTATCCCTTTGAGGTATACATTACTGGGCGTTACCCTCTGAGGCAATACTGCTATTGAGGAAGTTTACTTCCTATGTTAATAAGTCAATAATGAAGTTTGTGTCAATCAAGTGGGATTGAGTTTGATTTGGGTAAACCTAAGCCCTAGGATGATGATGCACTTGCACACAAGCACTGGGATGGATTCAAAGTCTTGATGTACAGTGGGGTGAAAAGTTAATGGTTTGATGTCATCCATGAGGTAGAGAGCCTTGATGAGTACATTCTGTTTATATGCAGGCCAATATCTTTGCTATGTGGGTGATTCGATTAGTTAGAATGTGCATAGTCTTCTCCCTTGTATATTTATTCTTGTAAATCCAAATTGTTTTTCTATTTCTATCTCTCTTTCTCACTTTATAGATTTTATGGGTATATCTTCTGTAAATCCTCACGAGACCTTCCTCGTCCACTCGGGGTAACCTAGGGGTTTAAAGGGCTTGTGGCACGTGCTAAGTGCAACCATGATTCCTAAGAAAATGAGCAAGGATTTTATTTTTCTTTTCTAGGATTTTTAATTTTATTTTACTCGAGGACGAGCAAAACTTAGGTGTGGGGGTATTTATTCATCCTAAAATTATTACCTTTTATACCCTATATTATCTAATATTTACTCAAAATTAATGAATGAATTTGGATATTAATATGTTTTTAATTATTTTGTAAGAATTGTGAAATCTACGAAAAAAGAATGCAAGAGTTGATCAAATTGGATGCAAAAGGGAAGAAAGAAAGGTATTGGATCAGACTTGAGTGAAGACAAAGATGGGAATAAGATTGAAGCCCAATTCTGAGGCCCGTTTCGTGCCTGCCCATGCCTTGTCGGCCCAGAAGTCGTGCCTTCCCCCTTTTTCCCCCTCCATTCTCTTGTCGGGCCCGTTCTCTCCATTTGACCGCAGCCCATCTTTTCCTTTTTCTCTCTTCAGCTCCTCCTCTTCCTCTACTCTCGCTGGGCCTGGCCCATTCACATGCCAGCAACCCGACCTTTTTCCTCCTTCTTTTCTTTTCCCCATTTCTTTCCTCTTCGTATGGGCTTCACCCAATCTATACACAGACATGCCCTTCTCTCTGCCCAGCCTGCTCCCATTTAAGTGAGGCACACATGCCTCACGTGACCAGGCCCCCCTGTCTCTTCTTCTTCTTCCTCGTGCCACGCCGGTTCCATGCCTAAAAATCCAAACCGAAAAACAGGGCAGCAACTCCTTCACAACTTGACCATTTCGTTTTCTCTCTCTCTCCTCCTTTATGTCTAAAATCATCACCATCATCAATGCATCGGTTACAAGGTTTGATTGAAGGGCAACCAAAGGGACCGGCGATGGCATTCTGGCGAGCTTCAAATGGGGTCCGTGAACAGAGTAGCGAGGGTAGAGGGTAGCAAGTAGAGATTAGAGCTTTGTTTCCAGTTTCAATTTTTGTTTCTTCTAATTTCAGATTCGGGTGACAGTTCTCAGTTTAGGCCTAGGGCTACTCAATTCAACCAAAAATTGCGTTTTCAAATTCGAAATTGTTCAAAGCGAACTTCAACTGTTCAATTCACTTGCTTAGTTCAAATTTGGATGCTCTGTTATGGGTACTATTTGATTTGAATTTTGTGGCCATGGTTTGCTCATAATGTTCTGGCTTGCTCACAGGTTAGCATTTAAAAGGTTTTGAGGCAATGGTGTTGGTCTAGGATTTGCTTAAGCTTGCTCAGTTAGTAATTTGATAAAGCTAAAATATTAGTTGCTTAGTTTGCCCTATTTTGTTGGTTTATTGGTGATTAATCTGCTTTTTATTGAGATTGAGATTGAAAAGATGGAATCATATGGCAATTTCACTAAGTTCTTCTGTGTAAAGGAGCTTGTTCCATAGATTTTGGTTAACCCATTAATATTACTTGTCATTAAGTTTGTGTTACTAAGGTAGCCAATCAATATTGTAATGGTATTTATGATTAGACCAGGTCTTGTAACCTAATTTCACACCTCATCTCTGAGAATCAACCATCAAGTGCTACGACTGACTACCGTGCGCCTGTGGTTAAAACTAATTGTTATAAAAATCTCAACAATGTGCCTCTAACTGGATATGTTTTAGGATTAGTTTATTAACCTCAATTCTAGTCCTCTTGTACCCACATGAGAGTACCTTTGAATAATGCTTGTAAAGGTTAAAACGGTCCTTTTTGGTTAAAGGACCATTTTTTTTAGTCAATCAAGCCGACCTAGGATCAAATGTGATTTCTAGTTGTGCTATGTATGTGAAATGAAGATTGAAAAGTCCTTTTGAGGAACATTTTAGGAGTTGGTTTGCTAAAATGTTACCCTTCAAACCAGTGAAGTGTTAAGCAACAGTTATGAGTTTGTCTAAGTGTTTCTTTCATGCAATCTTGAAACGAATTACCAATAGAAGTAAATGACTAGTGTACTGAAGCAAACTGTTAAGAGCTTTTAAGTGAAACTAATTATGTATAATTGTAAATTAGTGGCTTTTAAGACTTGTTTTTAACATCACTTCCTTTGAAAGCGAATGCGACTCGGTTGAAATGAATGGTTATATGCTTTTTGAAAGGCGAATGACCTTATCCAGGCATTTTAGCCTTCTGGAAAATGGAAATGACATTGTTGTGATACAATGGGAACTTCTATACAAAATGTGTTTAAAGTGAGATGCATCTGAAATGTTTTGGGCTAGGAAGATAGTGTTAACGAAATCCTAGGGAGTAGACCAAGAAGTGAGAATCCTAGAAGACCTTGACGAGGATAGAACACAAAGTTTAGGGAGTATACCCGGTAAACGGGAACCCTAATTCCTAGGGAGCAGACACAAAAGTGGGAAATGTAGAGGACCCTGATGGGGGTAGAACATAAGTTTAGGGACCAGACCCGGTATACGGGAACCCTAATTCTTAGGGAATAGACCTAGAAATGGGGACCCTAGATGATCCTAACGAGGATAAATGTCAATAGAATATGAAAGACCCGTGCATTACTATGAAATGTGAGCGACGATCTCACTTGAACGAGTACAAATATGAGAATCCAATGCACCATGAAATGATTTCATACTTGTTATGTAATGAAAACTCCTCATTCAAGGACTATGTTAGTAAAAACATTTAGAAAAGTACATGTACTCTTGAAAGGAGCTTTGATTGAATTCCAAATGAACTTTTTAATGAAAAACGACTGTTTTATAAATGCTTACCTTGATTTAAGTGATGGTCCCTGCCTTTTACGCGCTAATCCTTTTTCTTTCTAAAAGAACCCCAGTGGGTAATTTTAACTTAACTCCTTGATGTTAAGTGTTTAAGTGTGAACTGAAGGCCATATTATTCTCAATACCTGGATTATAGCTTGAGGTAACTTGCTATTGAGTTATTTATGCCTGTTACATGATATAAAACAAGTGTACTATATGTGATTATTATAAGGATCATAGGTTAGGCAAGTTGAGAATTCTTACGTGTGGAATGGAAGAAGGAAATAGATGCTATTTGAATCCTAGGGATTATAGAGCTATTGATGGATATGGGTGGCCTTATATGCTTATTATATGATATTAAATATCAAATTGTGTATGATTGCTACTTAAAAGTATTATGTGCAACTGTTTTGTTTTCTTGGGATTGAGAATCATTCACTGAGCGTGTGGTCACTTATCCCCTCTCTATTACCCCTTTTCTCGAGTTTTTGATGTGATAGGTAGAAGTTGATTCATGTAAGCTGAGTTGAATGCCTTACATATGAGTTATATACGTTGGTCATGAGCCAAATGTTATAATGTAATGTAGTCATAAGTTCTTAAGCTTATGTAAAATTAAACGTATTAGTCTATGTATCACATATTTAATAGCAGTCACTCTGTATGGTCATGTGAGCCAGCCATTCGATTAGTCTCTTGTCTTTTTAGTTGGAGTTGTTTATTTTTGGAATGTAAACTCCACTGCTCTGGAGGTGTGATCTATTGAGTTGTACCTTTCATTTTCTTTCCTATTATTGAACCTTATACTTGGTGCACTCCGGGCGGGTGGCCTGTAGAATTGTGATCTCTAGAATGTAGCCGTTGAGCTTGTGAGCATGTCTTTTATGCTTTTATTTATTATAGGGACCTAATGTAAGGGTTTAAGCCTGGGTTATGGTTTATTTTTAGGCGAAACTCTGTCTGTTTCACCCCAGAATTTAAGAAAAATGTTAATGTACCTAACCCTAGGGATAGGGGTGTCACTAATGGTATCAGAGCAAGGTCCTATAACCACAGGCCGCGGCCTGAGTCTTGCATTTTTATATAGTTGCTTAGGTACGTCTAGAGTTATGAAATGTTATGAGATATAACTTTAGGTGCAATGTGTTTCTAATGTGCTAACTGATCTGACTGCTTGACTGTGATGTAAACTGACGGATTGAAAAAGTGAGCTATTTGCTAGAAGTATAGGCTAAATGACTTGTATTCTCACGAATAAGCTAAGTGTTAGCTCGATCAGGAATGTTTTATGCATGCACCTGATGATTTCGTTGAAAGTTTGAAGTGCGCTTGGTTTGAACTCAAAGGATTGAGAATGTTTTAACTCCAAGCTCATTCTTTGCCCTTGCATATGATTTGCTCCTCGGGCCCTATAATGGAGTGAGTAGACATACTCAAAGATGGTAGAGAAGAAGTTAGGAATTGTTAAACCATTCTCCATTTCTCAAAACATGAAGATTTTGAATATTGAGTTCTTTTTTGACTATTGAATTATGTTTTGGTCTTCTAACCGAAACTTGCATCTATTCTAAGGAAATGCATGGGTTAAATTCATGAGTGTGTAGTCTTATGCGTGATTTAATGCTATTTATGGGAGTATACATGTAGAAATGTGCGTATCTCTATTAATGATGAACTATTGAGAAGGAAGGTAGAGTTTACTTTCTATGTTGATAGTTCTACTAGGTGATTACCCCCTTTATGTGAATTCTGAATTGTTGTAATGAAAATAAGTGCGGTCTTCATGTACCTACTTGCAAATATGGGAGATAAATAGAGTCTTGTTAATTAAATGCTTAAATGTCATCCGAAACATTCCCCATGCTTGCCATTGTTGCTTATATGTGATGATGATTTGGGTTTGTTGTTTATATGAAATATATTCCCTGCATCCTATCATGCAATTATCCTCACTCACGAGTCAACCAGGTGTTATACTAACTATCATACAGGTTGCCATTATTGTTATGGGATTGCTAGTGTTTTGGGTATATGGAACTGTAATACACCTAGAAAGAAAACGAGATGAAGAACCTGACAGACTTTGGAATTTTTACACCATGTATGTCACCTACTAGGTGAATGATCCATACATTGCCAGTGCTTCCTTAGTACTAATGTAAAGTTCATAAGCCAGGACTTTCTATAGGTAAACTTTTCCTTCTACACTGTAAATCCTTAAAGCCTTCACGAGCTCCAATGGGACGTATGGGTGTTATGGACCACCTAGGCATATCTATAAGGCCGTAAACACTGAAACCTTATCTTGGTACCCTGCCATTGTCTAGAACACATCCACCTGCTTCTACAGCTATTTCATATAGCAAAATAAGCAGCAAGTCACCCCATGAAAGTGCAAAGTCGTTATTGATGACTAGCTTCTGATCGTTTTGAAAAAGCTACAAGCTTGCCTTCGACCATAGGTTACCACGTAAGGTTTGCAATTGCATATAGATGTCTAAACATTCCCTCCTGTAATGATGTGGTGACTTTACATGTTTTAAAAAGCACATGGGAGCTTATAGGGCCATTTAGAGTTGTTATGAAATGGTCATTGATATGTTCATCATTTAATTGCCAAGTAAATGAACTCTTAATGGTATTGTAGTTTGGAATATAGTTGAGCTCATCGAAGTGGTTGACTTATGTAGATGGTTGCATGATAAGGTCGTGAAGTTGCTATTTGTACGCATGCCTCCTATTCACTTAAGTTATATTCTTAGTACTCGTTTGCATTTGTGTGTAAAAACATGATCTTGTAGCCTTAGGAGTTTGCAGTCGCATATTCTTGCCATTGAGTTATATACTTGATCGGGGGGCATGTTAGTGTAACTATGCCTATAATTGTATTCTTGACTTGAAGGCTTATGAATGAGTGTGTATAAAACAACCTTTGGCGTGACCCAACTGAACACCTTGGCACAATATAACTAAGCCATCTTGCACTATGTTTTACGCTATAAGTGTCATATACTTCATGATTATTTTCATAGGAGATTCTAAAGTTCTGCTATGATAGCCATTATACTTCCATTACTATTTTACTATATCATAGTTGTTGTACATGGCCTTACCTCAATTCTTGGTGTCTTGTGATTAGGGCATCATGCCAGCACTACTAGTTTAGACCGAATCAACATCTATATATCTGTGTGCTTACTTATAGGCATTTCGAGCAAAATGCAAAAGCACCAGGTATACTCATAGTCATAATGATATAAACAATTGATCCATAGATGTGATTAATTGAAGTGTATGACACGATGTCACCTACTTGTGCTAGGGTATGTACTTTTAAAAATCTAATTTGGATACAAAGGAGCCTAGATTTAAGTTTATGAGCATGGCATCATATTTGCATATTTTCATGATTAAAAAAGAAGAAGTTCTAAATGGAGACCCCAAGGTAGGACATTATCTTAGCTAGGGTATTTTTTCATCACTGGATGTAAGAACTTAGCATTAAACCTACCTTCTTCAAGGAAACACCTCCCTGCCTCCCTTAGTCAACTAATATGCCAGAAATGTACTGAAGTTCCTCGTAACTTTACTACCATTGGACATGTATTTCTACTCTGCCATGTTCCCCTGAGTTGCTCCCTTACCCATCAATGATAGCCCTACATTCTAGCTGTTCATAGCTGCTTGCCACATACCTACTAAAATGAGTGCTTATTACTTGTTCTTGGCTTCGGGGTACTGAGTTGTTACCCTTATGTGGTGTCATTACGGCATTGAATGTCATTTGAGGTTCATTGTTATTGATGCAATGCTATATGCGACCATGTGATGTGATGTTCGTACCAACCTATCGTAATATGAAAGCTCTTGTTGATTGATTTAATTCTAAAATAAATCATTTACTTCATGATTCCTCATGAACTTGAGCCAGTTGACTACTGTGATATGACCTTAAATTATTCTAATTGAGTTTCCATGCATGAATGCCTTAGGTACTAAGTCATATCAATGTGTTTACATAAAGTTATTGGTTGCTTTATCGGTATTGCTCAGAATTAGATTAAAAGTTTATGTTCGTCTTAAAATAAGTGTAATATGATTTCCCACTTAAACTCATTTGCCCTTTTTCTATCCGATTTTCCCTTCGTGCCTTCATAGGGTGAGTAAATGCTTAAAGGGGATTGGTGAGGATGAGACTGGGCACATAAGCCTCTTTGTTCGATTTAAGAGATCCATTTACTTGTAAAGCAAGACTTTGGATTCTATTGTGAGTTGTGTAGATCGTGCTATATGTATGCGTTGTGTACGACTGAACTTTGAACTTGGAATTTCGAGGACAAAATTGTTTTAAGGGGGAAAGAATGCAATACCCACGTTTTTGATTTGCTTATAGACTTATGAAACCGTCTAACAATTTTATCAAATTATAACTATTTTACTTTAGTTAAGATGGATTGATATTTGTGTGCTATTTAAGCAGATCAATTTCATTAAAAAGGACATTAACATTAATATTATTAATTTTAAAACTTCACGACTTATTATATATGTAGGAAAAATTAATACTCTGTTAGATTTTTGGCTAGGCCAAATTAGCAGAACCGGGTGCGTCAACGAGCACTAGAGATTTTGGGTTCTACTTTGGGCCTAGGCATTTTAGTGACTTAGGTTCTAGATGAACCAAAACAAAAAAAAAAAAGAAAAAAAGTAAAAGGGGCAAAGCTCTTTCCTAAGGCACGAAAAGAGACCAGAGAGAAGGGTTTTCTACCCCAACCCCGCGACCCGAGCCACAGAGAGGGGGAACGGAGGCTAAGGGGCGACGACCCGACCACTAGTTGCGAGTTACGAGGGTCACTAGACCCCTGAGCCAAGCTCAAGGCTAGCGCTGGGAACAATGGGGAGATGAGCCAAAAACTAGCCTCCTTAAACCACTAGCACTAATGCGACCGCCACCATTGGGGTTCAACCTAAAATTATTACCTTTCGTATCCTTTATTATCTAATATTTGCTCAAAATTAATGAATAAATTTAGATTTTAATATGTTTTTGAATGTTTTGTAGGAATTGTGAAATTTAGGAAGAAGAATGCAAAAATTGATCAAATTGGATGCCAAAGGGAAGAAAGAATGGTGTTGGATCAACAGGAGCAAAAGAAAGAAACAAGGAGAAGCTCCTTGCCCAGCCTTGCCAAAGCAAGCATCACGGGCCCAATCCGGTGGCCCACTCGCCTGCCGCCTTCCCCTTTCACCGTTTTCCATCTTTTCTCTTTCCAATCTTTCGCATTGGGCTTGCTCTTTCCTACTTCTCACGGCCCATTCCCAATCTGACCTGCACTCCTCCCTCAACCCTGTTCTCTTTCACACCGGGCCTGTTCGCAGCCCATTTCCAGCCTCATTAGATTCCTTTTCTTTCTCTTCCTCTTTAGGCCTGCTAATGCCTACTTTGGCCCAACGCTTTCACCCTTTCTTCTTCATGTTTTTCTCTTCTCTTTAACTCACGGGCCAGGCCAGAACGAGAAACCCGAGCTCAGCTTGTCCCCTTTTACCCAGACCTACCTTTTCCTTAATCTGTCTTCTCTCTCTCGGGCTTGCTCCTACATCTCGGCCCAGGCTGTAAGAAAAAATCTAGTCCTTTTCTTCTTTCTTCTTTACCTAAATTCTCCCATTTCTCTCTTTCGAACTGGGCCTATTCTCAGCTTGATGCTGCGACTTAGTTGGCTACTTTGCCTATTTGTTTCCCTCCCACTAATTATCTTTCTCACTCCTTTTCTTTTACTAATACTAAAATCACAAACCCTCATGCCCCTTTATCTTCATTGTCATTGCAATAAAATCAGGTATTAAGGACTTTTATTAATCCTCTGGCAGCTACAAGAAGTGGGCAAGAGTTTAATTCATGATTAATTATTGCTTAAGGGTTGTTTTTCTAGCTATATGAGGGGTTCCAAGGTCAATTTGAGAGAGGAGAGGAGGGGGTAATATAGAGTACTTGAGAATTTTTTTTTTCCCTACTTCTTCTCTTCTCTTGTGTTTTCAGATTTGTTTTGTTTGAACAACAAAAATTAGTGTAATTGACTTTAGTTTGTTGCATTCAAGTGAGGTTTCAGATTTTGGCATCGCAATTGCAAGCTTTTGGGTTAAGTTTTGATTCGGATTCCCTATTGCTACAATCTTTAGGCTCTAACTATGTGTCTGGTTTCGAACTCCTGTTATTACTATTCGTCCTCTCCTATTTCGGGCTGTTCTCATGATCCAATTAGACTTTAGTTAGTTTATTTTTATCAAAACAATAATATTGTGATAGATTTGTTATCTGTAGCCTAAATTCACAATCTATCCCTGAGGGCGATACCCATAAGTGCTACAATGAACAGTCGTACACTTCAGAAATTGTAACAGCTGGTGGCAGAGCACGATCCCGACGACAGGGTCGGGGTGAGCAGAGAGGAACAACAGCGAGGCGCAACAGCACGACAGTGGTAAAGAGGGGGACTAAAACCGGGTATGGGTAGGGAGGTTGGGTTTGATTCTAACCAGCACCAAGTGAGCGTGAAACCTGGGATTCAGACCATCCGAATTCACTAACATAACCCATTAATAGGGTCCTTAAGCTTTGAGTGAGGTGGGTGGTGCTTGATTCCTAAACTAATAGTAATTTACAATGTTTTTACAATTTCATTCAATTATTTGAGTAGCATGTGGGATTGAAATCTCGAGCAAGGGAGAATAATGATAGTTGTTAGGTTGTTTGAGTTAATTGGAATCATTTGGGATTGAAATGGAGTAATCTTAAGGATTGTTGTCGTTGATACTTTAAGAAGGGAGCTCAGGTTGTGTGCTAAACCAACGAAATTGTGAAGTGTACTATCAGTGTGTTGATGATGTGTTTACCATTGTTAATTGCCTAAAATCTATTTGAACATGCTACCTAGGGAATCAGTGTTCTTGTTCTTGTTCCTTTCCTTATGTGCATGCTGTGGTGTGATTCCGTATAGCTCAATTTGATTGACTAATTGCGGCCATGAATATAGGTTCCCTGGCATGTTCGAACTATACTCATTGATGAATATATTACATTGCCTTTAAGTCATCCGAGCCCAACTTAAAAGAGTTTAAGTGGCAAATTGAGCATTCAAATTGAGTTTTACATATGCCTCTAATTGGATATGTTTTAAGGTTGGTTTATTAACCTCAATTCTAGTCCTTTTATATTCACATGAGAGAACCTATGAATAATGCTTGTAAATGTTTAAAAAGATCCTTTTTAGTTAAAGGATCACTTTTTGAGTCACTCAAGCCGAGCTCGGATCAAATGTGATTTTTTGCTGTGCTATGTGCATGAAAGGAAGATTCAAAAGTTCTTCCGAGGAACATTTTTGGTGTTAGTTTGCTAAAATGTTACCCTTCGAACTAGTAAAGTGTTAAGCAACGGTTGTGAGCTTGTTTAAATGATTTCTTTCATGCGACCTTGAAATAAATTTACCAACAGAAGTAAATGACTAGTTTACTAAAGCAAACTATTAAGAGCTTTTAAGTGAAACTAATTATACGTAATTTGCAAATTAGTGGCTTTTAAGACGAGTTTTTAACAGCACTTGCTTTAAAAAGCAAATGCATATTTGGTCATTAATTCATTTATATGCATGTTTGGCCGAAATGAATGGCTATATGCTTTTCGAAAGGCGACTAACCTTCTTTAAGCATTTTAGCCTTCTTGAAAATGGAAACGGCATTGTTGTGATACAATGGGAACTTTATGCAAAATGTATTTAAAGTGAGATGCATCTGAAATGTTCTGAGCTAGGAAGATAGTGCTAATGAAATCCTAGGTAGTAGACCTAGAAGTGGGAACCCTAGAATATCTTGACAAGGGTAAACACAAAGTTTAAGGAGTAGACTCAGTAAGTGGGAGCCCTAATTCCTAGGTAGCAGACCCATAAGTGGGAGTCCTAGAGGAGCCAGACGAGGGTAGAATACAAGTTAAGGGACTGGACCTGGTATACAGGAACCCTAATTCCTATAGACTAGACCCAGAAGTGAGAACCCTATAAGATCCTAATTTTGGGGAACAAAATGTCAACTGACTATAAAAGGCCCCAAGCATTATAGAAATGTGAGTTCCCGTTCACTTGAACGAGCATAAATATGAGAATCCAATGCTCCCATGAAAATGATTTTGTACTTGTTTTATGCTGAAAAACTCCTCATTCGCAGACTATGCGAGTTAAAAACATTTGGAGAAGTACGTGACTCTTGAAAGCGAGCTTTTATTGAATTCCAAGTGTACTTCCTTTAGGAACAACGATTGTTTTATAAATGCTTACCTTGATTAAAGGGATGGTCCTTGTCTTTTATGTGTTAATCCCCTTTTCTTTTTAAAAAACCCAGTGGATAAGTCCTTGATATTTAGTGTTTATGTGTAAGTGAAGGCCATCAATTGTTCGATATGCTGGCATTTCATAGCTGAGGTACTACGTGTTATTGAGTCATTTCGCCTGTCATGTGATGCAAAAGAAGTATAGTATATGTGATGAGTTTAAGCATCATAGGTTAGGGCAAGTTGAGAAATCTTGTGTGTGGGATTGGAAGAAGAAAAAACAAAAAAAAAAACAAGAGATGCTATTTGAATCTTGGCGGATTATAGAAGATTGGTGGATATAGGTGGCTATATGCTAATTATATGATATTAAAATATCAAATTGCGTGTGATTGCTACTTAAATGTATTATGGCACAGTTTGTTTTCTTGGGGTTGAAACATCACTAAGTGTTCATTCTGAAATTAAATATTTTACCTTTTATTATTTAATTTTTGCTCGAAATAATTATTGATTTACCGTTTTTAATATAGTTTTATTATTTTGGCAGGATGTGACCCATGAAGAATAAATAATTGTTTTGAAGAAAAAGAGAGAAAAATTGAATCAAAAATTAGATGGGCATAACAAGCAATGTGATAGAGAAGAGGGAAGAATAAGAAGAATCAGCCCAGTTGCCTAGTGCTCACGAGGCCCAGTCCGCAGCCTGTTCCCTTTTCCTCTTCTTCTCGAGGCCCAGCTCCCAGGCTGCCTCCTCCCTCTCTTTCTCTCTCTTTTGGGCCAACTTGCCAGCTCTCTTCGTCCACTCCATTTAAACTCTCAAGGCCCATCAGTGAGTTCAGCCCCCTCCTCTCTTCGTATCCTTCTTTCCCAATTATGCCGCCCAGGACGAGGACTCAGGAGACCGGGAAAAAACCCGAGAACAACAGGGGGCAGCCGTAGGCGCTCCTTGCTCTTCCCATGGTTTTCTCTTTCTCTACTCTTCATTCCTCCTCCTCATGCATAGTTTTCGCAAGTTACACATCCATTCCCATCATCCATCGGCTTCAATGCGAAGGTTAACAAGGAAATAATTGAGGACACTCGAAGGAGAGAGAGAACGGTTGTTGGGCATTCTTAAGGGGGCTCGGAATGGAAGGAGCACAGTGAGCAAGGGAGTAGCAGAGGAGTGGAGGATAGATGGTAAGAAAGATGAGTGTTGAGATTTTTTTTTCTAAGCTTTCGTGTTGTTTGCTTAAATTTAGATTTTTTTTTTAATCAAGATTCAATTTGCCTTTTGTACGTGTAATTCGGTTCGGGCGCTTTGCTGCACTCAAAAATAAGCATTTGTATTTGGGCCAGACTATGCTCAATTAAGAGTAATTTGTTTATGTTCGATATTATTTCGGAGTAATTTGTATTTGTATTTGGTATTTTGTGCTGGGCAGTGTTTTTAATTCGACTAATTTGCTTTCATTTTTTATTTGGTCTCTTCAGTTTGAGGTTTCGAAAATCTGGGTTGTCATCGGTTGGTGTAGGAATACAATCTGGTGCTTTGATAAGATTGAAGGAGTTAGAAGTGAAGAAATTGATTGTGCTTTTCCTATAATATACTTTGCTCAATTCATATCGTAAACTTTCGAGTTTAGTCTTGTAATTTAGAAACTTCCAAGATTGACTTAGAGTCATTAGTTTTCAATTCTGAATTAAAGCGTAAAGTATTAGTAATTACTTCACAGCCGTCCCTGAGGATCGACATCCGTTAGCATTACAACGATAAATCGTACGCTTCGGAAAATTCACAACAAGTTTTAGCACCGTTGCCGGGGATGGCGTTATGAAAATTAGGTTGCATAGTCGAGTCTAATTTAGTTGTTTGCGTCATTTCGTTTTCGTTTTCGTTTTTTTCATACTATTGATTTTCGATTTTTTCTGTGTGTAGTTTAGTTTTTAACTTAGATTATTTTTGATTTTTGAGTTGCAATTTTAGCTTTGGGTCAATTTGAATTTTGCTATTTCGTGTGATTTTTACTTAAAAAAAAAAAAAAGAGACTAACATTTGGTTATTGCGCAGGAACAGGCACAGAAGCAGCAGCAACAAAGAAAAAAATTAAAAAAATGCTCTTCTTTTTGTGTTTGTGTTTATTTTATATTTTGTGTGATGTTTGAGTCATTTTTGGTCTTTCTTTTATTTTGGTAGCATAGTTTTATTTTTTTAGTTTATTTTGTTTTGTTCACTTAATTTGAGTCTTTTGTTTTTGTTTTTTTAGTCATTAGTTTGTAAATAGTATCCTAGATGCATTTTCTTTCCTAAAAGAAAATAAAAAAATTAAAAACTTGAAAATCCAAAAAAATTAAAAAATTCTTAAAATTGAAAAAACAAATTTTCAAGCAAAGTTTTAATTTCCATAATATGACATGAACTTTTTGGAGTTATTTTCG
This sequence comes from Carnegiea gigantea, assembly GCA_029747015.1. NCBI lineage: Eukaryota > Viridiplantae > Streptophyta > Magnoliopsida > Caryophyllales > Cactaceae > Carnegiea > Carnegiea gigantea. The sequence continues at coordinate 41,052 of JAKOGI010000084.1, read as the reverse complement.
AGACTTAATGATTATCTGCTCAATTGAATCAAAATTTTCAAAAATGAAAATTTTGTGAGGTCATTGTGTGGGTCTGAATTCCGAATCTTGGGGTTATATTGAGTCCATTTATCCTGGAGTATACTAGGATTTTTCTAAAACTCAAGATGAAGTTTGGAATTTCTTTGAAAATTAGCTTGGGATACTACGAGTTTGAACAAGCTAAAATAATTTTGATACCCCACTTCATAATGAGTCTGTTTTCATGTTATCCTTACCCTCAGGATCATTTTATAATTCACATGACCCATCTTATTCTTATATGTCTCCTTTTTGTTGTGAAATTTGTGAATCTTCTGATCATGATACTATGTTCTCCCTTCTTATATTGATGCTACCTGTGCAAGTGTGGAAAAAAGCTAAATGAATTGACTGATAAAAAGATAGAGAACATGAAAGTGAGAATTGCTGAATATTCTATAGTTTTAGTCAAAGTAGGGAATTGTAATGAGCCTGACCTCTAGTTTAGGATCTCCTAAACCTGAAGTTAGTCTTTATGATGATTTTGAACCCTCTTATTCTGCTAGGCCTAACTTGAATGAAGAGATACCTTTGCCTAGTCTGAACAAGAGAATGACTTTCCTAATCTCTTATCCCCTTGCCTTTTCCCTGACTTTAGCTCACCTACGATGTCTTGAGGATGTCCTAGTTTTGCTGACCCAACACACCACTTTAAATGATTCTTTAAGTTTGAGGAGGGTGATGAATGTGGGAACTCCTAGTGAGTTAGATTTGAGCGTCACAACTGACTTTGAGCACCATGAGTTAGATGAGTCAGGACAATACTATTCACAGGAGGCATGCGGGAGGTAAGTACACCCACATAGATTGGAATTTAGTGATGATATTCTTTTCTATAGAATATGAATCTTTTTCATGTGGGTTTGATGACAATGTGGATTTGGATGTGAATCTATGTGCTGAATACGAATCTTTTTCTCTTTGACCCCATCTACCTGACTTTCTTTTTGAATTTCACAAGTCTAAATTATTGAGTCTGAGGCCATTGTCACTAAACATTTGATTTAGACCAAACTCTATGCACATTAACTTAAAGGACTTGTAGAACTTAGGACCTACTATTTTGCCTAGACTTGCTCATTCATGACGATCACATCTCTAGGCTGATGACCAAATTGCTCTTTTCACATTATTGAGTCCTGTCTCTTTTTGACTAATTGGGCCCTATCATTTATAAGTTGAAATGGCCTCTTTTGTGCTGCATTTTGTATGTGGATGTACTTAATTAGTGAACTTTCTTATTCTTCTGTGTTGATCTATTGAGAGTTGGGCTTCTGTGTTTGACACGCTTGCTTGCGTTCATGCTAATGGGTTTTGAGTTGAAGTAGCACTTTTTAGCTTGATATGGAGTGGCTGATTAATCCATAATAAGCCCTCTATCTACACATTTTCACTGAGGCTTTATAGCTCTAAGTGTACTTCTGCCACCTGATATGGTATAAACGTTCCTCTTTATCTCTTCTTTTTATTTTGTTTCATTTGTATATATATTTGTTGCTTTGTTTTATTTTTATATTTTCTTTTTGAGTTTTCGAGTATGCCGTTTTTCTTTCTTTTTTCCTTCTTAGTCTTTCCTTTTTTTATAATTCATTTTTCTTTTTTCTTTTTTTTCGTTTGGTTTGCTTCTTTTCACTCCAACGCGGACATTGTGAGATTTAGGTGTGAGGGTGGGGAATCTTCTTTTGAAAAAAAAAATTGAACAAAAATTTGAAAAAAAAAAATCTGAAAAAATTTTGAAAATTCAAAAAAAAAAAATTTTTGTTTTGTTTTTGGGGAACCTTTGTACTTTTTTCTATCAATTTAAATCCCCGTGCTTTGATTATTAGATTGTATGTAAGTATGATGTGCCATGATTTGTCTCTGTCCTTAATGTGTCATTCTTAGCCCTAATTCTAACCCCAAGTGTTCCTTATTATGGATGTTGTAATCCAATTACCTATTTATATCATTCCTCGTTGTCTTAAAGTCCTACTTTTTCATGCTGGCTCTCCCACTTGCTCGGACATGTTTTTGACACATTTTTTGGTTTTTTATTGAAAAAAACTGAGAAAAAAAAAAAGAGATGGAAAAATGCGGGCGAAAATTAAAAAAAATTTGAAATAACCAAGTATCCTTTGAGGCATGTGCTACTGGGCGTTACCCTTGAGGCACGTTCTACTGAGTGTTACCCTTTGAAGAATACTATTGCTACTGGGAAAACTTGCTTCCAAATGATAATGAATCAATATATAATTGTGTCAGTCAAGTGGGATTGAGTTTGATTTTGGTAAACCTGAGCTTAGGAAGATGATACACATGTACACAGCACGGGATGGATTCCAAAGTCTGATGTACAATTGGAAAAAAAAATTAGTGCTTTGATGTCATTCAAGGGGTAGAGAGCTTGATGAGTACATTTTTGTTTATTTGCAGGACAGTATCTTTGCTACAGGGTGATTTAGTGATTAGAATGTGTATTATTTTTTTCCCCAATTTTGTATGTATAATTTTTGGAAACACAAAACCCAAAAAGAGCTTTTCAGTTTCTGTTTATGTTTTTCTTTTGTAGATTTTGTCGGGTATATTCTTCTGCAAACCCTCACGACACCTTATGTCCATAAGAGGTAACCTAAGGGGTTTAAAGGGCTTGTTGCACGTGCTAAGTGCAACCATGATTCCTACGAAAGTGAGTTAGGATTTTTATTTTTTTTTGCTTTTCTAGGATTTTTAGTTGTGTTTTACCGAGGACGAGCAAAACTTGGTGTGGGAGGTACTAAGCATGGTGGTAGCTCATTCCCTTTCTATTTCCGGAAGAAGGAAAGAGATGCTGTTTGAATCCTGGAGAATTATAGAAGTATTGATGGATATAGGGTGGCTTATAGCTTCTTATGGACTATTCAATATCAAATGTGTGTGATTGCCTACTTAAAATTATTAAGTGCAATTGTTTTGTTTTCTTGGGGTGAGAACTCATTCACTGATCATGTTGGTAGATCATACTCTCTTATTTTCCCTTTTGCCGGGTTTTTTGAGTGACAAGTAGAAGTTGATAAGTAAAGCCAAGTTGAATGCCTGTGGGATAGGCGTTATATACGTAGATTATGACCCACAAATATGTAATGTAATGTAGCCATAAGTTCTCGAGCTTATGTAAATTAACGTGTTAGTCCATGTATTGCACATTAAAATAGCAGTCGCTCTATATGGCTTGTGTGAGTCCAACCATCTAATTAGTTCCAGTCGCCTTTTAGTTCGGGATTGTTTATTTTGGTTTTGGAAAGCCAAGTCACTCCGGATGTGTATGCTGTTGAGTTGTACTTTTTAGACCCTTTTCTTTCCTATTGTAGGAAGCTATACTTTGTGCACTCCAGGTGGAAGGCCCCATAGAGTTGTGATTCTGCCTGTGTGTAGTCGTTGCGCTTGTGACTTGTCGTTGTATACTTTATTTTATTGTTAGGGATCTAATGTAAGGCTTTAAGCCTAGGTATGGTCTATTTTTAGGTGAAATTAGCTACGCTTCGCTCTAGAATTTAGAAAAAAAAAAAAAAAAACCCATTAGATCTCTAACCATAGGGGATAGGGGTGTAAATATTTCTACTTGAACTCTCCTTGTTAGTATTCTTTGTAATTGGAAAAGTTTAAAATGAAAGTCACTCTGTTCTCGGTGGGATCAATACCTATACTCGCAGTTACAATTAACTTTATGCGCAGGTAAAAGGGTTTAAACTTAAACATAAAATCCAAATTAAGTTTTTGGATACGATCCTCTCAACCTCTCTTTTGCATTATGGCGAGTTAAACCATTTATATGCAGCCCACATTCCCCCACCATAGGATCACCTTCATGATTTCTTATGCTCTTATTGTGTTCAGGCACAAAAGTCTCTGCCGCTGTTATTTTCTTGTATAAATGTCTTTATCCTTGAAATATGCGAAGAGTAACAACCTTCATTCCCGTTAGGGTTTGGAGGTGGAATCCAGAGGCCGCATATCCTTTGTTATAGATGAATAGATGTCATTTATACCAAGGGTGATGGCAATGCAGTGTAATTCTATTTATAACAAATGACATGGCTTATCTCACCTCTCCAATGATAAGGGATCAAATGGATATCACTAAGAATATTGATCATTAAACCACCTTAGCTAAATCATCGGAAAGATTATTATACTCACGGGAAGATTTTTTTTTTAAAAAAAGGTTTTTTTGTAAGTTGACATAAGTGAAGTCTTGGGTGAGCTCAACCAAATGAGCTTGGTACAGTTTCAAAGGCTTCACTTCTTACTTTCTACTTTTGTGAAACTTGGTTTGATATTAAGTTAGAGTCTGATACACCCGTATATTCTTCAATTTTGTTTGCGCAGCGGTGTACAAAAACCCAATGTACATGCTTGGCATTCAACCATGTTTGTTTTTTTTTGGGTTTGGATCCTTCATTAACTGGAACTTCGAGTTCCTGTTGGCCCAATAAGGGGTTAGAACTCTTTCATTATAGATTTCCTCTATTACAATACTCAAACTTGAGACCTTGCTTTAAGGAGCACAAGTGTTAAACACACTTGAACCAACTTGTGTGGGTATTGGCCACATTGTTAGTAACCTCAAAAATCTAGTTTGACAGAGAAGGGTGTGTGGCTGCTCTTGGCAGCACTAAATACCAATAGCTGCTCCAAACCCTTTTTGGTTAGAAAGCCCCTAAAATTACATCACCTAAAACATCTTGTTCTATATTAAAACTTTTTAGTCGGGGATGTCATAAAGTCTCTTCTCTTGGTCATACTATTAAAAATCTACTAAGAAATCTAACACAAAACCTTGCATTAATCAACTTTTGAGGGTTGTAGTTTAGCCTAAAATTCTGATTAGCATCACTGTGTGCATTTAGCAAAATTCAATTTTGCTACTATACTGGCTTATGGCAATGGGTATCTTATTGGGTCCATTAGTGCTCCTACATGTCACGCATGGTTAGCATGTAAAGTATAAGTTTCTTGGTTGCCTAGACTAATGCTTGTGAATTTTCTTCCAAAGAAGAATAATGAGTTTTGTATTCAAGAAAGTTCTTATTCAATAGTAGATAGCATTTTCTCTACTACTATCTTATCCGCTTCATAATGGTTGCACGCTAGTGTCACTGTAGTACATAAGATATAAAATGCGGGGAATACTTGGCTATGGAGTCCTAGGACAGCGTGGATTAGAAAGAGGAAACCTCTGATTTTGTCAAATGCTTCTTGGACATCCTCCATTCTAATTAGTTTCTACTCTTTTTTTCAATTTATTGAAAAATAGGTTCATATCCATAGTCAACTTGGATATAAAGTACCACAAGCATTTCGAAAATTCCCATATCGCCTTTTAGATTTGGGGGGCATTTCCTATAATGGGTTTGGATTTTGAGGGACAAGCCTAATCCCTTAAGATGAGCACAAATCTTAGCAATTTTTAAAAATGACTTCAAATGCGGCTGTGGTTGGTTCAAAAACACATATTATGTTTTTGAGTTGGAAAGAACTTTCGAAGATTTTTCAGAACATGATCTGGCTTTTTTCTAGGATGGTATGATCATAACATGTATGTAAACCCAGCTTCCTTATGCATCAAATCCATGTAGTAGGAGTAGTTGAAGTACCTTTGTTAATAGTCCAAAATGGTTTTAGTCCGAAAAGCATTATAGTATAATAGTGGGTTCTTTAAGGACGGGGATGCCCAGCAATGTTGTTAACCAGAACATATATGCCATGGTAAAAGGAAGTCATTCTTGTCGGATTGCTGATTAAGGCGCTAAAGTATACACACATTCTACCCTTTCATCTTAAAGACTGACACGATGTTTACTACCCACTTGAGGGTACTGTGCAAACCTTTATGAAAATCTACATCCAACTATTTTTGAACCTCTATTTTATCTTGAAGACCCATTATCGCTTTCATTTGCTAGGTTTTCGTTTCACTGGTTTGGCATAAAGGATAGAGAGGAAGCTTATGCTTGGCGATATCTTGATATATGTTCAGGATGTCTTTGTAAAGACGAGGCAGAAGGACATCAAGGAATCCCCATATGAGTGAAGTTAAATTTCAGGATTGCGGAATCTAAAGATTTCTTATTTTAGGCTTCGAGGCTCGTTAGGAGTCTCCAAGTGATCATATAGTATACTATTTATGGATTCCGATTTCACGTCTCGATTGGCTTTGATTTTGTCTTTTTTAGAATCATTTCCTCATTTTCATTATTAGGGCAAAGCATTCAAGGAACAGAGGACCAAGACGAGCATAAGCAAAAGAATTCATTTTATTGAAGTCGGAAAACAAGTACATTTGATGTAGATCTCGAAAGCATAAATTGAAGACGAAACTCTTAGACTCGATCCTATATCCTAAGCCAAACTTCCCTGAATAGCCCCTAAGGCGACCAGGGAAAAATGTTTATTTCCTCTTAGCTATTGAAGCTACTTGCTTGAATTCTTTTTAGGCCACTTCAGGGATGAAATCTCAACGAGGTCAAAACCGTTGTTGACATGACAAGGAACAAATTATAGGCTAGAACATCTTGGTCTTAATCCGAGCCTAAATAATATGCCAAGATGTTGTTTTCAACCAAGGACACAGTCTTGTGGGGGCTGGTCTTTTCCTATCGGGATAAGTGGCTTTTCTTCAAACAAACTAGCAGTTCATTGAAGATCCATCCCAGGGGACCAAGTCCCTTTCACTTTATCTAGGAAGGTTCTGGTCAGCTTATAGAAAGGAAAATTATTCTCTTTTTCACAAAGGAATTCCATATTAAGAGTACGTGGGTAAGGCTTATGGTACAGTACCCCTGACCTCCTTTCAATGTAGCTTTACTGTGAGCATGCACATTACCTGCCTAGTTTATTTCTTTACAGAATGAGCGGGGGTGTGATATTCTAACCAAAGTGTTAATTCTATTTTGAGGTTAGGGAAAAGTTGCGTCCAACCTTGTGACCATTCTCTTCCCACAGCTTGTCTTGTAAAGTATTCCCATTTTTTAGGATAGCGTTTTTTAAAATTCAAGTTGAAACAGATTGAAATTAAGAGAATCTTGATCCCCGCTAGTGGCGTCCATCATTTCAATGTTGTAAAGTCTTCCTCTCCAAATTATGCACCATCTCTAATAGTGGCCTTTGTTACTGCTCGTAGATGCTGTATTGAATCTTTGCCCTTAGTGGTGACAATTGGCCCTTTATCAACATCTTCACTTTTTAGTTGTAGTGTGGAGAGATGGCCTGGTATTATGAAGCATGGGCTGTCCTACGAGCAAGTTAAACGTTACTGAATATCCAGCACTTGAATTTCATATTGCTTTCAATTAGACCCACATTAATCAGAAGAAGGATGATGCCAAAAAAAACCAATCTTTCAATTTGTCATATGCCCTCTAAATGAGTTAAAGCTTTGCGAATTAAACTTTCCTTGACTGCCAGCCTTCTGCATTTTTCAGGCGACATCTTGCAGTCCGCGACTTATTATCAAACTAAGATCAAGTAGGGACTCGCTTTGGTAAGCCAATTCACAGTAAGATATAAGGCCTTTGTTCTACACTAGACACCTTGGGTGGAAGATGGTCTGCAAAAGGTTATATGCATTTGACTTGTATTGATTGATGCTATCCATTTATTCAAGTATGCCAATCAATCTTACGCAGCTTATTAATCAAAGTTATCTATGTTTTTGTAAGGGAACTATGAGTTGCCAAAGGTTTCTTCCTAAGCTTCTGAATTACGTTTGTGCGGAATCATCTTCTTTAATTATTGAGTCCCATTTTCTTTTCTCTGAGGCCTACCTGTAGGCCCTTTTTTGGTCTAACACAACCAACCTTGTGGAAAAAAGATGTTGGACTTTAGCGTGGTCCCTTCACTCTAAATGTGCATCTCATTATTCTCTCCACCCCAAGTAATCCGTATCACTACCTCAGCAAACCGGTTCCTCTTTCTTGAGTTCATATTACATCTTCTTCATCACTTTCATACCCATAAACCTGAATACTGTGTGGGTTTCGGGCCTATATATGCTTTGTATGTGAATGTGAATGGATTCCCACTTATTTTTCTTAAGTCATTACTGATAATACAGAAGCTATCATTTCACCAAGCGGTTCTTATTATGATTAGGTTTCTGGGTAACTTACGTAGAGGGAAGTTCGTCCTAACTCGAGACTCCTGTCAAAATTCTTGAAAGTCAACAGCCTTGGTATCATGCCCAAGCTCGATGATATTTTCAATAATGGTCTGGGATCAAAAGATTGGAGTCATTAGTAGCTTTTAGGTTTTGGCTTGGCCTCAGGGAAAATGCTGCTTTGTTTACTGTAACTAGTTTAATCGTTTAACAAAGCCTGAGTAAGAGGTTGGGTCCTTATAGATTATACTGGTGTAGTGGTTTATCGCATGCACTTATTTGCCTGCTGAACCATTAGTTTCTTATCCTTATTCTAGTATTTGTTCTTCTAGCTGTTGCCAGTCTTTATCGGGTGCTTCCCCTAGCAAACTCATTCTTTACAAGCCATGCCAACATTTTACTGCAATAAAGTTTCAAAGGGTAGGGAGTCAGAGGTGTACCCTATATGTGGCCTAAAAAAGCTTTTTTCTAATGAATACCTCACATTGATTAGCCTCTAAAGGTTAGTCAATCATGTGAGCAACTTTGCCCTCTATCGAGCAAAGTAGTCGGAAAAACCCATTGTCCTCTTGACGTAGTTAATTCCAGTCCCTAAGTGTGATGATGAGGTCAACATTATATGAACACTATGTTAGGAATTTCTTAAAGAGATCATTCGAGTCTCTGAAACTTTCGTGGCGTCAACAATAGTATACCACTCTAATACATCCTGTCAACTGTCAAGGCAAAAATGATGTGGAAGATGTCCTTATTAATTCCCTTTAATGGTCGTAACATTGGAAAAATTCTTCTAACCAACTGGTGGTGAGGCCGTTTTCATTCCATGGGAATTTGATTTTTTTTTTTTATTATTTTTTGTGGGCTAGTAAAGCCAATGTAAATTTTCCTTTGGGTTGAAGTGAATCTCGCAAATCAGTAGATTAATTGTAAAACATAAAAGATGACTTATGCTAAACTATTCTATGTGCTCCAAGTGGGGATCGTTTGCGGAGTGCGATAGCCATCATCTCAATGTTTTTTTTCACTCAATCAGTTCTGGCTCGTACTTTCTATCATTTTCATACGTTTAAAGCCATTTCATTCCTCCCACCATGGAATGGGTAAAGTGATTGGGCCTTGGCTTGAATTTTGAATGTGACTGACAAGTGAAGTTTCATAAACTCTTTCGAGGATAATAGGTCCCAGATTGCACACCCACCGGATACCTTCTAATATGTTTTTTTTTTTTTAATCCTAACCTAATAATAGAAAAGTACTCTAGTAATAGCTCATCTTAAAATTTAGCAAAGAAAATTAAGACCTTCAATGAACCATGTTGACCCATGAACTAAGATCTATGCCTAAAAGCCTAAAGGAAACGAGTTTATGCTATAATGCAGATCAGAGACTTAAAGGCAAGGAAAACTGGACTAGGCTCCTTTGATGATCTTGGCCCGAGTTCCCTGTGGGCCTGGAAACTTGACTCCCTGACTCTTGCCACCTTTCTAAGACAGACTCACACATGCAGACTGCAGATATCTTAGCTGGGCTCCTATGGACCGAAAATAGCTTTGTTTCTACCTGTCTCCCTATGTAGACTTTTTTTTTTTTTTTTTTGGGTGTCAAAACCTTATTGGGCTCTCTCTTGACAAACCAAGACCACTGTTATGACTTTCATTACCTAAATAAAGTTAGACCCAATTTAGGTTTTGGGTTAAGAGCCCTTGGAGTTGAATTAGCCTAAAAGTCGCTTTGGTCCTTGGCCTGTGTTACTAGACTTGACCATTCCTGACCTAGGCTCTTCTAAGACCTAAAGCATCAATTCATAGTCTGTGGGCTAGAGTTAGTTGGGTTACATAAGAACACATTCAAGCATATGTATAAGTTCCATCCTAAACAAGGGTTCCACGTTATAAATGGTTTGGGTAAGTTTTAGAATAGTCCTATCGTGATCTAAATATTTCATACGCCATCTATCGAGTGCATGGCAAGATTGGAACATTTCGATTGCTTTCTCATATCATGTGAACTAAAAAATGTGTCACAGGTGGGTAAAACACCTTTAATGCAAGAATGTCTAAATGTCTAATGTAAGTGTAACTAAAATAATTTTCCCATACTGAATTTCAAATCTCACCCATTTTTTTTTAAAAAAAATATCCTCAGTGGAGTCGTTACTATAAGAACCATAACCCGGAACCCCCTCAGATGCGGTCCCCTACTAATGGTAGGACTCATTTGTTGCTGGCTATTGTATTGGACCAGACTTTTTTTAAATTTTTTCACAGTATATGGACTGGACTACAGTAAAAAGGGGTTGCCTTGCCTAGAAGACAAGGCAGCAACCCTAGTTCAGGATCCTAATAAGGGTCCTGGGAGAGTGCTAGGCCTAGTTTTCTAGCCTAGCAGCCCAACTAGGGGTGTTCGTAGTTCGGGTACCCAAACCAAAAGAGATTTCAGTTTGGGTACCCGAAATTTTGGGTCGGCAAAGCGGTGAACCGTATCCGAACCGAACTCGGGTAATCAAAATTCGGGTTCCCGATAATTTCGGTTCGGGTTTTCGGTTACCCAATAACCCATTCTTCTAAAATCTTTTTTCCTACTTTGCCTAATAATTTTGTTGTATCCATAATATAATTATTTCTATTTATGCTATAAAACGTTCTCGTATTGTTCCAAGTTACACTTGAAATTATTACACAATATAGCAATATCACTCGATATCTTACCTCCATTTATATTTTAATTAGTCCACATCTCTGTAAAGCATAAGCTTATTAATATCATATTCATGCCCAACCCGTTCAAACAAAACAATGCACGAAGTCAAAGTACTTGTCTTCTTCGGGTTTGAGAATATTTGACTTACATAGCCTTTACGGAATGGATAATATAAAGAAAAAGTTTCAAAAAAATAAAAAAACAGTTTTCGGATTTTCGGGTACTCGAATCCTTAAAACGCCCGAACAGTTCTCGAACCAATAACCCGAAAACAATTTTGGTTTGGGTACCCAAACCAAAATCTTCAAATATTTCGATTCGGGTACCCAAGATTTCGGATCGGGTCGCAAATTTTCGGTTCGGGTTATTGGTTACGGATATTTTTAAACACCCCTAAGCCCAACAATCTCCCTAGCTGAGCTGAGAGACTGGACTGCAATACCACACCAGGAACCCAGGAGATTGGTACAGCATCCAATTTTTTAGCTTAACCACAACCACTGCTGGGCACCGCTACATTGCTCAATCCGATAAATATAAAAATGAAATAAAAATAGTAAATAATTAATGGAGTTGCTGATGAGTTTTTTCTGAAAAACTTACAGACCAGGCCTACTTCGTAAACCGAACCATAAACCGAAATGGACACCAAACGGGACAAAAAAAGGTTCATTTTAAAAGGTTTTTGAAAGGCCTCCGAGTAATCCCTGGTATCGAGATCATATGACTTTATAGCCTCGAACCGAGGATCTAGATTCAAGGATAAAGGTACGATATCATGATGGAGTGCATCACGACACCGCCGGTCATCACCAATGATGTCTACTAATCAATACAGGGAATTAAAGCTAATGACACTAAGACATAGTCATGCAACATATTAAGATTAGTTGTAATGAATAACAGGAATCAAGAGCATAGTGCTAGTCTAGAAGAATTCAAAGAAATAATGTAAACAATTATAGTAGGTGGGGCCTAAACTAGTTAAGGACTATGTCTTTGATAAACCAAATTATACAAGACAAAGTGAAAGAAAGTAGAGAGAAGGAGGGAAAGTTTCAGGTTATCCACTCAGGATGACCCGCTTCATTTATCTGGGAATACAGTAGAATGACACATCTTTAACGGTTAACTAAGTTTTCACTCTTAGTATTTTCAGTACGCAATGTGTTTCTCCTAAGATTTTTCGGTCTCTTTCTCTTTGACTCTGCATTAATTTTTTGGTGTGTCTAATCCTCGGGGTTAGCCCTGTTTTTATAGCACTTAGGAGGTGACACTAGCTAATTAGGAAAAGGAGACCTAATCCACTCCTAATAGACTTAATCTTAAATAGGTTTATCAAACCAAACAAAACACTAATTGTTGAGGCAAGCCTTAGACACGGAGGGGGACATAGGATCCCAGCCAGGTTCCTACTAGAGAATTGGGCTAGGATTCGAGCAGCTTCCGGTAGAGTTTTCATTGGAGCTTGAACTGCCTCTAGGCTTATGGGCTAGGTCAATATGTTTTTCTGTGTTTTTGAGTCCAATATCTTTTCTTTTAAGCATTCCCTTAAAGGGTTATTTTGTTGGGCCTCGAAAGTCATAAGTTAGGTCACGAGTTTCATCATTGGGCATTTTAAAAAATTAGATGCCATTTTCAGGCATATGCACATATATCATAGAATAAAATCTTTAGGTAGAATGTATTGATTCAATCATAAACTAGTGAAGATTTTCAATGACACTTCTTCAAAAATCCGTTATTTAGTTGTTGAACATATGAGTTTACAAGTAAGGATTGTCAATTATTGATTTTTATTGTTATTATTTTTTTACTTATGCCCTTTGTGTTGTAGAAGTTTCTAAATTTTTTAATGTAGATATTGGAATCTTGAGTCTTCTTTTAGTTTTTTTTAAGTCTTCTTTTAGTTTGAGTATTTGTCTGTTATCTAATTTATGTGTTCTTACAAATATCGAAGGAAAGAGCTTTGATTTACTATTCTTCACTTGAAAAAGGACTATAAAAAATGATATATGACAACCATAGGTTGGTTCAAGTAGTTTGGTACTTGTTCTCCTTAAATAAGGTCTCGGTTTCGAGGCTTCTAAAATGAGAAAATCTATAATGGGAGAGCTCTATCATTTATTGGGTCAACAGTACATCAACTCCAGTGAAATGGAGGATCCAAGACCAAAAAAAAAAAAAATGATATATGGTGTATGTGATTAATTTGTGGAATATGAGAGTGAATATTTTGGGACCTAAAAGTTAAACAGATGATAAGATTTTCTCCTACATTATTTCAGTTGATTTTATGTGATTGTATAGGAGGTTTAATTTGCTGTAAGTTTGATCATTGTCACTATAAGTTTGTAAATATATGTATATTTTGTGGAAAAAGTTAAATGAGTTTGCAAATACGAGTATGTATAAATCTATGCATTCAAATGATCTCTAATATTTAGGCATTGATCAATGACATCAAATTTAATTAAATATTTAAAAAATAATAAAATAACTAAATGTACAAAACTATGGTAGTATTATTGATAATAAAAAATTGCTAAATTTATTTTTAGGATAAGAAATGTGGATTGTTCTACCTTAATTGAGCAGACTGGACAAAACAATCCACTTTGCTTGGGTTTAACTAAAAAAAGTACCAATTAAAAAAAAAAAAAAACAGAGGCACCCAATTTTGCAACATTATTTTAACACTACACTATATTTTTTATTTTGAACAAAGTTTTAGTAGGGATTAGTTTTATCAAAATAAGTTGTTTTAATCGGATCAGAGCACGTAATATAATTCCATGGAGCTACTTGCAGAGTGATGAGGTTGTGAAAGTGGAACATCTCAATTTGAACCACAAATTACTTTAAGTTCCCCCACAACAATTGACAAGTTTATATTTTCTTACTAGCTAAATATAAGTTCGATGCTTTTTGTAGCTCTTTTTTGTCGATCATGTAATGGCACAAGCCAATAAAAATACTAAAAGAAATTGTACACCACCTTGTGAAAGCAGAAGTGTTGATTTAGAGAGTACACAACCACAAGAGGGGGGTGAATTGTGGTGTCCGATTTTCGCAAGTTGCTGGCAAACAGTCTTAGGCCCTGTTCGCACAGGTTGTTCCTGTGATAAGCAGAAGCGAAAATCCAACAAAATTGAATGCGGAAATAGTGGACACAGGATTTTTACGTGGAAAACACCTCTAGCCCAACTGAGGTAAAAAGCCACGACCTACCTCGTGTAGGATTTAAACACTTCACTAAACGGGCTAATCACGTTACAATAGTAACACACCTTATTACAAATTGCAACCCACGTAACCGTCTTCCCTAAGACAGGTTACCCCACGTCCAAAATCCCCTTGATTTGGACACACACTCAACTCACTTTTGTGAAAGAAGAGTATAAAGAAAAACACCCTATTACAATGCTTCTCAACTAAGCTAATATAGGGTACAATGAAAGTCCTAGTATGCCAACTTTGAAAGCTCAAATAACTCACTTACTAGACACGGTTTTCTTTTCAAACTTTTAAGCTCATGAACACTAAATTTTTCTCTTTGAAAACCGATGCTTCTAACGTTCTAAGAAGCGACTTTATATAGTGCTTGGAAAAACAATTCCTTAAATTTTTGGAAACTAAAATCCCTAAAGAATATAGAATTCTTTAGCCACAAGGGATGAGGAAACATGAGCTGGAAACACTTCCTAAACCGTGTGCATAAGGCGGTGATTCTCAGCAACTAGCCCATGTTTTTCTCAACAACCTTATCCACTTGCCAAAAATTGGATATTCTTTTTATTCAAAAAGATTTTGCAAATCCCCTTAGATTTTAATAACCGTTTTTAGGATAAGGGGTAAGATACTCCATAGAAAAATCTTTCTTGCAAATCTTTGAAGAAGCTGCTCAAAATCCAAAAGATAAAAATCGTGCAAAACAGTTTTTCGCAGCTTATTCTGGAAACACCCTGAGCGTCCTGTTTCCAGAATTGTTTCGAAGGGTGATCCGAAATATTTTCCAAAAAAAAAACAAAACCGTTTCAAGTAAGTGGTAAGTTAAGACTTTCTGATTGGCATATTAACAAGAGTCTAAAAATATAAAACCAAATTAAATCAAGACATCTTGTTGTAACCACTAGTCATCTTGTAGAGAGACGAATCTGCTGCAAACACTTCACAGAACCTGTTCCTCACGGCTGCACTTATATCCTATGCTTCAAACACTTCACAGGACATGTTTCAAACACCTTACAGAGCCTGTTCCTCATGGTTGTTCTTACATCGCTGACTTGAGTACCTGTTCTTGATAAACCATTAGTCAAGCAGTTTTAATATATTGAAAGACAGCAGTAAGACCCTGTTGGTAAAGCCTATTTGGAACAACAACAACTACTACAACACTTGGATTTGTTATCATCAAAACCTTATACATTCTAACAAATTCCCCCTTTTTGATGATGACAAACCAACTGACCATATTGACTAACAAATTCAAGTATCGAAAAAGTGTAAGAAATTTAACTCGTCCATGGCAAAACTAAAACAATATTGGTCATCCTATCTTCCCCCTTTTGGCATCATTAAAAAGTAGGGGCGAACAGTCAAACATAGGGTGTTTGCTATCACCACCACTTGGGTAATGGAGGAAAGTCAACAGGCGATACACTCAAGTGTGTTGGTACGGTAATGAGATTGGCCATCCTAGTCACACACAAGCAATTCGCAACAAAAGCAAGCAAGGCAAAGCCAATCAAAAACAAGATAACCTGTCATTCATCAAAAGAGTGCAACAGAATAGTACAAACGGAGAGGGAAGGAGAACCAAGAGAAGTTAGAACAGTCTTTGAGAACAACCGATGGGAACAGCTTATGGGGGGTGATCAGGGAGCAGGAGAAAATTTTGCTGAAAGGGAAGAGAGAAGGGCGAGGAGATCTTCATAGTGCTTAACATTTAGAGCTTTTTCCTCGTCCAGGGAAGCCTTTACAGCAGTAAGTTCAGCACTGAGTCGAGAGTTTTCTTCCAAAGCAGCCTCAAGCTTGACTGAGGAACTGCCAGGAACAGGAGGACTGGGTGTTCTGGTCCCCTGTTCTGAGGCAGACCCCTCAACCAAAGTGTATCCACACCCCATAAGGGTGTTACTCCCAATCTCATAAATGAACTGAGCACCCACCTTCTTCTGCAGAGTTACCCCAAAGTGCTCAAATACACTAGTCAGGAAGAAGCCGTATCCCAGATCATGTTCCCTGGAGGTGTTTGCAATTCTTGCTATGTGGCGAATCATGATGGCAGGAAGGTTGATTTACTCTTCCGTGTCTATCAGATCCATCAAACATTGATCCATGGCATCAGCAAGATTGCGACCCTGGCCCCTAGGGATGACATTCTTGATGATAAACCAGAATATCAATTGATGGAGCGATGTCATGTCCCCTTTCTTCACGGACTTGGGTGTTTGGAGGCTTGATTGCTGGCTAAATTTTTGGGCGAGCTCCAGCAGCCTGGCTGTCCCTAGAATAGTCTTGTCTTCCCTCACATATGTATCAAAGCCCATGGAGGGAATCCCCAGAATTTCCCTTAATATCTTCGCATCAAAGTGAAGCTGCTTCCCATTAACAATACTTGTCACCACTCCTTTAGTGACAGTGCAGTTGGCATAGAACTCTGCCAACTCATGTACAAAACACCCCAACTGGGTGTTTGTAAACAGCTCATACCACCCCTGTGCACGCAGCTTGTGCAGAAACACCCGCAGACCCTGTTCTTCAAAATATTTTACCTTGATAATTTTGCCCCTGACTACCCGTCTCTGAAGCAGTTGGGTCAGTTTGGTTGAGATTGCGGATGGGGTAGACTTCTTAGCTCTTTTAGGTTGAGGCTCAGTAGGAGGGTCTTGGGTGGAGGCGTGCTTGAGAGAGGCTTTTCTCTTGGAAGTTTTAAGTGGTGATGGTTTGGAGGGTAAAGTGGAGGTTGATTTTGGTGCAGGCAGAGGCTTATCCTCTGAGGACTCTGAGAACACGGGAGTGCCCTGTTTGAAGGTAGGTGTTCTCAGTGTCGCTATCTGATGAAGGCTCAGAGGAGGAATCAATTTCCTCAACAACAGGGGATGACTGTTTGGCAGGACGAGGTGTGGAGTGGAAGGCAATTCGGGCTGATTTTCGAGTTGGCCTGGTTGTGGGTTTGGCCGAAGAGAAGATTTGTGGTTTTGGTTTGACAGGGGTTTCACTTTTTGAGGGTTCTTCAGTCTGGCCGCTTTTAGACCTTGATGGTGGTCGTGTTCTTGGCATTCTAGTACGCCTAGCCACAATTTTGTATCGTTTACATTTCTCATCGGTTGGTGGTACCGGTGTGGCTTGTTCAGGCTTCACAGGAGACTCCTCCATTTGACCACTACTTCCCCCTTCTTCTTTTGACAAATCCTCCCCTAGGTCATCCCTAAAAACCTCAGGCCCTGTTTCTGGCCCTGTTTCCTGCTCTGGAAACAGCCCAAGTGAACTGATGTCATCTAGTCCATGATCGAACAGAAAGATTTCATCTAAAGGCCCAATTTCTCTTTCAGATGCCCCAACAGGTTCTTGGGGTTTACATGCCCCCGTTTCTCCAAACAAAATCAATTCCCACCCAAATTTGTAAGGGATGTCTTCCAATTTCAGATTCACTGTTCTAAGGTCGATGCTTTTCAAAAACCCAAAAGGTTTATAGACAATGGGTCGAGAAGGTTCAGTAGTTTTACCTTCCATGAGGGCCGTCAGAAATTGTGTAGGCGCAAACAGGGCTGTGGCTGTTTGCAAGGCTATGCCCTGTGTCTGGTTGCCTTGAGTCAAGGTTGAGGAGCTCTCGGAGCTAATGGGAGACGCCATTTTTCAGAGGAAAGAGAGAGATTAGGGTTTCTTGAACAGAGTTTCAGAGCAAGAAAGTTTCGGTGGAGGTGAAAGATTGAGCAAGAGAGCTTTAAAGAGAGAGGGAGACATGCGAAATCTTTAAAAGATTCTACCCGTTTTGCAACGGGCTTTTACATTTATTTAGGCCGCGCACGCCTCGGGAAGAGATTAGCAATTTTCAATTTGTTACACATATTTGACAAACAAGAGGCGTACCTGTTCCTGGTGCTTGTTCTTGAGGTTACTTGCTCGGTAACATGGGACAATAAGGGCAATCTCATTAGACCTCAACGAGTGTCAGCAAGTTGCAAACCTCACATATGCTAAACATAGCACAGAAGTTGATTGCAAACAAAAATTTAACATGTTGTGCCCGTAACTTTTAAATTTTGCAAACAGGGAGAGAGAACAGGTTGGTCAGGTTGTTCTAATTAAGCCTAGTTCGAGTCTATTCCTTTCAAATTGTTCTCTACCCAATGCTTTTGTGAATATATCAGCAATTTGATTTTCAGTGGCACAAAAATTCATTGAGATCACTCCTTTTTCAACATTGTCTCTTAGAAAATGATGACGAATGTGAATATGTTTTGTTCTTTTGTGTTGACATGGATTTTTGGCAATGTTAATTGCACTTGTATTGTCACAATAAATAGGAATGCATCCTATGTCAACACAAAAGTCCTTGAGTTGTTGTCTTATCCATAATAACTGAGCACAACAAGATGCAGCTGCCACATACTCAGCTTCTGCTGTGGACAAGGCAACAGAGAGTTGTTTCTTGGTTGCCCAAGATACCAAACAAGGTCCAAGAAAGTGAGCCATACCTGAGGTGCTTTTTCTATCAACCAAGAAACCTGCATAATCAGCATCAGCATACCCAACAAGATCAAAGTTGCAACCTCTAGGATACCATAAGGCTAGATCAGGTGTATGTTTTAAGTATCTTAAAATCCTTTTTACAGCCTTAAGATGAGTTTCTTTAGGGTTAGACTGAAAACGTGCACATAGACCAACACTGAAAACAATGTCAGGTCTACTAGCCGTTAGGTATAGGAGTGACCCTATCATGCCCTATAGGATTTCTCCTCAACTGAGGGACTACCATCATCCATTACCAACCTGGTTGAGGGAGAGATGGGAGTATCAATAGGCTTGGCCGACTCCATCCCAAAACGCTTAAGTAACTCCTTGATATATTTTTGTGGATGGATCATGGTGCCGTTTGAAGTTTGCTTGATTTGTAAGCCTAGAAAGAAATTAAGCTCACCCATCATGCTCATTTCAAACTCACTCCTCATCATTTTTGAAAATTCATTGCACAAATCATGATGAGTTGCACCAAATATGATGTCATCGACATATACTTGGACAATCAACAAATGTTCCCCCTTAGATTTTAGAAACAAGGTATTGTCTACCTTGCCTCTTGTAAAACCATTTTCTAATAAAAAGCTTGACAACCGCTCATACCAAGCTCTAGGGGCTTGTTTTAAACCATAAAGTGCTTTGTCAAGTTTGAAAACATGGTTAGGAAATTCATCACTTTCAAAACCAGGGGGTTGTTTGACATACACTTCTTCTTTGAGGTATCCATTTAGAAACGCACTTTTGACATCCATTTGATACAACTTGATCTCCATGTGGGCTGCAAAAGCTATCAAAATTTGAATGGCTTCCATCCTTGAAACAGATGCAAAGGTCTCTTCATAATCAATTCCCTCTTCTTGGTTGTAGCCTTGAACCACCAGCCGGGCCTTGTTCCTAGTGACTGTTCCACACTCATCTAGCTTGTTACGGAACACCCACTTGGTTCCAATGATTGTTCTATCCTCTGGCCGTGGCACCAGGTGCCATACCTTGTTCCTTTCGAACTGATGGAGTTCTTCTTGCATGGCTGTGACCTAATCTGAATCCTCCATCCTAGCTGGAATACTCGTTGAAACAGGTTCAGAGCCTGTTCTCGAACCTATTTTGGAGCTTGTTTTGGAATTTATCCCTAAAGGATTCAGCTGGTGTTATCCCAAACAGGGTTCCACCCTGTTTCCCCCTGTTTGGTTCATACCTTGCTTACCTTTCTGAAGAACAGCCTCAGGCCTTGCTCCCTCCGATTGATCCTTACCTTGTTCACCTCGAAGCAGTACGTCTTTTCTAACAAGACCTAGTTCGAAGTCTTCTTCCTATGCATCATTCTCGCTTAGAGAGTTAGTTTCATCAAAAAGCACATGCACACTTTCCTCAACACACAAGGTTCTCTTATTAAACACTTTGTATGCCTTACTATGCGAGGAGTAACCAAGGGATATTGCTTCATCACTCCTTGGATCAAATTTTCCTAAGGCATCCTTTCCATTATTATGCACAAAACATTTACAACCAAAAACTCTCAAATGCATAATATTAGGTTTTCTTCCTTGAAAAGTTCATAAGGAGTTTTGTTAAGAATAGGTCTAATCATGCATCTATTTATAATGTAACATGATGTATTCAAAGCTTCAGCCCAAAAGTTTCTAGGAAGACCACTAGCAACAAGCATTGTTCTAGTCATGTCCTCTAGAGTGCGATTTTTGCGTTCTACCACCCCGTTCTGTTGGGGTGTTCTTGGAGCTAAAAAATTATGATCAACACCATGCTCATTACAATAATCAGTGAAGCTTGAATTTTTAAATTCTGTCCCATGGTCAGACCTTAGGCATACCAAAGAGTGTCCTGCCCTCTTTTCAGTCTTTTTAATGAAAGCAAGAAATTTTTTAAAAGTTTCATCTTTAGAAGCCAAAAACAGGGTCCAAGTGAAACGAGAGTAGTCATCCACTATCACAAGCACATACCTCTTACCACCTCTGCTCATAATCCTCATTGGACCACATATATCCATATGTATCAATTCAAGAGGTCGAGTAGTGCTTACACACCCTTTAGATTTAAATGAATTTTTAACTTGTTTGCCTTTGACACATGCATCACATACCTTGTCATCATTGAATTTGATGGAAGGTAAGCCTACCACTAAGTCTTTGGTTACAAGTTTATTCAAAAGTGAGTGGCTTGCATGACCTAGCCTTTTATGCCAAAGCATAACATCATCATTTAAGGCCCTCAAACAAGTCAAATTATTTTGGGGAAGAGTAGAAATACACACTTTATAAACATTTTTGTGTCGCTTCCCCCTCAACACAACATCTCCTGTGTTCATATTTACAACCAAGCAACGTGTTGGAGAGAACACTACTAGGTTGTCTTTGTCACACAGTTGGGACACACTTAGCAAGTTGTGTTTTAATCCATCCACAAAATAAACATTGTCAATTGAATGGGAGAGTGACTCACCTATCTTACCTATACCGACAATTGTCCCGAATTTGCCGTTTCCAAATGCCACACTCCCTCCTTCTGAAGCTGTAAGTGAGAGAAAATTGGATTTTTCACCAGTCATATGCCTCGAACACCCACTGTCAACATACAACAGCTGTCTGTTGATGTATCCTCTAGGGAAAGTCAAGAGGATGGGAAAAATGTAAGCAAAGTGCAAGAAGTTCAAGGCAACTTTGAAACCACAAACTCACCTTAGACTTGGATAAGCAACCGGAACTAACACCAACCTTGGATACAGAAACACCACCAAGGAAAGATGTTAGGGCCCTTAACCACCCCTTGGATACAGAAACACCACCAAGAAGGAGTTAAGACTCTTGCTAGATCACCACTCAACCCGGCCAAAGGAAGAGATAAGCTAGAAGAGAGTTTGAGAGTTCAAAGGAGCAAAGCTCAACTTCATTTCATACAAATGCTTGATAGTGGCCGGCCAAGGGCTTGTGGGGGGTATTAATACAAAAGTTTCAAGTACAAATCATAGGCCCTAGGTTGCACTATAAGCTAAACTAGGCAAAAATACAAAGATCAAATCAAAGCAAAAAAAGGATAGATGCATCCTCCACTTGACACCTCTTCAATGCTAATCTTGAGGATGATGTGTCGATCTTGGGGTGAATGGAAGCTTCCTTGGCAGCTTGGTACTTCCCATAATGACTCTTGCAAGTGGCTAAGCATGGATTAGAGCAAAAAACACCTCATCACTCTCTCTTGTACCCGGCTGGCCTAGGACCGGTTAAAAGGGTGTTTCAGCCCTTGATTTGGTGGTTAATAGCTCCTCATGAGTGTAATTTGGCTGAGGTTTTTTGTGGTCACTTGATAAAATTTTTAAAGTACTTTCAAGCCATAAAAGTTTCAAGCCAAATAGAAGAGAGATGGGCCCCCAAACAGCCTCTTGTTTCAGCCCTACCCAGTTCAGCGCCAGAATATAGTGATTGACTTTGCTTGGAGTTTTGAGGTATCAAATGAACTCCAAATGACTTGGAAGAGGTCTTGATGGAAAGAGAACGTCGTGAACTTAAACTTAGGCTTCCTGCAACCCCATTTTAGCCTTGGGAAGTTTAGGAAATAACGTGCACAAAACCGGGTTTGTGCACGCCTGAAATTCCAGTTTTGAGGAAATAGTTTCCTTGCTCCCTTAGGCTGATTTCTTGCATCTTGGACATGAGGTTTGGACCTTTTGGGCTCCCTTGATGGCTATGGATCACGTTAGGGGATGGACCTCCATCATCCTCCCCTTGTTGAAGAGAATTTGCCCTCAAATTGATAAGATTATCATCCTCCTCATAAGGGCTAAGGTCGGCTACGTTGAAAGTAGCCGAAACTCCATACTCACCGGGCAAATTGATCTTGTATGCATTATCATTGATGCGTTCCAACACTTCAAAAGGACCATCGGCCCTTGGCATCAATTTGCTCTTCCTCTTAGAAGGAAACCGTTCCTTCCTTAAGTGAACCCATACCAAATCACCGGGGTGGAACACCATCTTCTTTCTATGCTTGTTGGCATGGTCTTTGTATGAGGCATTGGCCTTCTCAATCTTGGCCTTCATGGTTTCATGGAGTTTTTGGATCTCCTCCACCCGTTTGCTAGCCTCCTTGTGAGGCTTCTCATTCATTTCTCTTGGAGTAAGATCAATGGGACTTAAAGGATCCATCCCATAGACTACCTTGAATGGTGATAAACCGGTGGCCTTGCTAGGTGACTTGTTGAAGGCGAATTCGGCTTGTGGCAAGGCTAAGTCCCAAGCTTTGATGTTGGATTTCACTAGCACTCTTAAGAGGGTTCCCAAAGTCCGGTTGGTGACTTCGGTTTGCCCATCCGTTTGAGGGTGGCATGAAGTGCTATACTTGAGCTTGGTTCCCATCTTCTTCCAAAGTGTCACCCAAAAATGGCTAAGGAACTTGGTATCCCTATCCGAAACAATGGATCTAGGGATGCCATGTAGCCTCATTACTTCCTTGAAGTATAACTCGGCAATGTGGGTGGCATCATTGATCTTGGTACAAGGTATGAAATGGGCCATCTTAGAGAAACGATCAACAACAACAAAGATCGAATCTTTACCCCTTTGTGTCCTTGGGAGGCCAAGGATGAAGTCCATGCTTACATCTTCCCAAGGATGATTGGGAGTGGGTAGGGGTGTGTAGAGACCGTGGGGTAGGAGGTGACTCTTGGCAACTTGGCAAGTTGCACATCTCTTCAACACATCTTGGACATCTTTGCTCATACTCGGCCAATAATAATGTTCCCTTAACATCGTAAGGGTCTTGTTTTCTCCAAAGTGACCGGCTAAAGATCCACCATGGACCTCACGAATGAGCAACTCTCTCGTGCCACACTTAGGCACACATAATCTTGAACCCTTGAATAAAAAGCCATCTTGGACAAGGAAATCACCTTTAGGGTGCCGAAGGCATTCTTTGTAGAGCTCTCCCAATTCTTCATCATTCTCATATAGGGACTTCAAGTGCTCAAAGCCAAGGATGCAAGCATCAAGTTGGAATAGAAGTAAGTGCCTCCTTGACAAGGCATCGGCTCCTTGATTGAGCTTTCCGGATTTGTGCTTGATGGTGAAGTTAAAAGATTGGAGGAACTCCACCCACTTGGCATGCCGTGAGTTAAGCTTATGTTGCCCTTGAATGTATTTCAAGGCTTCATGATCGGAGTGCAAGATGAACTCACTAGCCACCAAATAATGATTCCAATGCTCAAGGCACCTCACTATTGCATAGAACTCCTTATCATACGTGGAGTACTTTCTCCTTGAGTCACAAAGCTTCTCACTAAAGAAGGCTAAGGGCCGCCCTTCTTGAGTGAGGACTCCTCCAATGCCAACTCCCGAGGCATCACACTCTACCTCAAACACTTTATCAAAGCATGGCAAGGCAAGAACCGGTGCTTGGGTGAGCTTGGACTTGATGGTTTCAAAGGCTTCTTGGGCTTTGGGAGTCCACTTGAATGATGTGCCTTTGATAACCTCAGTCATAGGGGCCATAATGGTACTAAAGTTTCTAATGAACTGCCTATAGAATGAGGCAAGCCCATGGAAACTTCGCACATCATGAATACTCTTGGGGTTGGCCAAGACCGAATTGCTTCCACTTTACTCTCATCAACTTTGATGCCTTCACTTGTGACAATGTAACCAAGGAAGGTGACCTCATGAGTGAAAAATGCACACTTCTTGAGGTTACCGTAGAGCTTTTCCTTCTCTAGAACCTTCATGACTTGTGTGAGGTGTTGAAGGTGCTCTTCTTCATTCTTGCTATAGATGAGGATGTCATCAAAATACACCACAACGAATTTTCCAATGAAGGGCCGGAACACTTGGTTCATGAGCCGCATGAAGGTACTTGGAGCATTTGACAATCCGAATGGCATGACTAGCCACTCATACAAGCCTCCTTTGGTTTTGAAGGCCGTCTTCCATTCATCTCCCTCTCTAATGCGGATTTGGTAGTAACCACTTCTCAAATCCACCTTAGAGAACACACTAGAACCATATAACTCATCAAGCATATCCTCAAGGCGGGGAATTGGATATCTATACTTGATGGTTATCTTGTTGATTGCCCGACTATCAACACACATACACATGCTTCCATCTTTCTTTGGCACAAGGAGGGCCGGAACCGCACAAGGGCTCAAGCTCTCTCTAATCAACCCCTTATCCATAAGCTCATCAACTTGCCTTTGGATTTCCATGGTTTCTTTGGGGTTTGTCCGGTAAGCCGGTTTGTTTGGGAGAATGGAACCGGGTATGAGATCAATATGGTGTTGGATGGTTCTTTGTGGTGGTAAGCCGGGGGGTATTTCTTCGGGGAAGACATGGCTAAAATGTTCAAGGAGGGAAATGGCTAGAGGATGTGATGATGTGGAGGTTTCGGATTCTTCAAGGGTGGCTAGGATCCACTCCTTAAAGGCCTTGAATTCATGGTGAGAAGCCTTAAGGAGAGGTTCACTCACGGCTAGAAGCATGTCCGAATGGTCATGGCTTGGTTGGGGCTTACTTTTGTGGAGTTGGGAAGGGCTTAATGGGGCAAGGGTGATCTTCTTCCCATCTTTGTGGAAGGTGTAGGTGTTTAGATAGCCATCATGTATGACCTTCCGATCAAACAACCAAGGTCTCCCCAACAAAAGGTGACATGCATCCATGGGAATGATATCACACCACAATTCATCATGATAGTGCTTCCCAATTGAAAATGAAATCAAGCACCTTGAATTAACTTGCAACCCCTTACCTTGATTTAGCCATTGAATGTTGTAGGGGTGAGGATGAGCCGAAGCTTGAAGGCCAAGCTTTTCCACCATAGTCACGGAAGCCACATTTGCACAACTCCCTCCATCAATGATGAGGGAACACACTTTGCTTTGAATAGTACATCTTGTATGAAAGATGTTCTCCCTTTGTTCTTCAAGTTCTCCCTTCTTTGTGCTCAAAGCTCTCCTCAACACAAGCAACTCTCCCTCATCGGCCTCTTCAATCACTTCCTCTTGTTCCTCCATATAATACACACCTTCTCTCTCTTCCTCGTCTACTCCCTCTTCTTCCCTCTTCTCATCCCACTCGGCCAAGGTAATAATCCTCCTATTTGGACACTCCGAAGCAATGTGCCCAAGACCTTAACATTTGAAACATCTCCTTTGGTCATTTGGCTTAGGGTTGGGACGGTTTTGGGGTGGTGGACTTTTTTGTGGAGCTTGGTTCTTTTGTGGAGGTGAGGGTGTAGTAACCGTGGGTTTAGGAGGTGGGTAAGAGCTCCCCTTGTTGAAAGGTTGGCTCTTGGGAAAGGGTTTGGGAGGTTCTCTTTTGTAGAGCTTGGATTTCCTTTGTTGTTCAACTTTGTGGGCTAATACACACACTTCATCAAAAGTGGTGTATTGTTGCAACTCTACCACATGAGCATATCTAGGATCTAAACCACCCAAATATCTCACTATGGTTTGCTCTTCGGGCTCCCTCAAGTCACACTTGATCAATAACTTCTCAAATTCCCTAGTGTACTCCTCAACACTCAAGTTTCCTTGGGTAAGATTGTGAAGTTGAGAGTAATTATCTTGTAGGTAGGATGGGGGTAGGAAACGGGCTTTGAGTTTGGCTTTCATTTTCTCCAATGTCCTAATCTTTCCCTTCCCTTGCCTAACTCTCTTAGCACAAAGGTTGGACCACCAAAGAGAAGCATATTTACGAAGTCTAAGGGCAACAAGTTTTACCTTATTTCCCTCGGAAATCTCTTTGTAGTCGAAGATCCTCTCGACAGTTTGCAACCATTCTAGGAACTCATCGGGGTCTAGCTTCCCTTCAAACTCCGGAATTTCCACTCGGATGTCTCCTTGGTGAGAGGTTGTTCGCCTTCCTCTTCTTGATCTTTCATAAGCCTCCTCCTCACTTGATGAACTCAAGTGTGGGGCTTCTCTTGCTTCTGGCTCGGAGTCGGAAGAGTTAGAAGACCAGGAACTCCTAATCTCCTTACGCTTTTGCTTCAAGGAGTCTCCAAGTTGTCGCCTCAAATACTCGTTCTGACCTTTGATCTCTTCATTCTGTAGCTTCAAGGCCTCATAATTCCTCATGAGAGCCTCAAACTTTTCCTCCATGGTCATGCTAGTAGTGCTTGTGTTGAAATAAGCAGGAACTTCACGGCCTGAATGTGGCACGGGCGTGCTGTGAGGCACGGGGCGGCCGTGCTCTGGTTCTGGACGGGAGTGAAGTTGAGATGTTGCTGGAAAAGGGGTGGCACGGTCGTGCGACATGGCACGGGGTGACCGTGCTGAAGTACTGGGTGTGGATGAAAAAGGAAGTGTGGCTGGAATGTGAGGGTGGCACGGTCGTGCTGTTTGGCACGGGCTGACCGTGCCGATTTTCTGGATGGTGAAAATCTGTGGAGCACGGTTTGGTGTTTTTGAGGGGGAATGTGTTTGGGGTGTTTGGAAGGGTGTTGGGCAGCAAGCTTAGGCCTAGGGAAACCTTAGCTCTGATACCAAATATGATGTATCCTCTAGGGAAAGTCAAGAGGATGGGAAAAATGTAAGCAAAGTGCAAGAAGTTCAAGGCAACTTTGAAACCACAAACTCACCTTAGACTTGGATAAGCAACCGGAACTAACACCAACCTTGGATACAGAAACACCACCAAGGAAAGATGTTAGGGCCCTTAACCACCCCTTGGATACAGGAACACCACCAAGAAGGAGTTAAGATTCTTGCTAGATCACCACTCAACCCGGCCAAAGGAAGAGATAAGCTAGAAGAGAGTTTGAGAGTTCAAAGGAGCAAAGCTCAACTTCATTTCATACAAATGCTTGATAGTGGCCGGCCAAGGGCTTGTGGGGGGTATTAATACAAAAGTTTCAAGTACAAATCATAGGCCCTAGGTTGCACTATAAGCTAAACTAGGCAAAAATACAAAGATCAAATCAAAGCAAAAAAGGATAGATGCATCCTCCACTTGACACCTCTTCAATGCTAATCTTGAGGATGATGTGTCGATCTTGGGGTGAATGGAAGCTTCCTTGGCAGCTTGGTACTTCCCATAATGACTCTTGCAAGTGGCTAAGCATGGATTAGAGCAAAAAACACCTCATCACTCTCTCTTGTACCCGGCTGGCCTAGGACCGGTTAAAAGGGTGTTTCAGCCCTTGTTTTGGTGGTTAATAGCTCCTCATGAGTGTAATTTGGCTGAGGTTTTTTGTGGTCACTTGATAATATTTTTAAAGTACTTTCAAGCCATAAAAGTTTCAAGCCAAATAGAAGAGAGATGGGCCCCCAAACAGCCTCTTGTTTCAGCCCTACCCAGTTCAGCGCCAGAATATAGTGATTGACTTTGCTTGGAGTTTTGAGGTATCAAATGAACTCCAAATGACTTGGAAGAGGTCTTGATGGAAAGAGCACGTCTTGAACTTAAACTTAGGCTTCCTGCAACCCCATTTTAGCCTTGGGAAGTTTAGGAAATAACGTGCACAAAACCGGGTTTGTGCACGCCTGAAATTCCAGTTTTGAGGAAATAGTTTCCTTGCTCCCTTAGGCTGATTTCTTGCATCTTGGACATGAGGTTTGGACCTTTTGGGCTCCCTTGATGGCTATGGATCACGTTAGGGGTTGGACCTCCATCATCTGTTCCCTAGGGTGTTCCCTGCGCTGTTCGCTGGGTTGTTTGCTGGGTTGTTCTCTCTCACTTCAGCCTGCAAAACAGATCATAGGTTAGTTTTGGGAACCCAGATCCACTTGGGTCCCATTCCTTTAGAGGTACAAATCTCATCTTTCCTAACCCATATTTGTTTTACATACACTGAGTTCCTTTTAATGGCATATTTTCTTGAGGGACAAGTATAACGGTAATGACCCGTTTTACCACAGTGATAGCATACAATATTCTCAGATAATCCTACATATTTTCTATTCACTGGGTAGGTCATCTTAGGCACAAAACCTAATCCTCTTCTATTTCGACTATGATGGGTGTTTAACCATTCAAGTGCTTGTGAGGACCTGTTCCAGAGCTTGTTTGTGGCAAGGTCTGATTCCATTTGTTTCATTTTCTTAAGCAAGTTTTTATTTTCTACAAGCAAGGACTCGACCTTACCTTTTAAGTCAAGGGATTCTTTTTCCAGCTCAGTCAGTTTAGTGGAACAATTCTCTTCTTTCATGAGTAGAGTTTCTTTAAGCACATTGATATTTTCATGCAAGCCAAGAGTCTCTTTGTCAACTTCAAGTTTTTCCAATTTAAGGGTTTCATTTTCAAGTTCTAGATCTCGAACATCCTTTTTTAATTCAGCACATATATCCATTATAGTGTACACTAATTCCTCAAGAGTTGATTTATTTAGACCACGTACCTTGTTCTTGAGTTGAGTCAGACTATCTGTTGATCCATCATCTGAATCAGTGTCACTTCTTGCCATGAGTGCTACATCAGCTTCCCCAGCTTCAAACCTTTCCTCATCCTCGCTTGAGTCTCCCCAGGCCGCGAGCATAGCTTTTGAGAACCTTTTCGCTGAGCTGGTTACACCCTGTTTCCTCCCCTGTTTTCTAGGGTGTTCGGGTTCTTGTTCTTCCTTGTGCAGTGGGTAGTTTCTCACAATGTGGTCCAGTTTGCCACACTTGCAACACCCGGAGAACTGTTCCCGAGAGGTGTTCCTGGCCTTGCTGAAGTCCTTCCTTTTGCTATTTTCTTTGACTTTCTTGAAGAACTTCTTGAACTTTTGAGTGATCATGGCAATCTCCTCCTCATCAGAATCAGAATCATCTTCTAAGGCCTTTAGTGCAAGACCTCGATCTCTCTTTGTCTCATCTTTCTGTTGAGAATTTTTCCTAAGTTCATACGTTTGGAGGTTGCCAATCAGCTCATCTAGGGTGATCTTGTTCATGTCCTTAGCTTCTTGGATGGCCGTGACTTTCGCTTCCCAAGAATGAGGTAAAATTCTTAGGATTTTCCTCACCAATTCTTCGGTGGTGAAGGATTTTCCCAGGGATTTCAACTCATTCGTTATGTGAGTGAAGCGAGTGTACATGTCCATCACACTTTCACGATCACCCATCTCAAATAGTTCATATTTTCTCACAAGCAATTCAATCCGGGATTGCTTTACCTGATTGGTCCCTTCGTGAGCTATTTGCAAAGCATACCAGATCTCCTTGGCCGACTCACATTCAGATATGCGAGTATATTCATCAGGACCTAGGTCGAAATATAGAAGTTTCTTGGCTTTGGCATTCTTCTCCATCATTTTGTAATCTTCAGTATTGAATTCTTTAGGCTCCTTGGGGATTAACTTTCCATCTTCAGTTATTTTCTTTGGGATGAGTGGTCCATTCTTGATGAGCATCCACAACTCATAGTCCTCGGCTTGGATGTAGTTTTCCATCCTATTCTTCCACCAACCATAGTGTTGGCCATTGAAGTATGGTGGTCGAGTTATGGATTGACCTTCAAGCATGCCTTGTGGGGTACTCATCTTCAAGGATCTCTCAAGGTGTTAGCCTTTCAAAGGAGAACCTGTTGTGATACCACTTGTTGATTTAGAGAGTACACAACTACAAGAGGGGGGTGAATTGTGGTGTCTGATTTTCGTAAGTTGCTGCCAAACAGTCTTAGACCCTGTTCGCACAGGTTGTTCCTGAGATAAGCAGAAGCGAAAATCCAACAAAATTGAATGCGGAAATAATGGACACAGGATTTTTACGTGGAAAACACCTCTAGCCCAACTGAGGTTAAAAACCACAACCTACCTCGTGTAGGATTTAAACACTTCACTAAACGGGCTAATCACGTTACAATAGTAACACACCTTGTTACAAATTGCAACCCACGTAACCGTCTTCCCTAAGACAGGTTACCCCACGTCCAAAATCCCTTTGATTTGGACACACACTCAACTCACTTTTGTGAAAGAAGAGTATAAAGAAAAACACCCTATTACAATGCTTCTCAACTAAGCTAATATAGGGTACAATGAAGTCCTAGTATGCCAACTTTGAAAGCTCAAATAACTCACTTACTAGACACGATTTTCTTTTCAAACTTTTAAGCTCATGAACACTAAATTTTTCTCTTTGAAAACCGATGCTTCTAACGTTCTAAGAAGCGACTTTATATAGTGCTTGGAAAAACAATTCCTCAAATTTTTGGAAACTAAAATCCCTAAAGAATATAGAATTCTTTAGCCACAAGGGATGAGGAAACATAAGCTGGAAACACTTCCTAAACCGTGTGCATAAGGCGGTGATTCTCAGCAACTAGCCCATGTTTTTCTCAACAACCTTATCCACTTGCCAAAAATTGGATATTCTTTTTATTCAAAAAGATTTTGCAAATCCCCTTAGATTTTAATAACCGTTTTTTAGGATAAGGGGTAAGATACTCCATAAAAAATCTTTCTTGCAAATCTTTAAAGAAGCTGCTCAAAATCCAAAAGATAAAAATCGTGCAAAACAGTTTTTCGCAGCTTATTCTGGAAACACCCTGAGCGTCCTGTTTCCAGAATTGTTTCGAAGGGTGATCCGAAATATTTTCCAAAAAAAAAAAAACCGTTTCAAGTAAGTGGTAAGTTAAGACTTTCTGATTGGCATATTAACAAGAGTCTAAAAATATAAAATCAAATTAAATCAAGACATCTTGTTGTAACCACTAGTCATCTTGTAGAGAGACGAATCTGCTGCAAACACTTCACAGAACCTGTTCCTCACGGCTGCACTTATATCCTATGCTTCAAACACTTCACAGGACATATTTCAAACACCTTACAGAGCCTGTTCCTCATGGTTGTTCTTACATCGCTGACTTGAGTACCTGTTCTTGATAAACCATTAGTCAAGCAATTTTAATATATTAAAAAACAGCAGTAAGACCCTGTTGGTAAAGCCTATTTGGAACAACAACAACTACTACAACACTTGGATTTGTTATCATCAAAACCTTATACATTCTAACAAGAAGCATACACTATCAAACAACTAGAAACAACAAAGGTCTGTATCCCAAATACCAAGTGTTAGACAAAGCAAGTAGAGCATCTAGTCACTCACACTCAGTGGCGAAGTTAGAAATTTGAAAAATGGGTTTCAAAAATAATAATACACAATATAAAATTTAATGATAGTCATAAACTGAAATTAAATAGCTATTATATTACATCTAATCTAGTAGTGATTGACCAAACATCACAAATTAAACATGCAAATAAACTCACAAATTAAACAAATAAACTCACAAATAAACTCACAAATTAAAGCTGCAAATTAGCTCATACATTAAGCAAATTAAACTTACAAATTAGCTCACAAATTAAATAAGCAAACCCACAAATAAATTCACAAATTAAACCCACAAATAAACTCATAAATTAAACAAGGAAAGTAAATTAACCTACAAATTGCAAGACTAAATAACATATTCAACTCAATTAAAGTATTAGTAATTAGTACAAGAAGAACTACAAATTTGAAGTAAGGAGACTACCCAACTATGATAGCAAGACAAAGTCACATAGAGTTTGGGAGAGAGTCGCAGTACTACCCCTGAAGGCCGCCGAAGTGACTGTCGAGCAAGTGTCATTAGCTGGGACTGCGAAGAGGAAAGAGCACTGAGTAGACAACAAAGGTTAGGGGGGCTTAGGGTTTTGAGCACAGTCAAGGACAGAGAATCGATGTCAGGCTTTCGGTAATTCCTTCATTTGGTCAACATTTATCTCTACTACGATCATTCATTGATATTTTTTGTAATTTAAATAAGTTAGTTGACATTTTCCTTTTTTTCCATGGAAAATGATTTATCTTGTGCCAAACAATGGAAATGTGACTTAAAAATTCATTTTCCTTGGAAAAATATTTTCCACAGAAAATGACTTTTTGGGTAATCCATTTTCCGTCCAACCAAACACTACCTATAATAAAGTTTTTTTAAATTTTCATCGTTTTTTTTTTCTAGGAGGAGTATCGATTAACCTGACTGCATCTAATTTACTTCACTCGTACTCATACTTATGACTATGAACCTGATGACACATCATTTAGCCAAGCTTTGACAACATCCACTGATGAACGATGATTAAAACAGAGCTCCAAAAATTCCTTTGCTGATCTTCGTCTCCACCTTCGATGCTTTTGTATCATTTTTTAACATAAACTCAACTTTAAAAGTAAACATAATGATAAATGATAGCAAATGAATCCAGCATTTTTCGATTAATTGCGAGATAGTGAACAGAAAAGTAGTACATAAAAAAGTAGGATTCTAAGTACAAGTAACTATAACCACAAAATCTCATCAAAGATGCTCGCAACATTAACAATGCTATACTCAAGCTTGTCTTACGAAGAGTTTATCTAGAAGCCAACTCGAAGCTTAATTTGTTAGATCAAGTCTTCAGTGTCAAGAGAAGCCTCTTCAAAAATCATCTCATTTCTTGCCTTCCAAATAGACCAAGCTATTGAGAAGAATGTTGCAATCCAAATTTTCTAATGGATCTTGCTCTTGCATTTCAGATTCAACCATATTTCAAATAGATTTTTTAAGCTACTAGGCTTTACAATGTTAGGGCTCCACCCTTGAGAGCATCTGCTCTAAATTCTCCAGCACATACTGCATGTTGCAAGAAGATGGTCACTGGTCTTAGGTTCAAGATTGTAAAAGTTGTGGGTGTTTTGCTTTGCTCTAAGGATGCCTTTCCTATGTAGCATATCTTTGGTATTTAATTTTCCCAACAAAGAATTCAAGACCATAAGTTTAACCTTGGGTGGTACTAGCTTTTACCAAACCAAGTAGATAATGTTATCAACTGAATTACCCTTATTAATTTGAGACATGGCTACATTTGACAACAAGTGAATTGAGAAACCTTTGGTTCCTTTCAGCTTCTAGTGTAGTGTATCATGCTTCTCTTCAGTTGTGCCTTTATGGATGAGGATTTGATGAAGGCATTGGAGCTCTAATTGTTGCTGTTGATTTAGAGATAATTCCCAACAAAGTGCCCATCTCCAAACTCCACCTTGAAATCATCCCATTTGAGCCATGAAGGGATGTTTTTATAGAGAGACATCATAAAGATTTGGGAACAAATCCTTCAAGGTTGCATTCGATGCCCAGCATTCCCCCTAAAAAGAGGTACGTTGTCCATTCCCCAGCTCAATTTCGATCCACCTCATGAACAAATCTCGAAAAAGAGGGTCTTCAATTACTGTTTGTTTAATATTCTTCCTGGTATTCCCAATTCTAGGAATGCTCGTGCTTGGCATGATGCTCCTTTGCTGCTCTTTATATATTGATTCGATGATTCTTCTCCAAAAAGCATTCCTTTCAGACATGAATCTCCACCACCATTTGTATAATACGCTTGAGTTCTAAATTTGCAAGTCTTCTACACCAAGACCACCTTATTTTTTTGGATTCTAGACTATATTCCATTTTACCAAAGGACAATAATGATTAGACATTTCACCTTTCCATAAGAATCTCCTTTGAATTTGGGTTATCCTCATTTCCACTTTCTTTGGTATTTTAGAAAGAGAGAGCCAATATAGTGGTAGGTTGTTCAAGATTGACTTTATGAGGACTGGTCATCTTGCTCTAGATAAAGATTTGACTTTCCAACTTACAGGTTTCTTCTCCACATTGTCAATTACTGGGTTCCAGGCTTGTTATTTTGTTATACTACTTCCCAATGGCACACCTAGGTATTTTATAGGGAGAGACACTGAAGAACATCCTATTTTTCTACCATTTGATGAGCCGAACATTCTTCTCTTCCTATTACCACCAACACTAACTTATTATAGTTTACTGTTAGTCCTGACATTTCATCAAAGAATAGTAGAACACTCTTAATGTTCCAGATGCTTTCCTCATCTGTTAGACTGAAAACTAGAGTATCATCTGTTAATTGTAAGTGCATGAGTAGTACCTTATCTCTTCCAATCTTAATTGCTTTAATTAGCCTATTAGATCCTACCATCTGAAACATTTTATTTAAAGCTTCACCAATCAAGACAAAGAGCAAAGGGGAAAGTGGATCCACTTGTCTAAGACCCCTTTCCATATGGAATGATTTAGTTGGTTTTCCATTAACTATCACTGAAATGGTTGGCTTTGTTATGCATTCTTATATCCAATGCCTCCACCTCTTTACGAACCCCATAGCATCACGTGATCAAGAAAACACTAATCAACTATGTCATAAGCTTTCTGAATGTCAAGCTTAAGAAGTGCACCATCTTTTCTAAACTTCTTTAGCTAATCTACGACTTCATTAGCTATCAATGCTCCATCCAATATTTGCCTACCGGTAACAAATGTTGTTTCGGTCTCTCCCACTAGTTTTGGTAATACTTGTTTATAGGCAACCAACCATGCGTATTGGTCTATAATCTGATATTTCTTTAGCTTCTACCTTCTTTGGGATGAGAGTTACTCATGTTTTATTCACCGCCTTAGAAAGTGAGCATTTGTTTCAAAATTGATTCACATATTCCTTCAGAATTTGAAGTTATACCCATCGTGACCTGGAGCCATTGAAGGCTCACAGTCCCCAGCAACATCCCTAATTTGACTATGAGACACTTCCTCCTCAAGTTGTTGGCTCTGTTGTGTTGATATTCGCTTGAGTTGTAACGTCGAAACATCCGGTTGTACCACTTGTTGCCTTTTGTACAATGTTCTCAAATTGCTAATTATATGCAACTCAATTTCATTCGGGTCCGCAACGATTGAGCCATTGAGCTGCACTTGTTGTATATGCCTCTTCCTTCTTTTAATCATTGCTAAGGTGTGAAAATATCTTATATTCCTATCTCCTTCTTTTAGGAGTTTACACTTGGATAGTTGCCTCCAGTATCTTTCGTTTCTTCCTACCCTTATCCATAGCTGAGAGTCCAGTGCCTTCTCTCTTGCCAATTCAACTTCTTCAAGGTTAGTAACACTTTCTTCCTCATCAATCTTCCTCAATTCAGCTTGGATTTTGATTAATCATTCTTCAATGTCTCTAAATATTTCTTTATTCCAAGTTCTACTAAGGTTTTTCAAAGCTTTCAACTTCTTCTCCATAGGAAGATTCACTAGAGCTAACCATTCTTGCTAAATCATTCTTTTAAAGCCTCTGTGTAACAACCAACAATCTAATGTTCTGAAGGGTGAAGGCCCCAATTCAACAAACTTGTGTCCAAAAATATTGGCACATGATCTGAAAGCATTCTTTGTTTTCTATACGCTGTAATGTTAGGAAACTTGTCCAACCATTTTGTAGTGATAAAGAACCTATCTAACTTTCTTGCTATATTATATCAAAACCATGTGAATCTTTGGTTCTTAATGTCAACTTCCACCATCTCCAGGTCCTGAATTAATTGAGCCATTTGACGCATCCCAGTAGTCACATACGTCTGATTTCTTCTCTCATTTGGTTGTAGGACTTCATTAAAATTCCCATAGAGCAAAAATGGTAATTAACAGCTACTTTTAGATGTCTAAGTTGGTCCCATACTTGTTATCTTAGAGCATCATCATTTAGACCATAGAGCATACACATAGCACACTCAAACTCCTCTTTTTTAGGCTTGGCCATAAAACATACCCATTGTTGGTGCTTTAGTATGTTAGACACCTCTAGATAATCCTCCTGCAACATTACTAGGATCCCTCTTGATCTCTCTACTACTAATATACTAGCCCATCTCACCAATTGGTTGTCCCAGCAACTTTATATATCCCACTGGTTCAAGCTACCATGTTTTGTTTCAACTAGCCTAGCAAATGGTGGGCCTCTCCTACTTGATTAACTTCTTTATGCATACTTTCTTCTAAAGTGCACCTTAGGCCATGTATATTCCATGCCATGAGCTTCATGCTTTGTCATCATTATTTTGTTCTTTTGCCTTTTTACCAAGCTCCTTGTAATTCTTTTTATCACCACTGTTTCATCTCCGACAACTGCAACCCCAATTTCCTTACCTAGTTGTGTGTCAGTTTTCCGCAGACTATTATTTTTTGCTATTTTCCTATCTTTACTCTTATTTCTTCTCTTTCTCAATCAATGCAGGTTTTCAAGTAACATATTGTCTAATTCCACTGGAACTTCAAATAGCTCAAAGCCGGGGGGTGCTTTGGGTCCCTCATTGTCATCAATGGCCTCTTCATTAGAATGCAACATTCTTGTTACTTCATTTCTTCTATACTCCATTGGTGCTTCTTTTCAAGAGATTTAATTGCTCTGACCTATGACTACAAATGAGTTGCCTTTCCTCAAATTTGTGTATACGCAAATGAAGTCTCCCCAATTTTCTATAATTCCTTTTATATTTTCCATCTTCGATGCAAGGTGTGGGATGCTTACAATTGCAAGCCATACTCATCTTAATTGACGTACTTCCTCCCAGCCTAGAGGTTGCACTTGCTGAACCAAGTTGAGAGTAAGTTGCTGTCCTGATTGAGAATGTTTCTTGCACCCTCCTTCGAATGAAAATTTAGGAATCGTGGCTCTTTGGGTACTTTAAATGCAACCTTGCTAACTAATTCCCAGAAAAAGAAATGCTAATGCAAAAGAAAAAGGAAATTATCTAACATTGTACATCCAAAAAAACAAAATACTATGCCTTTGGGACTGAATTCTTTCTTAGACTATCAAGCCCTTTTGTGTACCTTTGAGATAGATGCTCATTAAAGATAACTGCACTTATCTATCCAAAAATAAAAAGGTGTAATCATCTAACTATAAAATCTCAAAATTTATACACGATGACTCTCACTTTATAATAAAAAACGTATTTGATGCTTTAGGA
The DNA here is from genome assembly GCA_029747015.1 of Carnegiea gigantea. Taxonomy (NCBI): domain Eukaryota; kingdom Viridiplantae; phylum Streptophyta; class Magnoliopsida; order Caryophyllales; family Cactaceae; genus Carnegiea; species Carnegiea gigantea. The sequence goes on along the minus strand of JAKOGI010000084.1, from coordinate 3,667 downwards.
TCTTGAGGCATGGGCAGTGAATAAAATGAGCCAAAATTTTATAAAAAGGTGATTTAGGATGTTGAAAAGTTAAGCGATGAATTGTTTGCTCATTTTCTTAACAAGAAATTGTGAAAGTTAGGTATAGTCACACAAAATGAAATAATTTTATGGCATATTGTCTTTTTATTGTATTTGTAAAATTATAGTGGCACTAATAGATTTTGACATCTTTTAAAGACTATAATTGAATTGTTACTGTAAACACAAATTTTAAGTCTAAAATAAATTAAACAGGAATTTGTAAACAAGATTGAATCTTTGCATTGATTTGAATATGTGGGCACAATTTCTATTGTATTCAATGTGTATGATCCTCTGATTCATTCTCCTTATTGAATTTGAATGAACTTCGGCTTGAGAGAGGGCCTTGAAGGCTTGATTTCAATCAAGACAAGTCTTTGATCTTCAAGGGAGGATGGCACTCGCTCGTTGACGCTCGATATGCTTGTTGTCTTCCTTGAAAGATAGAGTATTTGAGTGGTGGATGGATTCTTGAAATTTTCCAACTCTTTTCACACTTTCGGATGGATTTTCCAACCTTTGAATCAAGGGGGGTTAGGGTCATATTTATAGGCAAGCTTCACCCTCCCCATTGAAAGTCAAGATGGGCTTTGACTTAGGTTTTGGGCCTTCAATCGGGCCTCATCCTGGATTGCTTTGACATAAGAGTCATTTACTTTGACTTTAACTTCGACTTGAGAGTCTCTCAGGCTTGGGTTGGGGATTGACTTGGAAGTCGCCTCGAGCTTTGAACGAACATTGACTTGAGAGTGTTTGACGTTTAACTTGGGAGTCGATTTAGGCTTTGACCTTTGACATGGGAGTCGGTTTAGGTTTTAACCTTTGACTTTGATTTTAAATTTGACCTGTTTTCAATCGCGCCTTGACTTAGAAGTCGTTTGGATCATCTTGAGTCTCGATTTAGCTTTGACTTGAGTTTTGACTGAGCTTTGACTCGAAAGTCATTTGGACTTCGTATTGGGCTTGACTTGAGAGTCATTTGAGCTTCAACTTGAGAGTCTTTTGGGCTTCAACTTGAAAGTCCTTTTGGCTTGATTAAATTAATTAAAAGGGTTGGCCCAAATAATTAATTTAATTTTGTTTTGGTACAACACATATAATAATTTTTTAGTGCCTACAAATTGTCCTCTCGAGACAAGGTTATGTGCAAGACTCTTCATTTGAGCGTATTTCAAAGTTTGAACATATGATAATTCCTTTTGTCAAAGAATTAGGGAATGTTGATTGGATCTCGGGAATGATGGAAAAGAAGACCCAAAGGACAAGCCCAGTTTCGGTGGCTCGGTTTAGTGCTTCTTTCTCATTTCCTTCTTTTCTATTTTCTTCATTTTTTTCACTTGAGCTGGGCCTAAAATTTTTCTAACCCAGCCTGGCGTGTTCTCCTTCTTCTTTTGTTTTACGTGGGCCAGCCCAGCCTCAGGTTCCCTTCTGTTTCTTTTTGTTCCTTCATGTGGGCCCAACCCGGCCGGGCTTTCATTCCCCTTCTTTTTGTTAAAAGTCGCATGGGCCAGGCTGTGCTTCAGCTTCCCATCTTTTTTTCTCCTTTTTTAAAAAAAAATTCGTGTGGGCCGACCTGGTGTCAACTTCTTTTTTACTTCTTTTCTTTTCCTTGCATGGGCTGGCTCATTTTTCCATCGTATTTTTCACTTAAACAGTACATGTATGGAACATGGCGCCTTCCTCACTCTTCTTCTTATGCAGGCTAAGCTAGATTTCACCTCTCTGACCCAACCGAGCTTGGTTTCATTTTACTTTCCTTTACATGCCACACTCAAGTCACTTGACTACTCAGCGTTCTTCTTCCTCTTCCCAGCTGCACCTGAGGCACCAAAACCATCTGCGCACGCTGCCGCCTGCTACGGGTTATGGTGGTTAATGGTGGAAACCTCTCAAAGCTCGACCCTTGCACCACTATTTTCAACCCATTAGACGATTCGAGGTCAGTGATTACCCATTTGCTGGAGTGGGAATTGAACCTGATTTTGAGGTGTTTGGATGAAATCCCATCATCTTTGATTAGGAGGTTGTTGCCTGGGACATTTGGCCAATTCGAATAGTCAATTTGGTGTTGAACTCTAGGGTTTCACTATTTTGAGCCCCCTTTTAGAATCACCAGCTTCATAATTGCCATTGCTAGTTTACCACACCCAGAGATTTGAAGATTGGACCGAGGACAAGAAAGTGAACTTTACCATTGCCATTTGGTGTTAAACTCTAACTCTTTCCCTCCTTTTTGCAAAGGAAAGTCGACACCTTTGGCATCCATTTGTTTTTTGGGTTCTGTCTCTGCTACCCTTCATTTTTTTTTCTCTCGTGTGGTTGGGTGGACTGAGGAGATAGAAAAGGAATTAGGGATTGTTGGTGAAAATTTTTTTTGGATATGGGAAGTGAAAGAAGAAGAGTATTGGAGCTTTAAACTCGTGCCTCTTAATGGGTAGTCTCCCTTGCTTTTCGACTTGGTCATTGACAAAAAAGCTGCTGCTTTTGGTAGATTACTATTAAAGTAGTAGCCCCTCTCCATTCTGATAAGAAAGTAGTGGTCCTTCGTGCGTTTGGGGTAGAATTTACAGCAAACTACTCCAAGGGTCTAAGCTTTCCACTGTTTGGACTTCTGCTACTATTTAGTGCCTTCATATTTTGGCCTCCTGTGTGCTTTGTCAACTTGAAGGAAAGATCTTCGCTTTCTTTTTGTTGTGTTTTCTTGTTTTCCCGTTTGAAATTTGCAGTATCATGCTTAGAAAGGCTTTTATGTTCGGTTGTGGTATCGTAACATCACGCTCATTTATTGTCGCATTTTCTCGTGTCACAACGTCATGCTCATTTATTGAAAGGTGGCAATTTTCTTTGTCGGTGCAACGTCATGCTTACTTGTGGAAAGATCGCATTTTTTGTTACTTATGTAGGTTGGGAAGCCATTTGAAGAACCATTGGCAAAATATATTCCTGCTAGGCCTTTTGAGGACTAGAATGGAGAACTACACGCCTGAAAATGGAATGAAGACTTGAAAAACCACTTGCAAAGGCAATTTCACCGTTAGGCCTTTTGGGGCCTAAAACAGCATCGTACACGTCAAAATGGTATGAAGATATGAAGAACCACTTGTGAAATTGTAACACCTGTATTCCTTATTTTACGTTAAGCTAACTGTCTTGCCTTTTTGACATTATAAAATCGTGTTTTATTAACTATATAAATTGAATTATTATTGATGTGTTTAATGAGCGATAAATTCATTAAAAAGAACATTATTGTTATTACTATTATTATTATTACTTTTAAAAATTTTTTGATGATTTTAATAAGCGTTAATAAGGGTTATTAATGGGTACTAAATCGAGTAGGAAACCAAGTATGATTAGATTGTCAACCTTAGAATTAGTTTCGTTGTTTATTAAAAATCGAACATTGATATATTAGGCAGCGAATAATCGACGAAAGATGGTATTATCAATTCGGGTTTAGAATATAAAGATCGAGATTAGAATAGCGGTGTTAAATATTGGGCAAGCTTGAAACAAAAAAAAAACGGGGGGGGAGGGGGAATGAGGGGCATTTTTGTAAATTACGTCGAGCCTTTTTCTTCCTCCTCTAGACGCGACCCTC
>JAKOGI010000083.1:1085000-1337853 GCA_029747015.1 Carnegiea gigantea | reverse complement strand
GAGAAATTTGGTTAAACTCATTAACATTTAAAGCATAATATAAAATGTCAAAGGTCCTATAATTCTTTCGCATTATTTTATGTTCTTAAGGGGTGTATTGGTCAACATGGTCTTTAACTCTTTAGTTCTAAGAGCGTGCATGATTTTGATTGGAGCCTTTAATAGTAGTGTACTACAATTCTAGTCTTAATCCATGAGAAATAACTATATTAGTCTTTTCCAACAAGTAAAGTTAGTACCACAAAACAAGTGAGGTCTAGAAAAAGATCCACCTTGATCAATTAATTGACCATTCCTCCAGAAAACCATTGATCTTTACTGACTTAACGATTAAGTCAACTAGCAGTGAAATTAGTTGTGATACCAATTGCTAAGGAGTAAATAGAGTGACAAACGATTTTCCAAAGTTAATACTTAAACCCTTTAATTGAACATATAGATGTAGATCAATAAGGACTCTAAATAGATTGAATCAAGGACTCTAAACCATAACGAATCAAGGGCTCTAAATAAAAAGGAAAAATGCTGAAAGTAAGGTGCACTAGATTTATTTACAAAGTTCACTTTCTCTATAGGGCTATGTCTCCACCTAAGGTCCCCCCTTGGATTTGAAATGAATCATCTTAATCTTCATGAGATTACAAGTTCAAGCATCCACCCAAGAACCTTGAAATTTAAGAGAGTGACTGGTTGGAGGTTTAGGAATGGAACTTGATACCAACATGTTTCCGTACATCCATACCCTATACTTGGTTGGGCTTTCAAGGGTGTGGAAATCAAGTCTCCCCCTCCCCTTGCGGTTCCTAAAGGACTTGATTCTCCCTACTTTGAGGGAGGTTTTAGGTCCCATTTCCCTTAAGGATCAACATATTGACTTTAAAAATAATAAGAAAAAACACTTTTGCACACAATTCTTTCCAATTTTCATGTTTCGTATGACTGTCTCTAAACCTTAGTTGCTAAGAGTAGAGGGGAGACAAAAGGAGGCTTAAGCATCGAATGTCTACACGAGAGGAAAAAGGTGACAACGACCACCACAAGGCACTAGCCAATTGGAGATCACCAGATCTTCTTTTTTTTTTTTTTTTTTGGCAGTTCTTCTTCATTTTTTGATTTGTTTTTCAATCTTCACCATTCAAGTCTACCCGTATCCTCTTCTTTGTAGTCTCTTAATGCTAAAATCTTCTTCTTCTTTGTCTTCTTCTTCTTTTTCTTCTTCTGTTATGGCTTGTTTGTTGTAAACTTTATAATTGAAGAAGACTAGAAGAAGAAGGAGAGAGAGGGAGATAAAGAAGAAGCAACAGGCTCTGTACAGAGAGAGAGAGAGAGAGAGGCAACCACATAAACACATACACGCGCCTGCGCGCACACACATACACACACAAAGATAGAGAATCAGGAAATGGGCATGCGGTGAATTTGTTTGTGATGCGTAAATGGAAGCTTTTAGACCAATCTGATATATATCGGGACCCACTATCACAAGAGTTATCAACTATCAACAACCATCAATCAACACCAAGTGACAAGCTCTCGACTAATTCTTATGTAACAAAAGAAAAATCAAAGAAATTTTTCTTTTTTTTTAATAATGTAGGAGAAAAGATAATAAAATTGATATGATTAAGATAAAGACTCAAGCCATCACTTAGCCTAACAATCTACTAATTAATTCTCTAAAATAAAGCACCAAGAATTAATTTAAAGGATTGAATCAATTACCATGCAAACACATTATGTATTTGAAATAAAGAAAGATATTTTATTTTTTGGAGAGAAAAATATTTTAGTTTTCGTTCATTAATTTTCAATTTAATCTATCTGCAAGTGAATACAAGGAGGTTAATTTATAGTAAAAAAAATTAGTGTCATCTTCCCCGAGCACATGAAAATTATCCCAACCCATAACATCTTAACAACAAATCAAGAACATGACAATTGAATTAAAAACTTCTACGCTAGTGATGAGTTGTCCAAATTCTTCCTTACCTCCAAACTTGATAAGTTGATCTTCACCTTGATGGTTGAACAAGGTTTGACCTATATTGACCACTATTGACCAAAGTTTGACTTTTTTAATTAGGGCTTGTTCGACCAAAATTGATCCGATTTGTTTATTTAATTTTGGTAATGACGGTAGATTCTTCATTTTGATGCTCTTTTCTCTCTTTTGCTAAGACTTGTGCCACATAGATTAGATGGAATAAAACAGACAACTTAATTCATTCTAAACTCATTCATTACAAAGTTGTAAACCGAACTTACCTTAATGCTTATGCATCAGTTTGTGGATTTGATTTTCCTTTTTTTGTGTCCATCAATATTGCAAGGGATTAATAATCAATGTTCTACATAAATATTGTGAGATTGATTTTCAATCTAAAGATAATTTATGTTGATATAAAGAAATTAAAAACGAAAAAAGGGATTACATTCTGTATCTGAATTGAGCAATAAAAATGATATCGATTCCGTCCCTTTCATGAACCAATCGCATGATATCAAGGAGTCAAGTTGCATTGCATTGCTTCTAGGTTTCAAGTCTCATTCCACTCTATTCCACTGCTGGTGAACCAAACATCTTCTTAAAGAGGTGATTTTTCTACTTAGTTGATACTATAGCCTCCGTATTAATTACTAAGCACCCATATATCAAAGAAGATTCTACAATCCTCCACTAGTCTCAATTAAAGAAGACATAGGATCATGCCAACCCTATCATGTATCTATAATATATTCATATTTTCTACAATCTTTATAAAATTTAAGAAATGTTGTTACGCACCACCAATATGTTATTCCAAACGAACTCAAAATGTTCACTATCTTATAGTCACCCAAATCATCGTGTTGCATCCATTCGAAATAATATGCAAGTAAACCATGGTTTCAAACAACAAAATTACATTGTAAGTATTGAAAAGTAGGCATTTTGAATGAATTACCTTTAGACGACACTTATTTTTCGTTTTCCTGATATTTTGTAAAGCATGCCCTTTTAAAATATAAAACAAACTAAGTGGCCGGACTAAATGTATGGATTAATGTGCTATTAAGAGTAGCTTTATAATTAAGATTTAATACACGACATGATACTATTAAAACGACTAGCAGTTAATAGCTGTCATAATGGAATTATTGCCCTTCGTCCTTCTTAGCATCAAAGTTTGATTTTTGGTGTGTGCATGTGCTTGATATGAGGTATCTATGTGGGATGCAATCAAACTTTTGGTTTTAGGACAATTTGGACCTATCTGACATCCCCATGTGGGGCCAATTCTGAATGGAGGGTCTAACAGGTGCCAAGGTTAGCATAAAAGAAAAAAAGAAATACGAGTAGAATGGGATAGGGGGTACGTGAAACGATTGTTAATGGTAGTATCTCTCAAAGTCTTAACTTCCAACCTACTGCAAATTATACTAACATCCTGAGTGTACAAAAACATAGTGCGCTTCCTATGACGAACTACTATATATATGATTCAATGCAAAAAAGGAGTAGCAAAAGGTAGACAACAGAGTGACAGGAAACTTTTGTGCTTTCGATGCTTATATGGCATTACGAGTTTAAAACCTATTATAAATAGTTATTGTTTGTTTTTTCTACTTGGTCATCCAATTTATGCTTCATTTAGTCATTTATTATGTCCCTTTTTTCCCCTAATTTTCAAGAGATTTTTTGATTGTTTATTCAATGTATAATTTTCTCTTTTTTGTCAAACAATTTTCTGCTTTGTGTGTAGTAAACTTATTCTTTCTTTTATTCAAAGTATATGTAACCTTTCCCCCCTCTAAATAAAATATATAACTTGCTTATTTATATGGTTTAAATTTTTCTTTTTTTATGTCGACGTCTTTTTTGTACTTATGAATCATTTTTTTAACAAGAACTTGTAGTTAGAAAACTTATTATCTATTCAAAATAGGTGTATTTTATAAACAAACCCCTAAAAAACCAATAACTCAATAACCGTTCAAATTATTTTAAAAATAATGAGCTTTAGTAAATCAAGTAAAAACACATCAGTAGTGTGAGCATTGATATTATGTGTAGAGAATATTAATAATTTAGTTAGTGAGTAATGACTATAGTAATGTGTATATAAACACTTCCACTTTGTGAATAGCTTTTGATTTTGTGAACAATAGGTTTACCTTTTGTGAATAACATGTGTTGTAAATTCTGCAAGCACACAGGTGTCGATCCTCAGGGATGAATTGTGAAATTAGGTTACAAGAACTAACATAATATTAGAAACTTTGTTAACAAAAGTCAATTGTGCTTGTCCCAAATTAACAGAATGGATAAAAGCCAAAATAGAAATAGCATTTTAAAAAAAAACCCAACATCTAATCATATCACAAGTAAGATTCAATAAACTAATCAGTGGGTCTTAGAACAATTTTACCCAGATTGCAAGGTAGAGAAGAAGGAATGATGCTTATCAAAACTTAGAACTTCATTTGCATGAGCAGGACAACTTGTAGCAGAGAAACAACAAAGAACTGAATCAAACCAAGTCATAAAACTCGCCAATTCGAACCCAAACCGGATGTTCAATCCAAAAGCTTGTAAATTCAACACCCAAAAAAAACACTAGAATTTCTCACTTGCATTAACTAAACGTTTAAGTCAATTATAAATATGAAAATCTAAAAACTGGATCTGAACTGAGAAAGATAAGAAGATAAGTATGAAAAACCTAATCTACTAGTCACGACTCACTGTCCTCCCCTTCCACTTTCTTGCTCGTGTTGTAGCCAAAACCATTACTTCACACTTGATTGCTGCAATTACACCTGAATTAAACCCAAACCCATAACTACTGAATTGATGGAATGTAGTGAGATAATGATGATAGAGAGTAACCGTTTCTTTCACTAATGGTGACAATGAAGGTGAATGAAGGAATAAGAAAAAAAAAGGAAAAGAAATTAAGCAAAGATGAAGATGGGTCACGGCTAGACTTGACTTGTTCTTCATTTTTCATAAATGGTCCAACAATTCTTTCTTTGCCAACTCTTTTTTTTTGATTTTTCAAATACCTACAAAACAAACAAAACAAATTAAAATTCTAATTTAATTATTTATTTTGAGCAAATATTAAACAATAAAATGATATAAAATGACATAATATCAGTTTGAACAACATGTCAACGTTCTGTGAGCAACAGAACTCTTTTTTTCTTTTTTGTGGGTAAAATGTTTATATAGTGAACTTTGATAATGTGTCCCATGAGTATGTATACATAAAAGACTCCTATATTGTGAACAATAGGTTTTATTTTGTAAACAATAGGTCTACTTTTGTGGATAATAGGTCAATGTTTTATGAACAATAGAACTTTTTATTCATTAGTAATATTGTTTATATAGTGAACATTAATAATATATTTACTTAATAATATTAAGGTGTACGTAAAATACTTCTATTTCATGAATAATAGGTGTTTATTTTGTGAACAACAAGTTTATCTTCTCTGAACAATAGACTATTATTTTATGAAGAACAGAATAATTTTTTATTGGTAATATATCAAGCATATCTTTTAATAAAACCTTGACCAATAGAATATATTTAGAAAAATAAAAATTTTGGTGAACAATAACAAACTAATAGCACAAAAATTATAAATTGTGAATAATATGTACACATTTTGTGAGCAATCGCTTAAAGTTTGTGAGTAATAGACTTACTTTCTGTGAACAACATTTTAGGTTCTTGTGAACAACAATATTTTCCTTTAATTGGTAATTCTCTTTTAGCTTTTTGGTTCACAATTTTTAACTCTTAGGGCCTGTTCTTTTCGTGGATCAATCTATATTTACCTACTTCAATGTACTTCAACCCACTTGAAAAAAAAAAAATACCAACTTCAACCCACTTCAACCTACGTCAACCCACTTCAATCTACCTCAATCAACTTCAACCAATTTCAACTCACCCCCTTCATAATTTTAATAATTTGTAAAGTATCATATGAGATTTAGGATCTATTGTTTTCGTGGATAAATTGGGTGGGTAAATGAGTGAAGTAGGTTGAAGTAGGTTGAGGTGGGTTGAGGTAGGTTGAAGTTGGTATTTTTTTTTGAGGTGGGTTGAAATAGGTTGAACTAGGTTGAAGTGGGTTGATGTAGGCTGAAGTGCGTTGAAATTGATATATTATTTATGTGGTGGGTTGAAGTAGGTTAAAATAATGAGAATCCAATTAATATGTGATAATTTATGAAGTTATCGAAAATTTGTGAAATTTTTGTTTATTCTTTTTTGTTTTTTATTTTTTATATGTTTTTTTTATTTATTTTTTATTATTTTTAATTTTTAATTTTAAATTTTAAATTTTTATTTCTTTTTCTTATTTTTGATTTTTGATTTTTGATTTATATTTTTTTATGTTTAATTTTGATGTTTAATTTTTTATTTTTTATTTTTTATTTTTTTATTTTTCTATTTTTTATTTTTTATTTTGTATTTTTGTATTTTTTGTTTTTATATTTCACTTTTTATATTTTATTTTTGGTTTTGTTAATTTTTTTAATTTCTTATTTTTTATTTTATTATTTTATATGTTATTTTTTATATTTTTTATATTTTTTTATTTTTTAGTTTTAATTTTGTATTTTTCATTTTTATTTTTCATTTTTCATTTTTTATTTTTATTTTTATGTTTTATTTCTTATTTTTTATTTTTTATTTTATACTTTTTACTGTTTATTCTTTTATTTTTTTATTCTTTATTTTTTATTTTCTATTTTTCGATGATTTTATGTTTTTTAGGTTTTCATGTTTTTATTTCTTATTTCTTATTTTTTATTTTTTATTTTTCAAATTAATTTTTAATTTTTAATTTTTAATTTTTATTTGTCATTTTTTTATTTTTTAAGTTTTTATGTTTTATTTTTCATTTTTCAATTTTTATTTTTTGTTTTCTATTATTCTGTTTTCTATTTTTTATGTTTTATGTTTTTATGTTTTATTTCTTATTCATTATTTTTTAATTTTTATTTTTTACAATTTAATTTTAATTTTTTTATTTCTTATTTCTTAATTTTTTATGTTTTAATTTTTTAATTTTTTAATTTTAATTTCCTATTTCTTATTTTTAATTTTTTATGTTTTTATATTTTTATTTTTAAATTTTATTTTGTTGGAATTTTCTGTAACTTTTGTTTGCAATAAAAATAAAAAGATAAAAATTAAAAAATAAATATAAAAAATTAACAACAAACAAAAATACAAAATAAAAAAATAAGAAATAAAAAATGAAATACAAAAAATTAAAAATTAAAAACCAAAAATTAAAAATAACAAATAAAAAACTAAAACAAAAACAATCAACAATAAAAAATGCAAAAAATAAGAAATAAAAAATTTAAAATTTAAAATAAAAAATAAAAAAATTAAAATGTAAAAAATTTAAAATAAAAAATAAGAAATAAGAAATCAAAAATAAAAACATGCAACATAAAAAAACTAAAAAAATAAACAGTAAAAAGTAAAAAGTAAAAAATTAAAAATTAAAATTAAAATTAAATATTAGAAATTAAAAATGAAAAAATAAAAATTTGAAAATAAAAAATACAAAATAAAAAACTAAAAATAAGAAATAAAAATAACAATAAAAAATTTAAAAATTTAAAGAATAAAAATATATAACAAATAAAAAATTAAAAATAAAAATTAAAAATATAAAAATAAAAATAAAAATTAAAAATCAAAAAATAAAATAAGAAAAAGTAAATGATACAAAATAAAAAATAAAAAATAAAAAATAAAAATATGAAATAAGAAATAAGAAATAAAAAATATAAAATATAAAATATAAAATTACAAATTAACAAATTAACAAAAATTAAAAAATAAAAAACATAAAATAAAAACATAAAAACATAAAAACATAAAAAAATGAAAAAATACAAATAAAAAATAAAAATAAAAATACAAATAAAAAATAAAAAATAAGAAAAAATTTAAGAAATAAAAAGATATAAAAAATAAAAAGTACAAAAATACAAAAATAAAACCATAAAAATAAAAAAATTAAAATTAAAAAATAAGAAAATTAAATAATAAAAAGTAATGAGTAAAAAATAAAAATAAAAAATACAAATAAAAACAAAAAATACAAAATAAATAAAAAATAAAAAATAAATAAATAATTAAAAATAAAGAACAAAAGCATAAAAATTAAAAAACAAAAAACAAAAAATAAAAAATAAAAAATAAAAAAACAAAATTTAAAAATAAAAATAAAAATAAGAAATAAGAAATAAGAAATTGAAAACAAAAAATAAAAAATAAAAAATAAAAATAAAAAAAATAAGAAATAAGAAAATAAAAAATTAACATATAAGAAATACAAAAATCAATGCAAAAATAAAGAATAAAAAATAAAAAATAAAAAAATAAAGAAGAAAAAATCAAAAATCAAAAATCAAAAAATCAAAACTAAAAAAAATAGAAAATAAATAATAAGAAATCAAAAATCAAAAATCAAAAATCAAAAATCAAAAATCAAAAATCAAAAATCAAAAATAAAAAATATATAAAATATAAAATAAAAAATAAAAAAGAATAAACAATAATTTCACAAAATTTCGATAACTTCATAAATTATCACACATTAATTACATTCTCATTATTTTAACCCACTTCAACCCACCACATAAAAAATATACCAACTTCAACTCATTTCAACCTACATCAACCAACTTCAACCCACTTCAACTTACTTCAACTTATTTCAACCTACCTCAAAAAAAAAAATGCCAACTTCAACCTACCTCAACCTACTTTAACCTACTTCACCCTTTTATCCATCCAATTTACCCACGAAAAGAACAGGCCCTTAGTATTTGGAACATATATCAAATATCATTTATGAGCTGACAAACAAATTTTTTTTTTTGAAAGCTAGATTTACGTTTTGTGAGCGATAGCTTAAAATTTGTGAGTAATAGGTTTACTTTCTATGAACAACATTTTAAGTTCTTGTGAACAACAATATTTTCCTTTAATTGGTAATCTTCTTTTAGCTTTTTAGTTCACAATTTTTAACTCTTAGTATTTGGAACATACATCAAATATCATTTATAACCTATTAAACAATTTTTTGTGAAAGCTAGAACATTGTTAACTGGAACTAGCAAAACCAACCCAAGACCCGAAACCCAAAACAAACGACCTAGATCCATACCCGAATCGACATCCGAAATGGGATGAACCGATTTGGACCCGAACACCCAAAGTAAACCGATCCAGAACCGAACGAAATTCGAATTGTAGCATGACCCCGAAATGACCCGACCCAATTCAAACCCAATCCGTAGTGACCCGATCCGAAGTGAACTGAAAATGGACAACCTGAACCGAACCATACCCAATTTAAAACCGATCCGATTTTTACCCAACTCAATTTTACCCAAATATGTAGTAACTTATTTTTTGGGTTTTAGTCTTTTCTCTTTTGGAGGGAATTTTGAAATTTTCAAACTCAATTAGTTGAGTTTAGGTGGGAAAAGAAAAACAACTTAAGAGGAAATTTTTACAAATGAAATCAATTAAAAACTTAATAGGAAAAAAAAAAATAGTTGATAGTTTTAAGTTTTTAATTTGATAAACATGCAGTAAAAATATAAGAGAAAAAAATATTTTATCACAATAGGAATTAAGAAAAGATAAGTATAATTAACAATCTATTAAACTTATTAGGATCTAGCAGTCATATTTTACTATTTGATTCACTTAATGATTTAATGCAATGCACGCTATGATTATAAATTTATAATATTATTTTGTGACTACTATCAAAAATTCCATACTACTAATCTATGATTTTAAATCATCTTTATAACATGTTTAATTCTACAAAATTATATTCAAGAATTTAGCATTGCATATGATCTCATAATAATGTGACTCATTTGAATTTTGGATAATTAAATTCCAAGTCTCGAATTTCAATAGCGAGCATTCACAATCACATAAATGTAATGCTAATTGACACATACTCGCATATTGCCATCGCTTTTTAGTTTTGACTCATTGAGTAAATGTAGATTAAGTTATTAATCTCACAAAGATAAATCTTTGAATGTTGATACATGATTGCTTAACGAGCTATCAAAGAACATTGATTCGATTACCAAAAATGTCGACTTGAATCAACCTGTTTCAATTTACTAACTCTAAATATGACAAACATGAAGTTATAAACCAACACCATGGTCTAAATAAAATTTTCGTTATTTTCTTTCTTTTTTTTTATTTTTTAAGGTATATTTTGGTCTTGGGATTCACAAATGAGATCATTTACAAATAATTTGCGTTACGTTCGTCCACTTATTTTGTCATCGTATGAACTCAATTGGGATGATTAAAACTTGACTTAACGACAAATAATCCTTTGGATAATTGCACGGCGCATTTGATATAGGATTAGGGATGAGTTGTATATTTGTATTTGTAATTTACTAACTTCCTTGGTAAGTTTAGAATATATATATATATATATATATATATATATATATATATATATATATATATATATACACACACAATCAACTAATCATTAACGTATGAATTAAAAAAGAAATATAGAATAAATGAGTTTGTTTAGTTAAACGGTTTTTATCTTTTAAATGCAAGTTAAGAGTAAAGAACTAAAGATGGTTACCTTGAAAATATATAATGATTCGAAATTAACCCGACTTGATTTATACTCGATTCGATTTGCACCTGACCTGATATTGACCTAAATATTGAACTAAATTTCACCCGACCCAAATTACACTTGACTCATACCTAATTCGAACCGGACTACTGTAGACAATTCGAAACAAATCCGACCGAACTCCACCCGAATCGAACCCATACCGACCCGAACATGGTACTCGTAAGTGACCCAAACCCGAACTTCACCCGAACCAAACCGAACCTGACCCGAACATGGTTGAGGCGAAAATGACCCGAATAGAACTAAGACCCGACCCTTACCCAAACCGAATGGCCCATTTGTCAGGTCTATTGTTAACATAAAAAGTTATTCTAAGGAACAATATGTTAGTTTTTTGTGAACAAATCACTAATAAGTTAACAATTTTTGGTGGATAAAACATGGTTGAAAACCAAACTTTACTAATTAGACATGTTATTTATATTTTTAAAAAAAAGCGAAAATTGCAACCAAAAAAAAAGAAAAAGGATAGGAAAGTAAGTCAACCACTAATAATGTTTCCGGTGAATATTAGCAGCGTATTTGGTAAGCATAAAATAAATCAAAATAAATAATTTTTATAAGTTATGTTAATCTAATTTAAAATAAAACATATCCTCTTTAACTTTCAAAACATATCCTTTTTGTTCAGTTTTTATGTTTATTAAAAGAAAAAAACTAAAATAAACGGAAAAAGACTATTGTATGTTGGTCTTTACTAATGTCTTTTAAATTTTACAGCTAATGCACCAACAAAAAATTTAAAAAAACATTGAAAAGTCTCCCCTAAAAAAAGGAAAAAAAAGAGAAGAATTTATTGGTAAAAAGATAACCTACTGAATTTATGACACAGCATTAGACTTGGCAAAACTGACCCAAATCTAAAATTCGAACAGAACGATCCAGACCTATGTCTGACCCAACACCTAAAATATGCTCCTTCGAAAGTGGACCCGAAATCCGAATTGACCTGAACCGAACTATACCCGACCCAAAATTTTCTACAAAGTTGCTTGTTTTGGTATGACGAGTATATTTGACTAAAAATTAGTTAGTCCGAAATCGATTCGAACCCAATCATATCCGACCTAAACTGAAATGATCTGAAATACCACTTAATTTGAACATAATCCAATCCAAATATGATCAGACTCATACTCAAATCGAACGACCCATTTATCAAGTCTACCTAGCGTTGATTGGAGTGACCGTAACGACTGCCAACTAACTACCAGGGCCGCTGCCGATGATGCCCTGAATTACCCTTTTGCCCTTCCACCAACCCACCATCGCACACGACCCAGCTGGAAATCCGTTCACTATCTCACTCCGACATACCTCTCTCTCTCTCTGCATCATGTCGTCTTCCACTTCGGCCATTGAAACTTCTCCGGCCGATCAGGTCATCTCCTGCAAGGGTACCCACAGTTTGCTCGTATCACTCACATAATTTGTTGAATGAATTTGGTTCTTACTGAGAGCTTCCTGGTTCTTGCTGACTGATTATACCATTAAAATGCATTTTGTAGATTGTAGATTACAATTAGATAACAATTTATTCATTTTTTTACTGTATTTTGCCTGAGGGGGTGATAACAGCTGCAGTGGCATGGGGACCTGGGGAAGAGTTGGTAATAGAGGAGGTGGAATTGAGCCCGCCACAACCAATGGAGATTCGGATCAAAGTCGTCTGCACTTCACTCTGTCGCAGCGACCTTACTGCTTGGCAATCAAAGGTGTTGATCTTTCTCTGTGGGAAAATTTTTGAATTGTCACCCTCTGAGGATTTGATAGAAATTTCACATTTCTGGGTCAATCATTGTGTTGGGCAATGTCAATTGAAGGGGCAAAGGGGTGTAAACCAAAAAATCTAGAAATTATGGATTACCATGTTCAGCAGTCTCCCTTTGGGTTTTTTCTTTTTGTTTGTGGGGGGGGGGGGGGGGGAGGGGTTGGAAGATTAAGTGAAACATGTTATAATCTCTAAAATAGTTCCTACTCATGATTTACAAATTAGTTCGAAACACTTTTGTGAAGGAATTAGAAACTAAGATGAACACTCTTGCCGCTTTTTATTGAACATTTTTGAGCAATAAAGCATAAACATCTTAATGACAAATTATACTCCCTTCATCTCAAAAAGATTGCACTGCCTAGGCAATGAAATTTTTTAGAAGGCATCGTTTTATGCACAACTTTTAAGTGATTTTAGAAGAGAGGGAAGACTTTCAATGCCAATAGAGTAATAGTCATAAGAAAGGACTTCATTTTACTTACAAAAGAGGACCTTATTTTGGAACTTCCATATCCATAAGAGGTAGGGCTATCTTTTTGGGATGGAGGAGTATATTGGTATGTTTTGATTCTTATGTTATGAGCATGTAATTGTTGATAAGGATGTTAAGCTTCTTTTTCTTGTTTTAATGATTTATGAATAAGATTTGTCTATCGTAAGACTATTGCCAAAAATATTAAAGCTTGCAATTTGTATTTATTTCTTCTTTGCAAGGGTCTAGGTTGAGAAATACTTTTAAAGTTGATCCGACACTGGCCATCAAGTGCTTTATTCAATTGAAGTCGGAGAGATCAGATGTTACATATTTCTAGAACCTGTGAATTTGAATCTTTTGGTCTTTTATGTTTCTTCGAGTCTTGTGATGGAAGAAGTTAGTAAGGTTCTCCAAGACCACGACAAATCTTTTTTGTTGATAACTTCAAACCCATTAAAAAAAAAAAAAAACTCGAATGGTACAATCCTTCCGGAACAGCTCATGATGTTCATATCGATCAATTATATGCCTCTGCGCTCCTCCAGTTCCATCTGTCTTTCGAAAACGCAAATCCAAATCGGCTAATTGTTCTCAAATAGCACCTACTATTGCACACTTCTATAAAAGCAGTTCTATGTCTTCCTCTTGTACTCATGTTATGAGTATTAGCTTTTCTCTAGATTAGTAACGTGCATTGCAGCATAGCCATTCCTTTTTTTTAACCCCCCATTGTTGGTTTCATAAGACAGTTGCTCATAGCAGTCAATTCACAACTACCAGTAAGGCCATTCAGAGATTATTGTTTGCTTTTTTCACAAGATGCTGGAACTGTTTTAAAGAATTTGACTTTAATAACCATTGTTGCAGGCAACTCCAATCTTTCCTCGGATCTTTGGTCATGAAGCATCAGGGTAAACACATCTTTCATACCCTTTCCTTCTCTTCATGAGGTTCGATTATATATTTGATAACTGCAAATGCTTTGTTGCCTTAAGATGAAATGTTAAATAATGAACATAAACCAATGATGTCACAACGTTTTGTGTACAACCAGATAAAAATGCTCCGTGCAATGCATCGTTGATCTACTTTTAGTTGTGTTGATAGCCAGTGGTGAAGGAAGTTTTATCGCTTTGTTATTTTAAGATTAACTTGCTTCTAGTAGGCATCTTCAGACATTAGTCAAGTGTTGGTATCTTTAGGGGTATTTGATTGACAAATAGACGGATTAATTGTTTCTTTTTTTTCCCTGAATCATCTTGAAACCTATTTGAACTTGTAATTTCGTTGTACAAATTCTGTTAAGGTAAGAAAGGGAAGTTGGGTTTTTTAAACTAGAGCTTGTCAAGTGTGGACTTGAAATTACTCAGACCTGGAAAGCTAAAAGAAAGAGGTTTAGCATGAGATGATTTAACCTGAATGACTTGAAATTCTAGTCTAACAGTCAGATTTATAGGTAAGAGAATATGGTTTATGATAATTTAAAGTGATACCACTCAGAAACTAAGTTTAACCGTTAGGACATGAGAACCGCCAAGGGAACCAAAGCCACCAAAGAGTGCAGCCTAATCAAGATTCCCTCTAGAACCATTATGTAATAGGTGGAGTAGTTCATCTAGGTTATATGGCCGCCTATTTTGCAAATGGCTCTTATATCTCCCCCCCCCCCCCCCCCGACCCCCCAAAAAAAGAAAAACCCAAGTATCTTGATGTGATAATTCTCTCCATCAGGCCATATTAAATAGGCTGTAACCTCCATTGGAGCCTGGAGATTACCAAATGGGTCCACCAATGGGCCAGAACTGAACTCATGAGTCATGGTGGACAGTGTCTGTGAATGGTGTAAAGCCCATCTAGACCATCATCCAAGAAGCATCAAGGCGGGGAAAATATTACAACTCAAGCAAGGTTTATCATAACATCAATAGGCATTATGTGCAGTAGCTCATTAGGTTATGTGATGGTTATATTCTGCGTAGACCTCAATGTTGGACAACCAAAACTTAAGAAATTGTGGTCAATTGATTTTAGGTGGGAATGTCTACAACCCAAACTTTGGGTTTTTTTTAGCCTTTTCTTTTTTTTTCCCCTTGCTAACTTGTACTTATATTATCAAATGTATATATATTTCAAGCATCTTTTTGTTTTCCGAAAAATACATGTCATACATAGCTGGAGATGATTAATAATTATTAAGATATCACTTATCATTAGAATTGACTGGGAAAAAGATGAAACTCAAAAGCCTATTCTTTGTCACTTTGATTTATTTAAGTGAGTCTGCAAAACCTGAAATATGCTCGGCTTGTATTTTTCCTAGAACCAAACTTTAGCAAACTCTCCTAAATGTCAGGGATCTTCTACTAACTATAGGAATCTTCTACAATTTTCAGACCTTATATTTTCGTATTAGACAAAGTGAGCACATCCATAATTCTTAGGTACGAGAAGTCAGAAGCTTTTTCTTTGTTATCTTACTATCTTTTGCAATAACTGGTGGGTCTTACTAACTAGCCTGACTTTGATGTGATCTCATGGCCGGATGTTGTATTTGGATGAGGTCTGTCCATTTGTTGCGTGCTAGTGCATTAGCTTGTATTCTCATATGAACTATTGCTTTAGACTTCATTGGATAACTACTCTTCTAACCTTCTGGTAGATGTCTTCTTGGCCATTATACTTTAAAAACCAAATAGGACCAGCCATTCTGTTCGTCACACTGTTCTACAAACCAACCATCCAAAACTGAAGAGCAGTAATGTATTGGAAAGAGAATGTGTTTCCACCATCTGGTTCCACGCTGTCCAGCTAGCTGGAGAAATGCAGCTGAGCAATTTTTTCAAATGGAACATGGTAGTCCTCGGACTCACTTTCTTGGTCTTAAGGAAATAAGCACCATGCCCCTAGGGATGTCTTCATAGTGCTTTGTTATGCTGTTGTATATTGATTGAATCATTGAACTTGGGAAATAAATAAGCAATCTCTCATCATTTATGTGAGCCTTTTTTACTGGTGGTGTTTCCCTGTGAAGAACAAAAATTGTGGGCTTAGGAGGCTGTCTACAACATTTGATGGTCTTTTTTAAAGATATTTATTGTTAGATCTGAATTTTTGAGAAACTTCCTTTTGCAAATGTTACTTAAAAAGGAGCTGGACTATTATTTTGGGACTTTTGAAACGTGAGTGTGACAGATAATTTGAGATGCAGGGTGTACTTTTCTAATTTTCTCTTTCAGGAACTTCTCTGGCTCTTGTTTTTGTATTAAGGGGAAGTTACACAACTCTGGATCTGATGATGCAGGATTGTCGAGAGTGTGGGGCAAGGGGTGACTGAATTCCAAAAGGGAGATCATGTACTAACACTATTTACTGGAGAGTGTATGACGTGCAGACATTGCACATCTAGTAAGAGCAACATGTGCCAGGTGCTTGGTTTAGAAAGGAGAGGTGTAATGCACAGTGATCAGAGAACACGTTTTTCAATAAAAGGAAAGCCTGTTTATCATTATTGTGCAGTATCAAGCTTCAGTGAGTATACAGTTGTGCACTCTGGTTGTGCTGTCAAAGTGAGGCCTGATGCTCCGTTGGAGAAGCTCTGTCTTTTCAGTTGTGGAGTAGCGGCAGGTGAATATTCTCATGTGTTCGGAATTGCCCTGAAATCATAATATAGGTTAAAAAGGTCACTTTCATTAAGCCTCCAAAGCCTTGGGACGTACATTTGATTAAGCTTCTGTTACCCATGGGCAGATACTGGAATAACCTGCTTGGCCAGATAGAGGCTTTAGACACCGTTCAATCATAAACGAGAGGCTATATTTGTTCGTTTGATACATTGGTTGAGAGACTTACAATTCACAACTTCTGGAATCATCCACTTTGTGCTCTAGTATCTGGCGTAATGATAAGGAAGACAACTGAATATAAAAGATAAATAGAACTCGCACAATTTATTCCTCTTCAGTACACCCCCCCCCCCCCAAAAAAAAAACAATCCCCCACCCAAAAGAAGAAAAAGATTATTCTTCCAACTTGGTCGATGCCAACTGTCAAGTGTGTTATAATGTTTCTTATCATTTATTGTTGCATAGGAGGTTTACTGGTTTGATTTAAGAAAACTATGATGTGTGTTGGATATTTAGGTCTTGGTGCTGCCTGGAAGGTTGCCGATGTATCTGAAAAATCTACAGTAGTCATTTTTGGCCTTGGAACTGTTGGCCTGTCTGTAAGTAGTCTTTTGAGGGGCAGGGTGTTATTTTCATATAATGTTTAAAAAGTATTGTTAATAAGAATCTACCTGGACTTGCATCTCATGGCTCCTTTTTTGCAATCAGGTTGGCATGGGCGCCAAAGTAAGAGGTGCTGCGCAGATAATTGGGGTTGACACAAATTCTGAAAAGTTCGAGAAGGGTATTACAAGCCACACTGATTGAATTTTCTGTATTGTTTTTTTTTTGTTCGGCTGTTATAAAAATGTCTGTTCTTGGTGGTTCTTAATGATGCAGCAAGGTCCCTTGGGGTAACAAAATGTGTCAATCCGACTGAAATTGATGAGCCAATACAGCAGGTCTTTATTTGTTAATGTATTTAAATTTTGACAAATTTTAGGAGAATGGACTTTTATTGCTTGGATCAGCTGGTATGGCATCTCTCAATCCTAGGCAATAACCTGTTGATGAATTGCCATTGCAAAAAACTGTGACAGGACCAATGGGTTGGAGAAGGGCTTATCCTTTTTTTTGGGGGGGGGGGGGGTTTAGTGAAATTGCAAATTCTATGAATGGATGTGACCAGCAGAGCTCTGCTGTAGGCTTAAAACCATCATAGACTGTAAGTTCAGTGATTTTGTCTTCTACATTTCTTGTGTGTACCGGAGATAAAAACATCCGGCATGCATTTCTTGTGCATAGTGAAGATGAAAAACTTAGAACTTAATAGGATAACTTTATGTCTTTTCTTTGAACCACAGTGCAGTCAGTGAGAGAACTGATCCAATGGACTGTTTAGCATCTTGAAGACCATGTGTTTGATGTGTCTATTATCATGCATCTTGAGTTCTTGACAAGAGATTATCAGGTCTGCTCATAAGAAACCCGTACAATTAGTAGAACCTCTTTTCATCTAGGACTGAGATAAATAATAATCCGAGTACTGATATGTTCCATCCCTGAAGCCTACACTATCATTGCTATAAAATAAGTTACTCTGTGTATTGCCATCATTGGTTCCTACATTCCTCTGATATCTCACTATTCCAGTCTATCTGCCTCTTTTTATTTTGACTAGAGCCTCATCCATATGCATCGTGGGAGCCAAACAATTTTATCAAACAAATGTTTGTCATGTGAAATCTCGAAACTAAATGGGGGGAATACAGCTATGATCTTTGACGTCTAGTTCATGTGCAGGTCATTAAGCATATGACTTCCGGTGGAGCAGATTATGCATTTGAGTGTGTTGGCGATACTGAAGTTGTAACAACCGCATTACAGTCATGCTGTGATGTAACTTCCCTCATGCTTGTCTGATGGCTTTCAAGAGGTTTACTGTGTTTCATTTTTAACACTGTCTAATGTTTGGTCCTCCAGGGATGGGGTTTGACTGTTGCTCTTGGTGTGCCAAAGGTGAAGCCTGAAATAACAGCTCACTATGCCTTGTTTCTTTCTGGAAGGACACTGAAAGGCTCCCTCTTTGGAGGGTGGAAACCTAAATCTGATATTCCTAAATTGGTTGATATGTATGTCCGGAAGGTGAGCTCTGTCTAATTTAGTTTCTGTTTAAGCTTTAGAGCAGCCGATTGGCTCAAACTGCTTTGCCAGTTGCAAGCTATTTTTACAAGCTAGCTTCAACTTTCATGGAAGTCACAAGAAAATAGGAAAGCTTGAACCACTCTTGATAAACAAATAGTTTTACATGCTGAAGATCTGGGTCATACAACAGCATCAATTCGGTACTCTGCTTCACTGTATGGGACTTTCCAGGTTCAGGCCTAGAAAGCTACCTTTCCCTGATGCGAATTCTAAGGTGGATGTTGGTTCCTTATACCCCCCCCCCCACCCCCCAAAAAAAAAGAGAAACAAAGAATGTCCTGACGCCATCCTTATCTTCCTTCAATCGATAGGCAGTACAACATCACCACTAGATGTGGATCCTACCTAAAGCAGAGTTTGTAGTTATCTAGGTGTACGTAACAATGCCCCTCCAAGTAAAGAAGTTGTTTCGAAGAGACCCATTGAAGAAATGTGATGAAAGGATTTGGAAGGATTGGAAAGGTTTTGTAAGACTACCCGAGAACGGTGAAACTGGTTACTACAGTAACCATGGATTACAGCTGAATGGCCTAATAGCGAAGTGGTACAATACTCCTCCTCAATGTTAGGCTCACAGTATTTCCTGTTTTCATAGATCACTATGCTAAACCCTGTAAGAAATTGTGTGGCACCTCCATTCTTGTCATTAGTGCTCTTCCGGATTCTTGAAGCTTGCCATTAGTAACATCAATCTACGGTCTACATCACCAACCCTCTTCAGCACTAAAGAAGATTGAGGTTGCTAGGGGCATGCTTATTGCCTTCTTCAGGACAACCTGTTACTAATCTTCGATTATATGGACATAAACAATGGAAAAAAAGTGAGACTCTGCTTGATATTTGGGCTAGTCACAATTTTGCATATTTTTTAGTTAAGAAAAATCTTCATTGCTACCTAGTTCCATACATGCAAGATTCTAAATGTCCAATGTCTGCTTAATATTGGACTGCATCAATCAATCTATAGCAAACTTACCAGTCACTATCATAAGTCTCAACAATTCTACTTCTAATCAAAGCAAGAAGGGTCAACCTGTGTCAACAATCCTAACCAAACATTGCGGTTGATGAGATGCCTGCAACACTTTATTCCCCAAGAGGCTGTCTGTTCAATTAGGAACAATAACGACAGAGACAATCACCTCATCCCTTCAATCAGAGCTACCCAGAGCCATGGTGCTCGAATCCATCTGGTTGTTCATGATCATGGTGAGCATTAGGGTACTGAGAGGATGATCTAATCCTTTCCCTCTGTAGCTTCAATGGTTGAACCTGCTGTTCATTTTCAATTGCAGCCCCCCCCCCCCCGCGCCCCTTCTCTGTCTGTCCAGGGAACCTAATAGGAATCGTCTGATTTGTGACCTATTTTGAAAGAAGCTGGGTACTGTCATGATTCTCATCTACTATCAAGTGCCCCCAAAGTGCTGCTTTTTGCACTATCTCACAGAAATCAATTAGAAGTCAAATTGAAGTATATGCTCAGGAAACTGGAACCTAGATGAATGAAATGATTAGTATTCATTGTTGTAGGTTGGTTTGACTTCTCTTCATGCTCTAATGTTTTTCACTACACTTTTCATGATCTAACATTTAAAATTTTCCACAGGAACTCGATTTGGATGAATTCATCACACATAATCTTCAATTTGGGGACATCAATAAAGCTTTTGATCTCATGATCGAAGGGAAATGCCTACGGTGTGTAGTTCACATGCAAAATTAGATTTTTACTGTTGGAGAAATGCTGAGGTTTGCAAAAACCGTAGTATGTAGCATCGACGAAACTTAATTCTCACTGGAAATCTACTTAGATGAACCTCGTCATTCATCAATAGAAACCTTCCATCTGATAGCTGATGTGGTTCCTGGCCTTGTTATTGGTATGCCAAGTATCTAATCTAATGCCAAGCCACACTTCCTCTGTTCGGTTACTTGGGTAAGCAAAAGATACTGATGCGGTCTTTCAAAACTGTGATCCTATTAGTTCAAGTTGGTTTTCTCTCTCAATTCCCCCTTCTGGCCCCGTGTTTGATAATTCTTCTCATGTGAGATTTTACTTGCATGTTGTGACCTTCGGACTTAAGTTGAGAGGATCAAAGAGTTGATATACAGAGACTATTAAAGAGTTGATATACAGAGGCAGAGAAAATGGACGTTATGTGTTGAACTTATGCTTATTGTCTTGCAATTTAGTTAAACTTGGCCCAAGCTCAAAATATGCCTTTAAATTTGATGTCACACTTGCTGATGGGGGAAGGAATAATTGGTGTCAGGGACAGGGTTAGGGTCCCTCTCCCCATTATTTGGGTGTGGGAGCTAAGATCAAATTGTGGTTTATCACCAAGTATTTCATCCATTTTTGAGTTAACGTTTGTCTTGTCTAAAGACAGGCTCTATTAAAGTTTGGTTTTTTCATAATTATTTTTGTTGTTGGACTAAGTCTTTTATTTAGGCACATTTTGTAGAAAGAATATTTGTGATAGTGCATTATGTAGAATATCGGTTGTCATTAGAGCTGGGAAAAGCTGACTCGACACGATTATCGACCCGAACCCGACACGAAGTTAAGTGGGTTTGGATGCAAATTTTTGACCCGTTTAATTAAACGGGTTAGGTTCAGGTTGAATTCTCGACACGAAAAAGTACCTATTTAATCCGTTTAATTAAATGAATTATATAAGTTAACTCGTTTTTTCATTTGTCATTTATCAGTTTACTTTTTATTAGATAATTAAGAATATAAAATTTTTTAAAATTTGTGAATTATGACGAATCAGGGAAATTTTAAAGAGTAATTATTTAATGTGATATGTAAACTTAATTTTTAACGCTATAATTAAGTATTAATTGAAAATATGGAATGTGTAAATAGTTAATTATGCGACTGAACTTGACCTGTTTATCTTAAATGGGTTAAGCAGGTCAATCCGTTTAAAAATTAAATGGGTACAGGTCAAACCCGTTTATTAGGTTGAGATCGAGGAATTCTTAACCCGGTTAAACTCGACACGAACACGAACCCGACCCGACACGACCTATTACCCGGCTCTAGTTGTCATAGTCAATAGAAGTTGCGTGACGAAGGTAATGGTCTTCACATTTGTGAATTTCAGTTAAGACTTCTATTGGAGTTGAAATTTTTGCTACTGCCTACAGCCACATTATAAAACGTTCATAATGCCGATGGTCACTTTAGATATCTATCTCGATTCCATCCTTAAAAGTAATTTGTGCATTTTTCACCGCGTAATGCTTGACAGGAAAGAGACTTTTTGAAATTGACATCATTTTTGCTTTGCTATATAGATTCATTGGGAACTTTGACGTCGATAATCTGAACTATTAGGGATATCGATACGAATAATTTGATCTGAGAAAATATAGCGAACAATTTGACATTTGACCTTATTTTTTGTTAGTATATTAGCAAAGAGTTTGGGTAAGTTCGACTCAGTTGTGCTCTCATATGAATTTTTGTACAATAGATTATTTACAAAACATAAGGTCAAAGGTTAGACTGTTCGCTGTAATTTTCTCAGGTCAGATTATTCGCATCAATACTTCCGATAATTTAGATTACTGTCGTCAATTTTTCCCTTAAGATTTAGGACTGATTTTCATTTTAGAGATGTCACTTAGCATGAAGTAGTGGCCAAAAGGGGAATGCGAGTTTAGGGCTGATTGTCATGTTTACATGGTGTGAACTATAGGTCCAAATTAAGACTGTAGCACACTTAATTAATAGGATAACAATTAAAAGACCTAGGCAGGATTTCAATTATAATCATGCCAAATTCCCGGCCATTCGCTCTCATCACTCTAACAAATGGCCTCAACTTTTAGTGTAAGCCAAGTGCCTGACAAAGAGGTCAAAACATCTCTGAAAAATTTAGACTCTGTTTGGGCCTTAGAAATTTGGTAGAAAGAAAAGTTGAAGAAAAAAATAAGGAGAAAGTGATTTTCTTTTCTCTTGTTTGGATTGAGAAAAAAATACAAGAATTTGAATGTTAATAGTCATCTAGGTAGTGTGAGGATGATGGAAACTTTTCGAGAACTTTCCTCACAATTTTATGAGGAAAATTTTATCACTTGTTTCTAATAATTTTTTCACCTAATTTTCCTCTGTATTTTTTTCTGTGTGATTTTCTCTAAATCAAACACAAGGAAAAAAGTTGCTTTCCTAAATTTTTTTCTTTCGACTGAAATTTTCAAAGTCCAAATAGAGCCTTAATAAAATATTTCATAACTAAGAGAGAATGTCCAATTCAAGGATAAACAAAGTAGGGAGGGGTTGATACAATCACAAACAAAGTAGAGCAATTTATCTACAAATCAACACAAAATCGTAGCCAACCATCAGGATTTAACAAGCTAAACAATACAACAACACCAACTCATTGTAGGTCTCGCTTTCGTGGGGTCTGGGAGATCTAAATGTAGGCAACCTTATCTTTATAGACACCTCTGCATATAGAGGTTGATTCCAAGATACCCACAAAAAAAAGATTTTATGAAAACATTTTAAAGAAGAAACTAGATAAGATGGTAATGAGCTAATCAATGCTAACAGAACAGGCACCAGTAATTATGTACAACATAAGTATAAAATTGCAGCGGAAAGTATTATACCTTAACAGATAGAGTATGCTAACATTGTTATTTCCCAGATGAAAGTACTACCTGCATACAAATTTGACATACAAAAAATAGAAAAAATATCCAGTAACACACAACGACACATTCTACCCTATGGCTACTGAAGGACACCTATGAGGTTATCTCTCTATGATCTAAGCCCTTAATTCTATCTCGCCATGGTCTCCTATCCTGAGCCCTGTCCTCTGTCAACTCTAAAAGTTTCAAGACTTGTCTAATCACCTCGTTCAAACACTTCTATGGTTGTCTCCTACCTCTTTTACCTTAGGAATGTTAATCCTATCACATCTCCTCATAGGAGCATCCACACTCCTCTTCACATGATCAAACCATTTGAGTCTAGTCTCTTTCATCTTATTCTCGATGGGAGCCACTTTAACTATGTCTCTAATTACTTCATTCTTAATTCCATGCGCCCTCGTACAGCCACATATCCATTTAATCATCCTCAACTCTACTACCATCAACCTTTGAACACGTGTTTTTTTTATTGGCCAACATTCTGAGCCACACAATATAGCACATCTTATTACCATATGATAAAGTTTGTCTTTTAATCTTACAGGCATCCTCTTATCATACATCACGCCTGAAGCATCCTTCTATTTTTGTCAACCCAGTTTTATGCGCTTGCAAATGTCCTTGTTAATATCCCTATTCTATTGAATGATCGAGTCTAGATATTTAAACTTTTCAACTTTTGGTATTGTCATCCCATCAATGGTGACTTCCCTCCCCTCCCTCTTCTCTTCCACTGAAACCACAACACAGGTGTTCAGTTTTCGATCTACTTAATCTAAACCATCTATATTCAAGTGCATGTCTCTATCACTCTAACTTATTGTTAAGTCTATCTCTGATCTCATCAATAAGGATAATATTATCCAGAAATAACATACACTATGGTAACTTATATTGGATCCCATTAGTGAGCTCATTCATAACCAAAGTGAAAAGAAATGGGATAAAAGTGGAACCCTGATAAAGCTCCATAAAAATGGAAAAATCATTATCATACATATCCTTAATAACCCAAATATATGCAAGTGACACTCCTTTCTTTTTCAAGTATCTCCATAACACTTCACGTGGAACTTTATCATATGTTTCCTCCTAGTCAATGAGCATCATGTGAAGATCTTCCGTCCTATCCTTGTAGAATTCTATGAGTCTTGTAAGGAGATAAATTGCCTCTATGGTCGATCTACCAGACATAAAACCAAACTGGTTCACTGTTATCACAATATATTTTCGCAACCTTCTCTCAATCACCCTTTACCATAATTTCATAATGTGACTGAGCAGCTTTATACCTTTATCATTATTGTAGTCCTTAATATAACTTTTTGTTCTTGTACAGTGGGATGACTGTACTAAACCTCCATTTTCTGAGCTTCAAAACAGTCCTAAAAGCAACATTGAAAAGCTCTGTTAGCCACTTTAATCCCTCTTCACCTAAATACTTTCACACTTCTACTGGTATTTGGTCTGGTTCCTTGGCCTTTTCATTGGATATTTTCTTTAGGGCCTCTTTAATCTCGCTGTTGCTAATAGGTTCGTAAAATCAAGGGTCATGCTGCCTCTCACTACTCTCTCGTTCCCTCCTTCGAAAATCCTCCAATACTTCATCGTTGAAGAGCTTCCAAAAGTACCTTTGCCATCTTTCCTTGATTTCTGCCTTGTCAACCAACACGTTACCATTTTCATTTTTGATGCACCTCACGTCGCCCAAATCTCTAGTTCTTCTTTCCCTAGCCCTTAACAGCTTAAAGACTTCCTCCTCACATTCCTTACTTCTCTAGTTTTGGGTGACAAATCATTTAAATAGATCCATGGATAAGGGGTGATATGATCATGTTGAATGAAAGGGTCAGCCTTGTCACTCGACCTAATGAAGCAAAGTAACAACGTACAGAGCATCCTCCGAGAAGGGGCATGATCGTGCACCAACTTGCTTCTTGATGTTTGTTTTAGTTCTTGACCTAGGTTTGGGCCTTGATATTAGTCAATGACTAGGTAGTTGACTTCTAGAAATTCAAGTGGATCGGGAAATTAATTGAGTTGCCTTTCAGGCGAAAAGGTAGGAGGAGCTGGGTCCAGCCTACTCGTGATGGCGAGCGGTGGACTCCTTCATTAGGGAACGTTATGTGCTTGCGCACTCCTCACTAGAGGATAACACCATCTCAGCAGCTGTGACTTGAACTGCATTGAGATTTTCTTCTAGAAAAATAGGATCCAGAGCATGAAGAACTTGTTCGAGGTTTATGTCTTCATATTACTCGAGGTTTGGGCTTTGGCTTTGATTTAAACTATTTCGCGCCATTTTAAATCACTTTCAGTAATGGAATAGGAAAGAGTCAATGAAAGGGTTTTCTTTTTTTTTTTCCTGATTAATAGGACCCTCAAAAAGGGGTGCAATGATAACAGCTCACAACATAAAGACAAAAGCAAAATTAAAACAAAGCAATCAACATCCATGTTCCGCCCATCCATACAATACATCTGGACTGCAAAAGGGGGTCTATTGATGCACTTTTATAGAATCAGTCCATGAAGGAAGATAGCAACATATTCTCTCCCAAACCTCTATCTGTACATCCCTGCAATTGCCATTACCTCATGAAGCTTCCTTATCCATTGAATAATGAAGGGATGAAGTAGCCACACAATTTCTTCATGTCAAAGTTCCCCACCAAAACAATTGACTTATTCATCTCTTTGGTGATACTCATTGCATCTTGTGGAGGAACCACCAGCATCATCATCCTTTCTCCAGCCCATAGTGCATCATTACAAGTGAATTGCCAGCAATACTTCCAATTTCTTGTTGGCTCCTCCTATTTTCTTGTTGTAGGTCTACAATATCACTAATTCTTACTTTTTCCGAACAAGTCATTCCACCATGTCTCTATGTGACTCCCATAACTCTAAAATACCAGCCCCTTTAAACATAGGTAAATTACATCGGGAACCATCGAGGTATAGGCTAATATTTTCTGACCTGACAATTTTGGGAAAATATTTTGAGGTCCATCCAAGTTTGGACAAATATTTTTTAGAACCAAAAGTGCCAACACTTGACCTTTTAAAATACAAAAAGTACCAAACTTTTTAAAATTTTCATTTTTAACCTCAATCCTTAAGAACTTACTTTTGAAAAATTTAATTTTGTACATGTGGTTTTCTACTCATAGGTATTACTCGAAACCCTCTTTCATCTGGTATCAGAGTCACGTCACCAAAAATAATTAAGATAAATAAGATTAATTAGTAATTAATTCAGTTAATGAACTGTGTTTAATGCTTGAATCATCACCTACTTGCCCTGCTCCTAATTATTCACATGCTATTCACTCACTAGAAGGAACAACTTCAGTAAGACCCCGGTTTAACTATATCACTTATACGGTTCTAGAATTAAAAGCCAAATTAGCAAAAATTATGAATGAAGTTAAGGAGATTAAGAAGCAATTATACGTAATTGATCTTTCTTTAGTTAACAAAATCAGACATATGAAAAATCGACTTTAAGTATTAGTACTCCATTTCAGCATAAGTATCCTTTCCAAAACCCAGAAAACAAAAACCCATCTCCTTTGCATGATATAACAACTCAAAAAGAAGTAGGAGAAAAATTAGCTGAAAAATCATTTGAAAAGGCAGAGAAAGAAGAAGATGATGGAGTATAAGCAGTTCAATCTGGAAGAATTACAGAATATATTTGATAACGAATAGAATTCGAAAGAACTGAACAAAATCATGGGCGCAATAGTTGATAAACAAAATCTATTATCTAATGTCTAGTTAGAAGAATAAATATATCAGCAGGTGAAACTAATTAAGCTAGAAAATCTTAATGTGGTACCTTTTGAAGAAATTAGAAGAAAATTAGATAAAGATATGGTTAAATGGTTTTTGATGACGAGACTAATGAGATTGGAGAAGAATTTACCATAGATGAAATCGAGTCCAATTTAGTCAACAACATTGTTCCTAAACCTTAAGAATTTGATGAATCTTCTAAAAAAAATACCCATTTTATGAGACATAGATATGTTCCAGCAGGACGAGCAACCAATTTTTTCTTTGGGTTCATCCCAAAGAAAACTACGGTCTTTGAAAAAATTGACCTTACCCCAATTAGCCAAACAATATATATCCTAAACATCAATGGGGCTCGTAATAGAGAAGAAATATTTGAACATTGAAAAAGGGGAATGAATAGTATCTTGAATTTAAATACTACACAGACTTCAGGCAATTAATTAAATTATATCGAGCATAGGTTTTTGGGCACTGTACCAGACTGGTATGATTCTTTAAAAGAAGACGGTAAAAATGCATTAAGAATGATAGAAATACCAGCTGGAATGTTCAAAAAATTATGTAAGGAAATTGAAACTGACTTTGTCGAAACTAAACTTGATTCTGAAGAAAAAGTAAGAGAATGGGAAGGAAAGATTAATAATATAAAGTTATGGGATATGAGGTATCTGGAGAATTATATTGCTGAATTTAGTTAATATTATTATAAAATTGGACATAATGAAACCAATCTTGGTATGTTCTATGACAAATTATCATATTGGATAAAGTCCATAATTAATAAAAAGTACATTGCATGGTTTGAAAGTATAGATGTAATTTATACCCTTGGTTCAAAAATCTCTTATTTAAGAAAAGGGGTCAATGATCAATGTTTTGATCTCCAAAAGTAAAAGAAAATGAAGAAACAATTTTTTACGTTGTTGGGATTCTCCTCATCACCAGAGAAAGGAACTTAAATGAGAAGAAAAAGAAAATTTTATAAGAAAACGAGCATTAATAAGCAACGGGGAGAGAAATATAAAAAAAAAATATTATAATAAAGCAAGCCTTAAAAAACGAGGATTTTTTAGGAAAGTCCCTTATTGTCCAGTCGGGAAAAACAATCGTAACTATTGGGCATGTGGAAAAGTAGGCCATTATGTAGACGAACGTAAAAATAGGAAGAATAATAAGTTTAGTAAAACTTTAGATAGTCTAGATTATTTTGAACTTAGTGAGGAAATATTACTAGATCTAGCCCTAAAAAATAATAAGAAAATTGTTGAGATTGTACTAGAAGATGAATATGAAAAAACTAGTCATATGATGGAAAGTAGCTCAATTAGTCTTGGTGATCTTCAAGGAGGAGAATTTATTATAGATAATGAGAATAAAGATGCCAAAGGAGATTGGGTTCTTCCTATAATTCAGAAAGATACAATCTATAAAAATTCATCTTTCAGTTAAAGAGTAAGTATGTATATGAAATGACGGAAGAAGATCTAGAAATAAAAAACTATGAATATGATATGATAGAAGTTAATCTCGTCAATTGAGAAAATATCCTTAAGTATAACAAAGTTAGAAAGTATAGATATATTCATGTTGGAAGTGCTCAAGTGCAAATTACTCCTCTACAATATTATGGCAAAAATATTAATCTTTATACTTTACTCTATGATATTAAGCATACTAAATTTAATAATCAAATTATCACAGGGATTAAGACCAATTTATGTAATAGATCAGTGGGATTCAAATGCTGACTTAGATATTATGTAAGCTTAAAAGATGAATTTGTTAAAAACTTCATATCCCTTAAGATAAAAACAATTGAGATGGATATGAAAAAAGGAGCTTACCCACTAAGGATATTTTAAAAAATAATCTACAAATTAGATAATACTACAGATCCAAAGACAGGGGTAATAATGATAGATGTAGAGAAATTTGAAAGTCCTACCCCTGTACAAAAACATTTAGAGGATTAAATCCAATCATCATGAGACAAAAATTAATAGGTCATGGATATCTAGCCTTGCCAACCCTATAAAAATCAATAAGAAAAATGTAATAAAAATTGATAAGAATCGTAAAATTACCATTAAACCCTAATTATTAAGAAGCATGAGTGCAATATCAAAATGGGGAGATGGATTGTAACACCCCCTGCCCCTAGGGCCGGAAGCGTTACGTTTATTTAACTTCTTATTTAAATTCTGGGACGAAATAGACAGAGTTTCCCCTAAAAACTACCTGTTTTCATATTAAAAGCCTTACAATAAGTCCCTGTAAATCAACAGAAGTGCAAAACATTCAAAACATAACTCAACGGCCACACGCCGGAGTTCATAACTCAATGAGCCACCCGCTCGGAGTATACCAAACAGAATAGTTCATTGATACAGAAGAAATGAAAGATACAATTCAACGGTTCACACAACCGGAGTATTAGGGTTTACATCCCAAAACCTAACTAACAATTGACCAAGAAGACAGCTAACTAATTAGATAATTGGCTCGTATGGCCACACAGAGCGACTCATAATCAATGTGCATTATGTGAGCTAGAAAACTTAGGTTACAACAATTACAAACTAAGAGTACGTTGTATTACATCGTCGAACTCAAGAAACTACTTCTATATGGCACACATAACTCTTTTTCAACCCAGGGTAAACTTCAACTCCGCATAAATGGCTTAACTTTCACCTGTCACAAAGAAAACCTTGGGAAAAGGGGAAAGAGTAGTGAGATGAGCAACCACACGCTCAGTTAGTGTCTCCTGACCCCCTTAAAACAAAACCGTTGCAGGTAATAATATCTTTAATAATCACACATCACATATTTATACTTTACTATCATATTAGGCATTCATAAAATTCTTATGGAAACATCGCTAACCATAAACTTCACTTTAAGCACTCAAATACATTTCTAGGTCTCTAAATGACCAAACTTCTTTACTAACAGGCAGTCAAACACTTAAATAAGTGATGAGGCTAAGCACAGAGACTTTCTTTTTCATAAACATAACTTCTTAGCATTCTATTCGAACTATGCATGAAACCCTATTCACATGATGTGCACATAAGGTTATCTCTTTTTGTAATCTTACTTTTCTTGGCATTTCATTCATATGATATGCATAAGACATACACATTTCAAGTCTCAATCGAATCTCATTCATAGGGTATGCATGAAATATACTCATAAGACTTTCTTTTCATATTCGTATCTTACTTAGCATCTCATTCATAAGTTATACTTATAATATGCACATGTCATACATAGGAAGCTTTCTTTCTTTTTACTGAAAACACTTCATTTAGCCTCTTGAGGCTCATAAAGACTCTTCTCTTAACCTCTTGAGGCTCATATTCTTTTAAAAGAATCTCTTTCATCTTGGTCTCATAATGACCCTTAAAAACTTTCTTTCTGAAATACTTAAAAAGACGAAACGCCGACTGCTTTTCTTATTTAATAAGAAACTACTCTGAGCATAAGATCATCATAAAGTACTAGTTGGGAGAGATCTACACTCAATCTCAGTGAGATTAACTCACACTAAGCTCTTACTCCCCGGATGGCAACTAACTTCGGACCTTAACCCTCGCCAGGGTCTCTAGGGATTACTCCCTAGGTTAGGGATTCTCCTATTCAAGCAGGTTCACTCCCATCTATTGTCCCTAAGAACTTATCTTAGCCATTTAAATTGGTCATAACGACTAATAAGTTTGCTGCCTCTCACAGCGAAATCCTTTATCATGCAACTCACACCTTCGTAAACCTCTTTAGGGATTCTCCCGTTCAAACAGGTTCACTCCCAAAACTGTATTCATTTAATCAAAATATGCCATCATACACTAATATTTACGGCTACTATCATTTCAAAACATGAAATCCTTCTTTAAAAAACTCACCCTTATGCATATAATGTAACTTAAGGACATGCAAGGGAAGGGGGTCCACATGTATCACATTCAAGCACTTCATAATCAATTCAGCACAATGAGCCACACATGGCCTCGCAATCCACACGATTGCGGTTAATTCACAACCCACGCTCCCTCCTCACAAGCACCGTACCACAAGAACCTCGAACCACTCATAGTTCTACCTCAAACCATCCAACTACCATCTCGGTTTCAATTTCACAATCTAGCATCCTAATCATTATGATATACTGAAAAGCGATACATAACTTATACAACTTACCAATGCTGGACTTACCGATTAAACAACTAACAATTAGTAGAGCGCTGCAACTAACGGTTATAACCATGCACATATATATATATATATATATATATATATATATATATATATATATATAAACACACACACACACACACACACACACACACACACACACACACACACACACACACACATATATATATATATATATATATATATATATATATAGATATATAGATATATAGATATATATACACATATACATATACATATAAGCATTCATACGAACTTAACTTGAAACAAACGTCTAATATGTTAGGTTAGACTAACTAAGCAGAAAACATGATTGCATTCATGTATGGCAGTTAGGGGACGTAAACATGCTCAGTTCATCATCCAAATACTATGTCTAAAGCTATTGTATAAGCACAATTCAACTGAGTAGACAAGCATTGATTTGGGCATTCATTCATTGACTCTAAGTTCCATTTAGCCTATTACGTCATTCAAGCATATTACGTTTCACGGCGTTCATCTATCACACCATGGTTACTAAGTCGGCCTAATTTAACATGAGTCTAGTCTCTATTTAAGCATGAAACGATTCACTATTTAGGCTAATATGGTCATTTAGACATGATACGATTCACGTGTTTTACTAAACATGCTTATTTATACCATTTAAGCTTAACATGAATCGAATCTCTATTTAAACATAAAACGATTCACTTATTTAGGTTAATTTGGTCATTTAGGCGTAATACGATTCTATGCTTTCGTTTATCATATCAATGTTACTATTCGAACCCATTTAGGTCATTTAGACATAATTCGCTTTTAGGCATTCGTTTACCATATCGATGTTACTATTCGAGTTGACCTTTCAAATATGCATCAACTAAATATACTAAACTTGATTCTAAACATGCATAGCTTGCTTCGAACCAAACTTTTAGGCACGTGTTAACTAAATGTACTAAAATCGATTCTAAGCATTCATATTTCGTTTCGAAACTATTAATTAGGCATGAGCTAACTAAACATGCTTGAATCGATTATAAACAGGCATAATTCATTTCGAAGCCATTTTTCAAGCATGAACTAACTGAACTAACATGCATTGATTCGAAGCGTCATTCGTTATCTTGACATTACATTTCAAGCCTATTTAAGTCATCCTAGCATAATACAATTCAAGTAAATTTCAAGCAGCGATTTTGCATATAAATCGATTCGAACTAAGTCAGATATAACTGAAACACAGCTACAGCCTATAAACGGATTCCATGCATTTCTAAGCTGAAATTAAAAACCGATTTGAGACATGCATAGCTAACGACAGCAAGCGACACTCTAGGTATACAATCCGGTTGGCCATAAACGGGTATGAAATCATTAGGCAACACATTTTCATTCAATTCTTGACATTTCTAACTACTTTAGCTAGCCCTAATCTGACATGCAACATCAATCTGCTGAAAACGTTTTTGAAAATAATAATAGCTTAGGAGGGAAGAAACACCCACCTGGACTCCAAGCTAAAGGCTCGAATCCAAGGCTGCTAGCTCGACTCTAGGGCTCGAACGACTCTCATTTCCTCGGTTCTTGCTCACCCACGCGCGAACAAACCCCCAAACCGTGCCCAATTCATGCAAATCGAACCCAATTTCAACCCCGGCCTGGTTTCTGCCTCCTTACGTTACTGCTGCTGTGGGTCTCCACTTCGCGCGGCTGCCATAGTGGCGCCACCATGGTGGCCGCCGCAGACTCCAGCTGCTAACTGTGGGAGTGGCATGGTGGTGTTGGCGGTTTCTAGTGTCTAGGGTTTGGTTCTCTCATCCCGCTCTATCCCTTTCTTTGCTCTCGACGATTGAGCGTGGGACGGCCGGCGGGGCCGATGGTGGCTGACCGGCGCCAGCAGGGCGGCAACGCGCCCCGATCCCTTCCCCCCTCTCTCTCTCCCCCCTCTCCCGGTCTGGGGTGTCGGGGCTGGGGCTTTGAGAACCCCCCTGCTCGCGTGTGTGCACTGATGGAGTAAGGGGCTTCGGCCCCTTATGTTCCCCTTTTTTTGTTTCATTTGGGTTTAAAAGCTCAGTTAACTAAAATAGCCAGTCCCAATCTCGTACCTCTTATTCTAAACCCAATCGTTAATACAATCGGCCATTGATTATTCGCCCCCAAATGCGTCAAGGTCCGATTTTAATAAACTTCAAAACTAATTCTAATGTTAACAACCCAATCGTATTCGGGAAACGACTAAATAAATCGAATAATGACTAAATTAAACTATTGATATAATCTAAAGGCACAAATAGCACGAATTAACTTTAAAATCAATAATAACAACAGTAATCCCTTTTTAATAAAATTATCGCTCACACAAGCACATCGATAATAACTAAACTCATATAGTTGTTAAAAATACGAATTTATAACGTAAAAAGGTAATACAGTTAGCTTAACGGAAAAGAAAGAATGCGGGTCTCACATTCTTCCCCCCTTAAAAGAATTTCGTCCTCGAAATTCTAAACCTAAGTTCGGTCTTTTCTAGAATATATGCACACAACTAAGATCTACGCGGTAGGTTTCCAAAAGGTTTCATTTTACAGGTACTACGTCTTTTAAATCGAAAGAAAATGGCTTATGGTATCCAATCTCCTCCTCGCCAGTCCTCTTCAAGCGTCTACTCACTCTATTTAGGCGCCAAGGGCAAATCGTATTGAAGAGGGGCAAATGAGTTGGCATGGACAACCATATTGAGTTTGTTTTGAAAATGAAATATAGATTTTCGATAATCTAGACTCGGTTCGCATGGCAAGCATCAACTCTATACATATGCACCTATAAGTGGGCATCTAAAGGTATGGCAACTGGGACAATGACGTCTTAAGGTCATATACTTAGTGGTCTCATTCTAAAACATGAATTCAAGACACTTTTAGGATCAAAACTGTTAACCCGGAGACTTTCATAACACATTAAAGCAGTAGGGCATCACATAAGCGTCACGTGGCATCACGTAGCATAATCCTTAGCATAATGATATCGTATATAGTAAGTAATTCGCAAGAGGGAAACACATGCACTGACGCTCCTATATTCATACGCCGACCTTAGCTACATTTTTAGGTCTTTCATTCATGGCAGCTTATAAAGAACATGTCAGGTTCGTATGAAGGCAGTTAACCTAATCAAGTTCATTCAAGGTCATGAAGAAATCATATCACTCTGAGGCAAAATCAACTGATTAGAAAGCCACCACATCGTACTTAAGGTAGTAGAGACATCATATTACATCACATTGACAATGAAGGAGCTTGGGGTAATACTCGAATTCACATTGACATCATGTAGGGTATACAACAGAACACTAAGGATTAAGATCCAAGAATAGCACGAACTAACATAAGATGTCGATAGGGACACCTTGAGGAGAGAATGCTACGGCAAGAATACGTGAATGCGGTTTCTATGGTCGCCTCATCATGCTTCAAATACGTGTGTGCCGTTATTCAGTTATAACATGGAACCAAGGAATTCATGGGATGTAAATGATGACTCTAAGGTCATATCATGCTGCGAACCACGAGAGTTAAATCGTTTGGACAGCTAGGTCACATGCCAAATCTAACTCCAGTCAAGCAAACACCAAGGTATGCACTTACTAAGCTAATCATTCACAAGACACTTGAATAACCGTGCATACTGGATGTGAGTGTCAATATATATGACGACACGACCCTGAGTGCTCTACTATGCTACTTTCTTACACATGAGATACATATTTCTATAGACGTGATTCATGCAAATGCAGCTCTATTGTCATCTAATCACGCATTACATACATCAAGTTCAATCAGTCCAATTATAACACGAGAAAACAGTATCGATGGGCTGTACATAATGATTCAAGAATCATATCGTGTAACTAACTGCATAAATTCAAATCGTTCTAACTAATACAGTTACATGTTTAATCAAATTCAAGCCAAGCAATTACAAAACCTCACTTTGTTGGCATTTGATCACAAACACATCGATCGCCTTATAGGTACGCGTTAAGGTTTTGTGAGGTACATCTATCCTACACGTAATCATAGGAGTCCTATTACTTATGTCACTCACCTTGGTACGGATTGTTTACTACGTGCAATTCCAAAGTCTGCCAGGTTCTTTCTCCCTTATGCTTTCTAGGTATATTAGGGTT
Organism: Carnegiea gigantea; assembly: GCA_029747015.1. Classification (NCBI taxonomy): domain Eukaryota; kingdom Viridiplantae; phylum Streptophyta; class Magnoliopsida; order Caryophyllales; family Cactaceae; genus Carnegiea; species Carnegiea gigantea. The sequence goes on along the minus strand of JAKOGI010000083.1, from coordinate 1,302,190 downwards.
CGTTCGAGCAAAAACATTATCACCTCATTCATGAATAGCAATCTATATAATAAAACGAACAAGTAATGCTTGGTTTACGCAATAATGGCAAAGAAGGGGAACAGTAGGTACACTACGCAATGGTTAACGAGGTCCTACCATTAGCACATAGTTTTCAAGCATGCATACAAAAGTAGCCCCTAATATACTCAAGGAATTCAGAATTCAAAAATGGAAGATATTATTTAGTAGGATTATCAATTATAGCAATCAATCTCGACACGTATAGTATAATGCCATGTACTTGGAAACCTAAGCTCGTTCATCATAGCTAAAGAGTGCAAGGTGAAACTTGACTCGACAACGAAAAAGACATTAACATTTTGAAACTTCGGATTTCGAAGGTGAAAAATAGCTGATCTGTTTTGAACTTCTTCTCTACCAACCTTTGAGTACGTCTGCTCACTCCATCATGGGGCCCGATGAACAAATCGTACTTTAGGGGCAAAGTCAAGTTTAGAAAAGGATTTTCTATTGCTTGAGTCTAAATTGACGTGCTTTAACTATCGATTGTCATATCAAAGCGCACGAAAAAAACATTTATCATTCAAAATATCACTTAGCTCACGCGATACAAGTGACTTGGACTCACTTCCTAACAACGACTCACATACATCCGATTAGCTCAACCGGATCACCTAAAAGTCAATCAATGAAGTCAATTAGCACGTTAGGAACATATTGCACCAATGAAGTACTCACAACGTCACTTGAAGGTGTGGGGCGAGCTATATGACTCCTATACTAACACACAACTCATCACTTTTACTCAATCGACCTTCTTGAGCCATACATAAGTCGCAAATGGCCATAGTAGAAGGCACACGTACACACAAAGTAGGCATATGTCACATAATCACAAAGTGTTCCTAAGCGACTATATGAAATGCAAGACTCAGGTCGCGGCCTATGGCCGCAGGATCATGCTCTGATACCATCAATTGTGACACCCCTTCCCCTAGGGCTAGAAGCGTTACATTTACTTAACTTCTTATTTAAATTCTGGGACGAAACAGATAGAGTTTCGCCTAAAAATTGACCGTTTTCAGGCTAAAAGCCTTACAATAAGTGCCTGTAAATCAACGGAAGCGCAAAACATTTAAAACATAGCTCAACGGCCACACACCGGAGTTCATAACTCAACGAGCCACCCACTCGGAGTACACTAAATAGAATAGTTCATTGATGCAGAAGAAATGAAAGATACAACTCAACGGTTCACACAACCAGAGTATTGGGGTTTATATCCAAAACCTAACTAACAATTGACCAAGAAGACATCTAACTAATTAGATGGTGGGCTCGTATGGCCATACAGAGCGACTCGTAATCAATATGCATTATATGAGCTAGAAAACTTAGGTTACAACAATTACAAACTAAGAGTACGTTATATTACATCATCGAACTTAAGAAACTACTTCTATATGGCACACATAACTCTTTTTCAACCAAGGGTAAACTTCAACTCCGCATAAATGGCTTAACTTTCACCTGTCACAAAGAAAACCTGGGGAAAAGGGGAAAGAGTAGTAGGATGAGCAACCACACACTTCGTGAGTGTCTCCCTACCTCCTTAAAACAAAACCGTTGTAGGCAATAATATCTTTAATAGTGACACATCACGTATTCATACTTTACTATCATATTAGGCATTCATAAAATTCTTATGGAAATATCGCTAACCATAAACTTCACTTTAAGCACTCAAACACATTTTTAGGTCTCTAAATGATCAAACTTCTTTACTAACAGGCAGTCAAACACTTAAACAAGTGACGAGGCTAGGCACAGAGACTTTCTTTTTCATAAACATAACTTCTTAGCATCCTATTCGAGCTATGCATGAAACCCTATTCACATGATGCGCACATAAGGTTATCTCTTTTTACAATCTTACTTTTCTTGGCATTTCATTCATATGATATGCATAAGACATATACATTTCAAGTCTCAATCAAATCTTATTCATAGGGTATGCATGAAATATACTCATAAGACTTTCTTTTCATATTCGTATCTTACTTAGCATCTCATTCATAAGTTATACTTATAACATGCACATGTCATACACAGGAAGCTTTCTTTCTTTTTACTGAAAACACTTCATTTAGCCTCTTGAGGCTCATAAAGACTCTTCTCTTAGCCTCTTGAGGCTTAGATTCTTTAAAAGAATCTCTTTCATCTTGGTCTCATAATGACTCTTAAAAACTTTCTTTCTGAAATACTTAAAAAGGCGAAACGCCGACTGCTTTTCTTATTTAATAAGAAACTACTCTGGGCATAAGATCATCATAAAGTGCTGGTTGGGAGAGATCTATACTCAATCCCAGTGAGATTAACTCACACTAAGCTCTTACTCCTGAGATGATAACTAATTTTGGACCTTAACCCTCGTTAGGGTCTCTAGGGATTACTCCCTAGGCTAGAGATTCCCCCGTTCAAGCAGGTTCACTCCCATCTATTGTTCCTAAGCACTTATTTTAGTCATTTAAACTGGTTATAATGACTAATAAGTTTGCTGCCTCTCACAGTGAAATCTTTCATCATGCAACTCACGCCTTTGTAAAACTCTTTAGGGATTCCTCCGTTCAAGAAGGTTCACTCCCAAAACTGTATTCATTTAGTCAAAATATGCCATCATGTACTAAGATTTATGGCTACTATCATTTCAAAACGTGAAATCCTTCTTTGAAAAACTCACCCTTATGCATATAATGTAACTTGAGGACATGCAAGGGAAGGGGGTCCACATGTATCACATTCAAGGACTTCATAATCAATTCAGCACAATGAGCCACACATGGCCTCGCAATCCACATGATTGCAGTTAATTCACAACCCACGCTCCCTTCTCACAAGCACCATACCACAAAAACCTCGAACCACTCATAGTTCTACCTCAAACCATCCAACTACCATCTTGGTTTCAATTTCACAATCTAGCATCCTAATCATTATGATATGCTGAGAAGCGATACATAACTTACGCAACTTACCAATGCTGGACTCATCGATTAAACAACTAATAATTAGCAAAGCGCTGCAACCAACGGTTATAGCCATGCACATATATATATGTACATATAAGCATTCATATGAACTGAACTTGAAACGGACGCCTAATATCTTAGGTTAGACTAACTAAGCATGAAACATGATTGCATTCATGTATGGCAGTTAGGGGACGTAAACATGCTCAGTTCATCATCCAAATACTATGTCTAAAGCTATTGTACAAGCACAATTCAATTGAATAGACAAACATTGATTCGAGCATTTATTCATTGACTCTAAGTTACATTTAGCCTATTACATCATTTAAGCATATTACGTTTCACGGCGTTCGTCTATCACACCATGGTTACTAGGCTGACCTAATTATGTCATTTAAGCTTAACATGAGTCTAGTCTCTATTTAAGCATGAAACAATTCACTATTTAGGCTAATATAGTCATTTAGACATAATATGATTCAAGCGTTTTATGAAACATGCTTATTTATACCATGTAAACTTAACATGAATCGAATCTCTATTTAAGCATAAAACGATTCACTTATTTAGGCTAATTTGGTCATTTAGGCATAATACGATTCTAAACTTTCGTTTATCATATCAATGTTACTATTCGAACCCATTTAGGTCATTTAGACATAATACGCTTTTAGGCATTCGTTTACCATGTCGATGTTACTATTTGAGTCGACCTTTTAAATATGCATTAATTAAATATACTAAACTTGATTCTAAACATGCATAGCTTACTTCGAACCAAACTTTCAGACACGCATTAACTTAATGTACTAAAATTGATTCTAAGTATTCATATTTTGTTTCAAAACTATTAATTAGGCATGAGCTAACTAAACATGCTTGAATCGAGTATAAACAGGCATAATTCATTTCGAAGCCATTTTTCAAGCATGAACTAACTGAACTAACATGCATCGATTCGAAGTGTCATTCATTGTCTTGACATTACATTTCAAGCCTATTTAAGTCATCTTAGCATAATACAATTCAAGTTACTTTCAAGCAGCGATTTTGCACATAAATCGATTCGAACCGACTCAGGTATAACTGAAACACAGCTACAGCCTATAAACGGATTCCATGCATTTCTAAGCTGAAATTAAAAACTGATTCGAGACATGCATAGCTAACGGCAGCAAGCGACACTCTCAGTATACAATCCGGTTGGCCATAAACGGGTGTGAAATGATCAGGCAACAAATTTTCATTCAATTCTTGACATTTCTAACTACTTTAGCTAGCCCTAATCTGACAGGCAACATCAATCTGCTGAAAACGTTTTTGAAAATAATAATAGCTTAGGAGGAGAGAAACACCCACCTGGACTCCAAGCTAAAGGCTCGAATCCAAGGCCGCTAGCTCGACTCTAGGGCTCGAACGACTCCCATTTCCTCGGTTCTTGCTCACCCACGCACGAATAAACCCCCAAACCGTGCCCAATTCATGGAAATCGAACCCAATTTCAACCCCGGCCTGGTTTCTGCCTTCTTACGTTGCTACTGCTGTGGGTCTCCTCTTCGCCCAGCTGCCATAGTGGCACCACCATGGTGGCCGCCATAGACTCCAGCCGCCAACGGTGGTAGTGGCGTGGTGGTGTTCGCAGTTTCAGGTGTCTAGGGTTTGGTTCTCTCATCTCGCTCTATCCCTCTCTTTGCTCTCGACGATTGGGCGTGGGATGGCCAGCGAGGCCGATGGTGGCCGACCGGCGCCGGTAGGGCGGCGACGCGCCCCGACCCCTTCCCTCTCTCTCTCCCCCCCGGTATGGGGTGTCAGGGCTGGGGCTTTGAGAACCCCCTGCTCGCGTGTGAGTGCTGATGGAGTAAGGGGCTTCGGCCTGTTATGTCCCCTTTTTTGGTTTTATTTGGGTTTAAAAGCTCAGTCAACTAAAATAGTCAGTCCTAATCTCGTACCTCTTATTCTAAACTCAATCATTAATACAATCGCTCATCAATTATTCACTCCCAAATACGTCAAGATCCGATTTTAATAAACCTCAAAACTAATTCTCATGTTAACAACCTAATCGCATTCGCGAAACGACTAAATAAATCGAATAACGACTAAATTAAACTATTGATATAATCTAAAGATACAAATAGCACGAATTAACTTTAAAATCAATGATAACAATAGTAATCCCTTTTTAATAAAATTATCGCTCACACAAGTACATCGATAACAACTTAACTCATATAGTTGTTAAAAATATGAATTTATAACGTAAAAAGGTAATACAGTTAGTTTAACGGAAAACAAAGAATGCAGGTCTTACATGGATCTTCATCAACTAGATAAGAGTTTAAAGAAGATGATACAATTCGTATAACCAGTGAAATAAGTAGAATGAGTTTTGAACCACCAAGACACAGTGTAGACAGAAGTATGAGTCTAGATAGGAAGGTCATTAGGTACAAAACAAGAACTGTTAGTGAGTCAATTTGTGATGATGAATTAGTCAAAAATTTGACTATGGAAATATGTTATGAAGTTACCAACACAAATCTCAATAGCATCTATGTCCCAATGAATGTATGCTTAGAGAGATATAATAAATATAAATTACGTGTACCTACATAGATAGTGATTGTTCTGTATGCTTTGGAAAAAGATCGTTATTTCTAGAATTTATGTAAAAAAAAGCCAAAAATCCTTGTCAAGTAAGAATAGCTGATAATAGCATTATGAGCAACAATGAAACCATAGAAGAGTTATCCGTAGAATTAGGAATAGTTCAATGCATTATACCAGTTCTATAGGCTGCAGATCAACCCTTTCATTATATGATTATTAGAAATAATTTTCAGAGACTATATTCTCTATGTACACAGACTATAAACCAAATGATATTTATAATCCATGGTCACTCAGTTCCTATCACAAAGTTGAGCAAGGCTTACACTCATAAGAAAATTGAGTTTACACGCAGTAAGTATGGTGAGAAGGTAATACTTGTACAATATGAGATAGCGCTAACAATCTCACTACTTGAGTTATCTATTAAAGAGAAGATTGCTGAATAACAAGAACAATTATGCTAAGAACTGTAACAATCCTCTAAAATTTTGGGATAAAGATAAAACATTTGCAAAAATTACTTTATTAAATTCCAACACTATTATACACAAAAGAAAATCCAAGAATTCGATAAAAAAAAATCAAAGAACTTCTGGATAAAGGATTAATCAAAAACAGCAGAAGTCCTCATACCTGTTCTACCTTCATGGTAAGAAATCAGGCTGAGGACAAAAGATGAAAAGTTAGAATAGTAATCAATTACAAAAAGTTTAATAGTGATATCGTCTTTGATGATTATTATATTCTTAACAAAACAGTTCTTTTCAACATAATTCAAGAAGCCTCTTGGTTTTGGAAAATCGATTGAAACAGTAGATATTGGTAAATTAAAATGGATGAAGAAAACATTCTTTTGATTGCTTTTAGTGCTCCTTAAGGACATTATGAGTGGATAGTAATGTCATTTGGTTTAAAAAATGCACTTTAAATATTCCAAAGAAGAATGGATAATATCTTCAAAGATCTAAATCACTATTGTTTAGTTTACATCAATGACACACTTGTCTTTTCCAAGAACATAGAACAGCATAAAGATGGTCTCTTAACTGTCACGCAAAAATGCGTTGATCATGGTGTTATTCTTGGTAAGAACAAATGCATTTGTGCTGAACAAGAAATCAAGTTTTTAAGCATAGGGATAAAAGCTGGACAAATCATTTTACAAAAGCATATTCTGGAAAAATAGAAAATTTCACTGAAAATATTGAAGATATGAAGCAATTAGAAAGGTTTCTTGGATGTTTTACCTATGCTTCATATTTAATTAAAGATCTAGCTAAATTGAGAAAACTATTACAGCAAAAACTCAAGAAAGAAGTAAGTTGGACATGGACCCTTAGTGATTTAACAGTTGTTCAAAACTTAAAAAAAAAATATGTAAAAATCTTCATGTTTATAATTTGTCTAATGAAGGAGATAATTTAATTCTTGAGAGAGATGCCTACAATGAGCACTGGAGTATGGTACTCAATCAAAGAATAAGAAAAACACTGCAAATATTACAGTAGAAGTTTTAATAAAGTATAATGCAATTACCCTACGGTAGATAAGAAATCTTACAACCATAAGAGGAATTGAAAAATTCTTAATCATTTTAGCCCCAAAATATTTTCTTATTCGAACTGATTGCAAAAGAATACTTGGTTTTATGAAAAAGAATTTATCAAATATGCAAGTGCAAGGACGACTCTTGTATTGGCAACTATGGCTTAACCAGTTTTCCTTCTCTATTGAACATATACAGAGATCAAAGAACTATCTGGTAGATATTTAACTTAAGAACTCGCCAATGAAAATCATCAGAGTAGAATTCCTACCGAAAAAGGAGGAAATCTAAAGTAAAATATCATTACTACTAGAACGGATTTATCCTTCTAGTAAAATCCTTATGGATATTTTAGGATTTCATACAAAAATTAGATTATGTTTTAGTCTACTATCTTCTGCCTACCTAATAGCCTAACGATTAGCCCTCTAGAGTTACAAATTAATTACTTAAGGTGTCCTCTTGACATCCAAGAAAAAAATAAGTTCTCATATTCAAGAAAAATGGTTCAATGAGTTCAGCAAATATATAAAGTTAGATGGAGCTACTTCAAAAGACCTCTTTGATTATCTCTTTGATATTGGGGCTGAAAAATTCTTATCACAAAAAGGAGAAAGAAATATCTTAATGAATTATTTAAAAAATGAGATTCAGAGCATTTTCAACTTGATGAAGATTTTGATGATTATCTGGATAATGATGGACTGGAAGACATTATCGTAGATGAAAGCATGCAAAATCTTAATATGGATGACTAGTCTTGTTAACACTAAAGGTTCTGAAAAATTATTGCTCCATTATTATATAATTTTGACAAGTGTCAGGTCAGTAAAATAAAGTAATCTACTGTAGCCATGTGAAATTATTAGTGTGTACTATAGCCGTTAAGGCATCCTTCGCATTCCAACTCCTCTATAAAAAAAGAGGCTGAGTGCTAAGAAACGACACGGTTATTTGAGCATACTTGAGCAAAAGAGAAGTTGGGATTCTCTATTTCTCTATTATCAAGCATTTTTGATGATCTTGTAGCATGAGTCCCTCTTCAATCTTCCCATTGTAATATTTCCACTTCAAGTTTTTAATAAAAGAAATTTTCCAATAGGAAACGTTAATGGAACCTTATATCTTAAATATTATGATTTCTTGCTTAAAATCTCACTATCCTTAAAAATATAAAAAGTTGATTAGTGACTACGGTCTGAGGTATGAAACGAAACGAATCTGTATTGTGCTTGATCTAAAGAATGTGTGGTTGAGATTAGCAATCTCTATAAATTAGAATCTAGATGAACACCAGGATCTAACGGCGACTAAGTTCAGATAATGGTCGAAACTCTCTAATTAAGCTTTTATTATTTGCTAAGCATTGTGGGCCTCTAATCACCAAAAATATAATATTTATAATATAGATAGTAGATTGTGATAGCTAGTACCAGTATAATCATAATAAAAAGTCTAAATGTTAATATAAGCTTATTTTTCAAAAATACCCAAAAGTTTGAATATTTGCATTTTGAATCCCATTTAAGCCAAAAATAGAAATTTCAGAAAAGTTTGGGCCAAAAAGTAAAAATATTTATCCTTCAAAAGATTATTAACCAAAATCAGTTATACTCTAAAAAATTATTATCCAAACCTGGGTAGTTCCAAAAGTCATCATCCAAATTCACTGGATCAATTAAATATTGACCAATACCACAGTGAACCCGGATGCTAATTTTTTCTTTAAACATGTACTTCTCTTTCTACTATCCATAGCTTTTTCAGATTTCTTGAGGCTCACAGTATTTTTGTCCATGACTGAAACTCTCAATAATTTGTCAGTGTCTAAGGCTTTATTTGCCAATTGAAATTAGCTCTTTGAAGTGCTTATTGAATCTAGTTGGGGTTGTGCCTTTTCTAAACCAATTTTCTGTGAAGTTCTGACTCAAATGCTTTTGACTTCTTGTTAGCCTTCTTTCAAATACGTCGAATTGTCTCTTCAGAGCATTCTTCCTCCTAATAAAAGTGGAATCAACCTTAGCAGCAATTTGAATCATCGGCGTTTGCTAGTTATTCTTTCTTCCACTAACGGTGAATCAAAATTTGGGGGTTTAGACAGCTCTTCCTTTTCATCTGACAACTGCTTTTCCTAAATTTATTTTTGTAAAAATTGGACATTAGGTTGAGTTGCTCAATGGTATTGTTTTGGAGCTCTTGTCAATGAAGCTTAAGGTCCTCTTCTTGATCATATGCCTTGTTAATCAGTGTTTTGTTGGCATCTTTGTCGAACTTCCCATAAAATTACGCGCTGAGCAATTTTAAAAATCTCTTGTAAATGTTCATTTTGACTGAACTAAGCAGTATTTGTTTTGGTACTTAAGGTCACTTCCCGTAATATGGTCCCACTGCTCAGTTGCTCAATGGTATTGTTTTGGAACTCTAGTTAATGAAGCTTAAAGTCCTCTTCACGTTGATCATGTGCCTTGTTAATCAGTGTTTTGTTGGCAGCTTTGTCGAACTTCCCATAAAATTACGTGCTGGGCGATTTTAAAAATCTCTTCTAAATGTTCATTTTGACTGAACCAAGCAGTATTTGTTTTGGTACTTAAGTTTACTTCCAGTAATGTTGTCCCCCTGCTCTTCACAGTCCTAGCACTTCTCTTGTTCAAATTCAAAAAAATTAAGTCTCTTTAACAACTTTTTGTACTTTATCATCTTCCAGCCTATCTTCTTTTGGTGAATGGTTAGCGGCCACATTTGCATATGTTGCTAGGTCCTTACCCTGGTGCCAAATCCTAAGGGTCAACCTTGATACCCCTACGCTCTAATAAAGAAGAGGTAGTAGAAATTTTGATATGTGGATCTATGACACGATTGACTTCTTTTATAATGATTTTATAACGTTCATTCTCAATAAACAAGATCAATTTAGCTTCTATGCTATGAAGTATCTATGTATCAATCAACATCCTCGTTGATTCAAATGAAAAGGTTTCTTCACTTGGTGTCTCCAAACTTTCCACCCTGCCCATAATTCAGCTATATTTTTAAAATTCTTTCAATTCCAACCGTGGGGAGGCACACCAATAATTTTGTTCCATGTCTATCTTGTCACACAAGACTCATACTTAGCATGATTCCGCATCACATCCTCCAATTATATGTAAGGATGAAATTGAATTTGCTTAAAGCATAAATCTTTAAACAATGTCCTTCATTAATTAGTGTTATCTATCCATATAATTTATATCTATCTATGTAGTTATATATATATATATATATATATATATATATATATATATATATATATATATTGAGTAATTGCACATGTTGATGCCAAAAATTGCTAATGTGACAGACTATAATTACTGTCTTCCCCTTTTTTTGGGTGGTCATGTTAAGGACAAGCAACTAATGTAGTTAGATTTTTGACATGTTTTATACATAACTTTTTATAAGGCTAGTTTACTCATGAAAGTTGGGCATATACTTCAACATGATGGTTAATCTCTTTCCTTTATGGTTTTTTAAAAAAAGAAATATATGTCATTTATTTTATTAGTACATCTCATAATATTGTGCTTCCTGTATTGTTCAATTTGATTTTAAGAGTAAGAAAGCTTGTTGTTTTTTGCACTGATGATCAATGTTGCATGTACAAGTAATATACTAATCATTTATTATTATATTATAAATTCGTTAATTTTGCAAGTCTAGGAATGAAACGATTTGATAACATTTCATATTTCTTTACCTAATTAAAAGCTTATGAAATAAAAATAAATTTTTCTCAACTTAATTATTAATTCTCTTATGATTAGTGAGAATACTATTGTAACTTATTAATCAAAACTCATTGATGACTTAAATGAATTCAATTTTAATTAGAAATAGGGTTAGACCCCTTGTGTTGCAAGAATATTAGTTATTTCGTCATAAGTTATAACTAGGTAGATCTCGTACTTTGCACGGTCATGGGTTAATATGCATTTTAAAAATTTATTTAAAATATAAATAAGTAAAAAACTTTGTTTAATTGAAGCCCTTTAGTCATCTTTAAAAAAAAAAACTCATAAAATGAAGGGAAAAGATTAGAATATGGTAACTTACCAAACAAAAAAAGAGGAAAAAAATTCGGTTTCATTACTTAATTAGAAAAAAGAACAATAGAGATATTTATCACAACTTTAAAATATAAGAAAAATCTTTTCTTTTTTTAATTGAAAATAAAATTACGTTACATAAGATTCGATTATTACATTTCAATTCAACGTTGTTAATGACTTTCAATGCACTATCTTAAATTAAAAGTCAATATACTAATTAGTAACCCTTGAATTGACAGTTAACTTTGGGGGTGTTTGATAAATAGCTTTTTGGTGAGCTTTTCGGTCAAAAAGAGTTTTTTTGATTAAAATTAACTATTTGACTTAATCAAAAAGCTAATTTAGGTCTTTGGTAGAATAGTTTTTTAAAAGAACTTTTTGGGTCTAAAAAGCTAATTTATTAAATAAAAGAGAACCAATTATAATTGCATGATTTAGTATATTACATTGATGAATAAATGTTGAATTTAATAGTATAGCTAAGATCATTTACTAGGTGTCACTAAATCACATTTTTTATTTAAAATTAAGCGACCTATAATAATATGACAAATGTCACCACCATGTTAACTCATTCAGGTTTATATTATATACTAGTGTTATATCCCTTGCTATGCAAGGACATGAGTTAATTTTGTTATTAAAAAATAATTAAAATATACTAATTTATTAAAATAATTTAATTTTTGTTTGATAGAATAACTATTATGCTATCGTAATAGTTCATGGAGGCATGCATATGTTTTTTCTTGCTCTCAATTACATCACTTAGAATTACATTTTTTTGACATTAAAATCATTTATCAAATTAGGTTAAATTTTTAACCTTTAATATGCAAGTCATAATCTTGTCATTTTTGATGCATCATATTTTTTTTTTCAATATGATTTAGTTAAGAATATATATTGCTATTCTACTAATTATTGCATAAATTATTCATTAAGTGGTCCAGTTTTTCAATGTAATGTAACATTGTGTTAAATTAGCTTTACTTTTGTGTAACTATTCAAATCCCTATGGTGTTAATTTTCTTTAAATTAAATTTCAACTGCAAAGTAGTAACATATATAATAACATGTAGTGAATCCTAGTTTTTTTTTCCCTTTGGAAGGTTAGTAAATCCTAGTTAATAACACTAATGTTAATTAACATGAGTCAACTAACATCCACCAATTATAACTTGTCAATTCATTATTTTATGCCACATCAGTATGTCATATGTCATTCATACATGATTTGTGTCCAACTTTTAATATATATATATATATATATATATATATATATATATATATATATATATATATATATATATGATAATGGATAAGTTAATAAATATAAGTTTGGTCTTTTGTTATTCAAATCATTAAAAATGACTACTTTCTGTCGATGTATATATAATTTATTCTAGTAATATATTTTTTATTTTTATATTTAATTCATTGCATGTGTCTTCTTATTTGAAAGTTATCTATATAGTAATATCCTATAATTTTGCATATAGTGCAATTAAACTGTTAATAGGTTAGGTCATTCTATGGTCACTTTATTTGTTTGAATTAATTTTCTTCAAATTAGTCCTATGTCTAATTGTATGTAGCTATCGCCAATGACATTACTATTTAAATTAAATTTACCAATTACATCATTTTTGCATTTAATTCTCTTTAAAATTAACATGTGATTTTTTGTCACCATATGATCATTGTCCTCTTCAACAATGATACATGGCTAAAGTCTCAGAATAATCGAATCCTTTTGTTGGTTAGCTAAGTTTTTATTTTTTTTTCATATAATTATCCTATGAATACTTATGAAAGGCATCTAAATGGATACTTTCTATTATGTAGTCATTGTGTAGTTATGGCTATTTCTTCTAATTAAAACTAACTACTATCGTATTAAATACTCTACTCTTTGTATCATGTAGCCATTGTGTAGTTATAGCTAATCCTTCTAATTAGATTTAACTACTATTATATTAATTGGATATTCTATGTCCTAGGTGGCACCCTATTTGATAATTCACATGTCATCCATACATTACTTGTATCCAACTTTATATATATATATATATATATATATATATATATAAAATACTAATTTATTGTTATAGACATTAATTGTGTACTATTTGTACCTATTTTACTTTTAACTAAAGGGCACCGAACTTACAATTTTCGGTTAGAAATGTCCTTGTGCTTGGCATATTTTTGTTTGCAAGCATTTGCCTAATTCATAAGCGATTGTACATAAGACTTGAACTTAGTGAGCAACAAGAAGTGTTATTCATAGTGAGGTCCTCATACAATGTTAGTCTCTCAAATTAAGCCAATATCGGACACAATAACTGATGAAATTTACATGGCTAATACTTCATTAGGCATAACCCTTCAATGCTGAAACTTTATCAGGTGAAACCCAAGCTGATTCCTTCAGTTTAATGCAGGGAGTATCAAAATAGGAAAGCAACTTGAAAAGGAATTCTTGTTGTACTACCTGTGGGTAGCTATAGCAGGTACATCATGTACCAGTGCTCCAACAGCTGCCATTGGCGAGTTGCCCTTCGACAACAACCCAACCTCCTTGACAACAAGAACATGAACAACAACAAAAATAACAAATAATTGTCCAATTCATGAGTTTGGAGATCCTTAGGGTTGTCTTCAGAGGCCTGGTGAGGGAGATATAGTTTGATGTTACTAATCCTAAACAAGAAAAGCATTTTTTTTTTTTGATTTTGGGTTTTTCTCAGGCATCATTAACTGGTGGAAGTGTTATTGTTTCATCATTTTATATTTACAGGTCTTTAAATAGCATGAGAAAAATCTAACTGCAAGAAAACCTTATAATTATTTCAATCATATCTGAACTTTTCTTAAGTCATTATATCATACCTTGCAGTTGTACCAAGAACTCTCCATATCAATGTTTCAACCTAGCATGCATGCCCTACGATATTGAAGTTGATCCTAAGCGAAATTAATTTTCTAAAGTGTGTCAGGTTCTGCCTCCTGAATTTAATTTTATAAGTTGACCTTGTAACAGCTACTTTGAAAGATATAGTAATCTTTTCAGTGTTATGAAATGGTTGTTTGTTTCCTCCTCTTAGTTTTTTGAAGAAAACTCTGGTTTAGTCTAATTTAGTTTTTGTGCTGATCTTTTGGAGAATATAAGTCTATTCAGAAGAATTATTTGGTGTTCCGGGTCTGTTATGGGTTCCAACTAGTGTTACGATTCTTAGTTAGCTTAGCAATCATGATTTTGTGCTGTTGAACAAATCGAAGTCATGGTAAATCTTCATAATAGTTTATACTTCAATGCATTTCAAAGAACAAAAATCAAGAAACACCAAGAATTTTGTTTTGTCCTTGACATAATGCATTTGTCAACATGTGCCAAATTCAGATCTGCCAAAATTGGCTCAATCCGAAAATCCGATTCGAACCCACCCGAAAATTTTGGGTTTTGAACACGATTTCTTGACCTGAATCCGAAATAAACCAAACGCAAAAAACCCACAAATTAATGGATCAAACCGGACCCGAATCCAAAACCCCCCGCTTGACTCGAATATTATATCCTTATTTTTGTTTTTTTCTTAATTTATCCCTCTTAACTATAATAGTTATTATTATATCGAATTTTTAGAGATTTGTACAATTATCACATCCTTCGTAAATTAAACAATAGTGTCTTTTCTGTCTTAACTTCATTCTCATAAAATAACGTCATATGCAACTGGTAAGTGGAACGACTTAAAAAAATAGGCATGAAATAGTGTGAAATAAATATCTAGCATTAAGAAAATTAATTTAAAGTAAGATAAATATTAAAAATGCATACATTGTACCATCATATTTTTAGTGAAATGAATATGTCTCATCATAGTTTGAATACTGGTACTCTGTGGTAATCTAAAATTTTGATGTTGCAATGATAATTGCAATATCTTTTGCTTCTCCAATATCATTTCATTTAGTTTCTATTCTAATTTGTCTCAAACTATGATGTTGGTGTTGGGTAATGGGTCGACCTCTATTGGTGTTAGGATTGACCCACTAAAAAAGTGCAGCTGATTAGGTAATGTTACCTTAGTACTTAATGGAACTATCGAATTAAACAACTTATTAGTGGGCTGAACCGTTAACATGCTTTAGATGGGTTAATCCATAAATGACCCGACTCATTATTAACCTTATTTTAATATACATGCGGACTCACCCCACCTAAAGCAGACTTAGCCATTTGCCCATGTGTGCATGACATTCATATTTCAATGAAAAGTTTGAAAGCTTTTAATATTCTTTTAAGAAATTACAATTACAATTCTTTTTCATCAAATACGGATAACTTTAAGTAATAAACATGTTGCATTTTTAATTTTGACGAAAGAGAAATAAGTCAAAAAAGGCACTATAAACCCATTGGGTTGACCCGAAACTCGCAAGGCGATATACGTCCGTCCACATTTTTCCAGAATCTAAAATACACTCCACCCGTATTTTACTCAAAACCCAATACACCCGATTTGTATTTAACCCACCCACCCAAACTGACACATCTAGTTAAATTGGCAATAGGAAGGTTAATTTGTTGACTGATATTATTTTCAGGCCTCTTCCATTACATCAAAGAAATGGCTACGGCAAGCATTCATATTTTCTCACGGCATAGTGGGCTTATCTTGGATACTTTTTTGTTTTTTTTAATCTTAGGACTTTTGACCTTCGGCCAACATGCTTACGATCTGTCCAACAATTAAAATATATATGTCTCTCTATCTATTTATATAATAAACTATACCTAAAATTGAGTAGAATTGCTAATGGTCGACAAATGTCATGCTGACTAAGCAATGCATGGCATGTTGACTAGGTATTACGTTACATTATTGGTGAACAATTAGTTTAAATAGAGTTTTACAAGTTTAAAAATTGACTCGCGTTATCGATGCACGCGTTATCGATGCAAGGAAATTACTCAATTTTTATTTTAATTTTATTAGTATAATAAAGAAAAATATTTATATCAATTTTATTAACAACTCTGTGACAGCATAATTATTATTTCCTTTCTTTTTTTCATATAAATCACTTTAAGTTCATTTTGTTTTCATATCTTAATAATAATAATAATAATAATAATAATAATAATAATAATAATAATAAAAATAATAATAATAATAATAATAATAATAATAATTTACTACTTACTATTTTTTTAAAAATTCTCTAACATGTGAGACATCTTTTGGATGGTTTATTGTGGTAGTTAAATTGACTATATTTTAGTTTAACTTAATTCCATAAAAACTATATTACAATATTATATATTATAAGCCCATGCGTTGCATAGATTCTTTCAAAAACATAGTTAATAAAAATTTTGAAAGTTAATTATATTATGGTATATTATCTTTGCCATAAAAGTCCCTTGTACATTCATATATTTTCAGTTGTCTTTCGTAAAGTTCATATTTGTATATCGTAATTAATATAAACTAATAAAAAAATAAAAATTTTAGAGGCCATTGTATTACAATTTCTTCTTAAAGAAAGTTAATCTACTTAAAATTAAGCTTAATATTGAAAACTAACTTTCAAAATATGATTGGTTAAAACTAGGTAATCTCCATTAGTTTTGCTACTTGGACTCATATTGTATACAGACCATGAAATAAAAATTACATCAATGATTAAATACTATAAACATATGATTAAGACTTTTTTTAAAATTGAAGTTAATTATAAATTAGTGATGTATTGTTATTCCCCGCTTCTCTAGCCTTAAAGCAAAAGTATAAAGAAAAGACATGAAGAAGTCAAAGGAAACAAAAAAAAAATTATGGGACAAAAAAAAAAAAGAGAGCAATAAACAACAAGAATCAAACAATGGTTATTCTACTTATGACATATACAAACTTACATACACATTTGAAAATATATAAATTTTAAACAAAAAGTATGATTAAAAGAAGAATTTTCCTTCCTATGAATTACAATGCATTCAAACACCTCTTTTTTCGTAAAGGATGCGTTGCATATAAGTCATTGCTTCCCTCTATCCTGAAAAGTGTTCTTCACTCAATTCAATCACACACACTTGTGTTGCAAAGTAACGTATTTTCTTAGATAGTAATTATAATTCTTCAATCAACTGGGTTTTATCTATATATATATATCAATATGTCCTACAATTCATGCCATATAATTAGACTTATTAAATTTCTTTTAACAAAATAATAATGACGGTATATAAGAAGTTGTAAGTTAAAGTTTACACTTGTAACTTTTTTTTGTTGGATAGGAAGTTTACACTTGTAACGTAAAGTAAATAAATGAAATTAAATGACAATTTTAAATATGTTATTATGAAGGAATTTAAAAGGAGGTAAGCATAACTAAAATAAATTTTGAAACTACTGAACTTGGCTAGCTAATATTATTATTCATCTTAGACATTAGATATGTACAAAATATTATTCTAAGAGAAAATTCAGGATTGTGTATGAAACTATATCACAAAAATAATTTGCACTTTCTTAGCCTAAAGGGGGTAGCTTATGTTGAAAGAACAAAATGAGGACATTTAGAGTAAAAGGCTAAAATAGATTGTGCACTAGTAAGAAATACTTAAAATTGTGATTAATAATTAGTATTATAGATAATGAATTGCGTGATCATTTTGGTTTACTTAAATCCTTTAGGTTAAAACCAATTTCCAAATTTAATAATAACATTTTTCAACAATTTTTAATATTAAGAATAATTACGTTGTAAGGGTGTAATTTAAATAATTTCTCGATATTGAAGAATAAATACCTCTTTAAAAATGACAAAAAATAAATTGATTGTCTATAGTATTTAGTTGTTTAAAGAGTAAGGTGAGTATTATTTAATTTTTTTTGCTATTTTAATAATATACTTGTTATTCTTGATATTTAACTCACATTTTATTTTTTATATTTAAGATCATTTCTTTGTTTAATACATATTTTTTTAAACTAACTTTTATTAGTAATGGGTGAAAACATATGAATAGTTACATTATTAAATAGATTTTTTTGGGGACATTAAATTTACTTCTTCCTACATAACCTCTTATTTCAAATGGTGTCCTATGCTATATTAAATTATTTTACATATATAACTATTATCTCCTATATGACATCCTATATAGCAAGCTTACTCGTTCATACAAAACTTCTATCCAACTTTATATATATATATATATATATATATATATATATATATATATATATATATATATATATATATATATATATATATATATATATATATATATATATATATTATATATATATATGACAGTGCCCATTAACTAACTAATGTAATAATTTATTCAATTATCGTTATTGCTTTAATTAAAAATATGAGAGAAGCTTGATATCATTTAATATAATTTTTTTCATTTTTTATATTCCAACAATTTTAAGCTTGTATATAGGCCATTGAACTCCCCGTCACCTGTTACATTCATAAGATTTTTACCATTTCTCAATCAATTAGAAATCTAAATTAAGTCACTTTTCTCCCATGCCCCTTAGCTTGTGCGACAGAGGTTATGACTTTATGAGGTAGATTCATAGAGACGTACTCCGCTGCTTATTAAGCAGTGAATTATATGTGTCTGATCTGGGTTGATATGGTATAATCGAAAAAAATTGTGAGATGTTTAGGGAAAAAATCATTTTCCTAAAGCGATTGACTCAGCTTTACAAAAATTAATTTGGGATTTTATTAATCTTTTAACTTTTGTATTTAGAAAAGATATACCATAGCCAAAATTCCTTCTTTTTTTTTTGGGTCTATAGCTGCTAAAACATTTTTTGTGTTACAATAGTACCTTTAATTAATGCTACAAATGCTAAATGTCTGTAATAGTTAAATACTGTTACTCTATAAACCCAACTTATTTGCCACATGTTATACAAAATTTTAGATTTTTAGTGTATCGTTTGATGTTATATATTGATATTGTTGGAGCGTATATGGTTTATTGTCACTCCCTGATCTGGTTTAGTGCCATTCCCTTGCATAAAGTTCAATTTGTATTTGTAAACTTCTAGTATGCTTGGGATTGGGCAAGTAATTGGTTGATAATTCTTCTCATCTAATATGAAGGAATCTAATGTGTTGTCACATTAGTAAGTTTTGTATGGGACCGTCACATATAAGCGATATCATGAGACGAATGCTTTTACGGTCACGTTTAATAGTAATTGGGGTGATTGATAGTTCATCTAAGGAGTGACTATAATAAAAGTCACTGATAGATGAACTACTAGTCGCTTCTAAATTAAAAATCACCCGAAAACATATTTTTAGTCACTATAAACCCTCGAAAAGTCCCCTTTAAGAATCCGCCTCACAATTACGCTGATATAAGACGGTCTCATACAAGATACAAATTTTTGGATGAGATAGTCTCATATAAGAATTATTATGAGACGAATCCCTTTTAAAGATGACTTTTTAAATGTTATAAGATGACTAATTTATATTTTAAAGTGTCTTTTAAATATTGGGCTAACTAATAATTCATCTATGGGGGACTTTTCTTAGAGTCACCCCTAAATGCACTATTAATTATCCCAGTTATTATTAAAAGTTACTACAAAAGTATACATCTCATAATATAGCTTATGTAGGACGGACTCACACAAAACCTACTATTTTCATTATTTCGTTCTTGATCTTTGTAGGAGTTTAGTTGCATAAATTTTCATTTAAAAAAAAAATTGTATAAGGCTTACAATTCTCTATTATATTGCATAAGCAACCTATTATGCATACAAATTTATAATTTGGAAATTATGATTACAAAATAAAAGTAATTGATTATACTTAACTCTAAACCCATGCTCCACAATATACTATGTTGGCTTATGGAAAAAAAAAGAGAAAAAGAAACATAGGAGGCCATATATTTAAATTAGAAATACTGAATTATTTTCTTAAGAATAATTCCTACAAAGGCTCATCTCTTTCCTTTAATCATTCTTTTGGTCCTTAATTATTAAGTCATCTTATTATTTTTTAGTTACAAGGACTTACAAAGAATTGTGTAATTATTCAAATATAATTAGGGGGAGAATCAAAGTTGAGATTTGATTTACTCAGGATCTCAATTTTAAGGACCAAGGATTAATAGTACTGAGTTCTTTTCATGAATTAAGCAAGTTACTTAACGTATAAGAGAGGTTTCAATACCTACTATCTTTGCTTTCAAGACACTTTGACCATATAATTGCTAAACAAGAAAATATTTTATAACAATAATAATTTTGGATAACATAACACATCTTAGGGCCCAATATAATGTGAATACAAATTCATGGATTAATAATGAACAGTGCAGACCATCTCACGATAACTTATATTGTGAGACGTGTCACACCCTCATTACCCACCACATAAATTTAAAAGAAAAATGTTTTGCCACATAGACGATCATAAACGGTCTCATAATACATTTTTGTAAGATTGTCTCATACAAAAATTTGTTATAGCGTAGACAATATAACAAGTTTATCAACAAATCTCTGCAATGCAGGGACCACGTCACTAGTTCATTTGTATTTTTGAGAGTTCAGGAACAAGTACAGAAATGGGAAGCCTACAATATCAAATAGTTTAGAAAACTAAAAGCCAAATTTAGTTATGGCCAACAAGCTCATATACAATATGCATTAACATGAAATTGTACTTGGGCTTTGTTGTTTTTATGTACAACAATAAAATTGGATTCACAATTTTCTTTTCTTTCTTTTTGCTTAAGGCTTCGTTTGGTCCTTAAAAAATTTGGTGGAAAAAAAAGTTGATGGAAAAAAATGTGAAGGAAAAAAAAGTATGGAGAAAATGAATTTTTCTTCGCTTGTTTATAAAAATTTGGATGAGAAATTTGAATATTAATAAACTACTTGATTCATGTTGATGTTATCTAAGCAATGTTAGGTTGGAGGAGCCTCAAACTTTCCTCACAATTTTATGCGGAAAATTTTATCATTTGTTTCTAACAATTTTTCCACCTAACTTTCCTCCATTTTTTCTTCTTTGTGATTTTCTCTAAACCAAACACAAGAAAAAAAGTAACCTTTTCTAATTTTTTTTCTTTCTACCAAATTTTCTGAGGTCCAAACGGAACCTAAACCAAACTTATTATTTTGTTCTGCTATTGGTGTAATTCATATAATCCTTTTGAAAACACGTCTGTAAACAGAAATTTCAAGTCTAAAATAAATTAGATAGGAATTTGGATACAAGATTGAATCTTTGTATTGATTTGAATGTATGGGTACAATCTCTATTGAATACAATGTGTATGAGCATTTTGATTCGATCTCCATATTGAATTTGAATGAACATGGACTTGCGAGAGGGCCTTGAAGACCTGATCTCAATGAAGGTAAGTCTTTGATCTTTAAGGTAGGACAGCACACGCTCGATACGCTTGTTGTCTCTCTTGAAAGAGAAAGTATTTGAGTGTTGGATGGATTCTTGAATTCTTCTAACCTTTCCAACCTTGGATGGATTCTTCAAGTTTTCCCTACTCTTTCTTTTTTCAACCAAGGGGAGGGTAGGGCCCTATTTATAAGAAAGCTTCTCCCCTCCCCTTGAAAGTCAAGATGGGTCTAACACTTGAGTTTTGGGCCTTTCAATTAGGCCTCATCCTGGATTGATGTGACTTAAGAGTCATTTGCGTTAACTTTGACTTTGATTTTGACTTGAGAGTCTCTCGGATTTGGGTCGGGCATTGACTTGGAGGTCGCCTCGAGCTTTGATCAGGTGTTAACTTGAGAGTCGTTTGATATTTCACTTGGTAGTCGACTTAGGCTTTGACCTTTGACTTTAACTTAGACCTGGTTTCGACCGTGGATTGACTTGGAAGTCGTGCGAGCTTTAAGTCGTGACTTGACTTGGAAGTCGATTCTTGGACCTTGATTTGGGCTTGACTTGATAGTCCTTTGGGCCTCAATTAAAGAGTCTTTTGGGCTTTGACTTGAGAGTCTTTTGGGTCTGACTTGAGAGTCTTTTGGGCTTAATTAAATTAATTAAAAGGGTTGACCCAGATAATTAATTTAATTTAACCTTAATATGGCACATAAATATTTTTAGTGCCTACAAATTGCCCCCTCGAGGCAAGACAACGTACGAGACATGTCGTTTGAACGTGGCTGATGTCTCGATTTTCTTTTATAATCTATCATTCGTTCACCATGAATACTTTCAATATATTTTTTTTGTTGATTTTGAATGGAAATTTGAACAAATGAACACTTTTTTTTTTTGGGAGTACAAAGAATTGGGGAAAAAGAGCTGGGTCATGGGCTTGGTCCAATTAGAGCTGCCCTTTTGCATAGGCCTCACCGTGCTTCAGCTTCCCATCTTTTGTTTTTTTGCTTAATTTGCGTGGGCCTGTGCCGCCTTTGATTTGTTTCAGCCAGAGCGCAGCCTGCTTCATTTCACTTGAGTGAGACGTATGCCACTCACGTGACCTGTTCTGTCTTCTTTTCCATTTTCTTGTTTTCTTTTCTTTTGCTTGCGGGCTGGACTGGACTGCTTCAGTTTTTCTTTTTCTTTTTCGTGCGCAAGCTGGCCTGGCTATTCCCCTTTTCCTTCTTCTTTTTTTTGGTCTTGTGGGCTGGGCTCGATTTGGTCTGAACTGAATCCTGATTTGGTCTTTCTCTCACAGCAGACCCCAAAACTTGGCATGTTGCTTGGTTTTATTCCACTTAAGAGACATGCGGGGGGCATGTGACCCTGTCCGGTCTCTTTGTTCCTGCTCCTTTTTTTTTTCGCTTGGGCTGGCCCAGCTTTATCTCTTCCCCCCCTTTTTTTAGACCTAACCCAGCTGGCTTTGTTCATTTAACTGGCACATGCTGGTCACGTGATGGCTAGCCCTTTCTTCCTCTTCTCTCTTTCTAGCTACAACCCAGAACCCCCCCAGAACCTGAGCTCCATCATGCTGTTGCTGCTGGTGGTTGGCAATGGAAGCTTTTCCGAAGGCTTAATCTTTACGTCGCCTCGTTTCTCGGTCAATAACTTGTGTTGTTCTGGTGCTTGTGGCTAACTCAAGATACAAACTTTTCAAGTCCTTTCTCTTCTTTGGCTTCATTTTCTCTTTTGAAAGAATAAGCTTTCTCCACCATTACTGCTGCAACTTAGTTTGCCTAAACACCAAAAATTCAACCTTTTCGGATCAAATATAAGTTCTTCACATTGCCTTGATCAAATTATCCGAACTTGTGACCCTTTTTGTTTTATTTGTGTGGCCTGAATATGCTAGGTCTGTGGGAGACGTCTGAAGGCCTTTTTTTTTTTTTTTTTTGGTTTCCTGCTGCTTCTGTGAACCAGCTGAAGGGGCCAAGAAACTAACCACCTTTCTTCTTGCACAATCTCTGCTTCCTCATCATCATTCGTGAGGGCAGTCTTTTTTCCTCCTTTTTGCAAAGAAAAGGTGAAAACTTAGGCCTCTTTTTGTTCTGCCTCTGTTTGAGTTGATGCTTCATGCTTTATGAGTGGGGTGTGTGAACAGAGGACAGAGGAAGGAAAATGGAATTTGCTATTATTGTTTTTTTTTTAGGGGGGTTTTGTTGGGTTAAAGGAATGGCCTGGCCATGATTTGAGCAACATGAATGAGATGCTTGTGCGACTCAGTGTTTTTTTTGGGGGGGGGTTTGATTCACAATTGATCTTAATGAATGAGTAACATGCCTAAATCATGCCCAAAAACAACAGAGGAAGGACTTGGGCCCTTTGTGTTTTGTTTTTTTTTTTTTTCTAGGTTGGAATTGTGTGTACTGGGCAAAAAAAGAAGTGGGATTTGCTGTTGCTAAAACCCCTTTGAAATTTGTAATGTTGTGCTTTGAAAGGTTTGCCCTTTATTTTTATTTTTTTTGATAACCGTGGGCAATAAAGGTGGTAACTTTGGATGAAATGAATCCAAAGGAAGCCACTTTATTAGGTTGAAAAGTCTTCTAATGTGCTGCTCATGCTCCTTTTGACAATACATGTTGAAAGACCTTCATGCTTGCTTGTAGCGTCACAATGTCATGCTCATTTGTGGTAGCATTTTCTCGTGTCACAATGTCATGCTTACTTGTTGAAATTTGACATTTTTGTCAGCGCAACGTCATGCTTACTTATTGAAAGATCACTTTTTTTGTTGCTTGTGCTTGTTTTTTAATGCCAAGACCCTTCTTTTTTTTTTTTGGCATTTGTATTGTTACTTGTGCAGATCGTGAAGCTATTTGAAGAATCACTCGCGAAATGGTTTACCGCTGAGCCTTTTGAGGCCTAGAATGGAAATCCACATACCTAAAAGTTGTATAAAGACTAGAAGAATCACTTGCGAATGCGATTTCACCGTTAGGCCTTTTAGGGCCTAAAACGGGATCATACACACCAAAAATAGTATAAAGATTTGAAGAACCACTTGCGAAATGGTTGCCACTAGGCCTTTTGGTGCCTAGAATGGAAACTTACACGCCTGAACGTGGTATAAAAACTTGAAGAGCCACTTGCGAAATGATTTGCCGTTAGGCCTTTTGGCGCCTAGAACGAAAACCTATACGCCTGAAAGTGGTATAAAAACTTAAAGAACCATTTGCGAAATGGTTTACCGCTAGGCCTTTTGGTGCCTAGAATGGAAGCGTACACGCCTGAAAGTGGTATGAAAACTTGAAAAACCACTTGCGAAATGGTTTGCCGCTAGGCCTTTTGGTATCTATAACGGAAACCCATACGCCTGAAAGTGGTGTAAAGACTTGGGGAACAGCTTGGTGGCAGAAAGGTGATGTCTTTGATCGGTTTTCTTTCATGCCCGCATGCAATTCCCAATAAGATCAAGTTATCACATAGTTCAACAAAGCATTTTTTTTTCCATTTGTTTCGCCATTCACAGTTTATACTCTCGCAAGTCAGGAGTAGTACAAAGATTTGACTTGAGTGAATAGTTTATACTCTTGCTCGAGAGCGAACATTTTCTTTATGCGTGTGAACAGTTTAGTCACTTGTTCGGGAGTCTTTGTTTTGAATGTGTGAACAGTTTAGGCTCTTATTCGAGAGTTGTCTTGCTTGAATGTGTGAACAGTTTAGTCTCTTACTCAGGAATCTTGTTTTTCTGAATGTGTGAACAGTTTCGACTCTTGTTCGAGAGTCATCTTGTTTGAATGTTTGAACAATTTAGACTCTTGTTCGGGAGTCGCCTTACTTTTGATGTGAACTTTGGGTGTGTCTTTTTCTCTTTTTTTTTTTGGTAAACAGTTTAAGCTGTTATTCAAGAGCGCACCCAACATTTCTTCAAGGGAAGTAGCACTTCAAAAACTTGCCATTTATTGGTCCGGCCCAATCCTCTTGTCCATCTACTATGTTGTAGGCACCATTTGAGTATACCGCACGGACAACATAAGGTTCTTCCCATTTTGGAGCAAATTTTCTTTCTGTCTTGTGGGTCATGATGATTGGTCTCTTCAGCGCAAGCAACTGATCCCCAACTTGGAACAAACGCGGTTGCCTTTTTTGTTGAACGATCGAGCTAGGCGAGCCTGATAGCATTCTAACTTCTACTGGGCTTGGAGTTTTTTCTCATTAAGGGCCTCCAATTCTGTTAAGTAAAGTTGGTGGTTTTCATCCTGACTCAAACCATCTTGTGTAGCAATGCGCAATGACGGGATTTGAATTTCCAGTGGCAGGACGGTTTCTACTCCGTACACTAGAGCATAAGGGATTGACTGTGTTGGCGTCCTGTACGTGGTTCGGTACGCCCATGCCAATCTATTTTGGGAGGGACACTTAGTTCTTCATTCGTCTCATCATCGTCAGATTCGGAACATGATGTCGTGTAGACGTCCACACAATCAAAGAAACTTTTTGGAAAGCATTCTCCTAAGGCCTTTAGCACCTCAGTGAGATTCATTTCAGAATCTGACTCATTATTCTCTTGCACTATGACGTGGTTAGTTTCTGTCGTTTCATCCAAATACAGAATGATTCTTCCTTCCCTAACTAGTCGCATGATGCGCTCCTTGAGTGTAACCCACTTTTCAAGAGGGTGATTAACAATTTTATGGCACCGATAATATTTGGGGTCGGCGATCCTCCTAACTTCCTCTGGACACTTTGGCTCGGGCAATTCGATAGCACCCTTCTCGAGGAAATCATCTAGCATGCCTGAGAAATCTGAGTCAGGAAATGGATACTGCTTTTTCTGAAGCTCTTTTAGTGTGGGATGCTTCTTTTTCGCAACTTTGAAGGACGAGCTCTTCTTGCCTACTAATTTTGGCTTTCCCGTAATGCGAATTGGCTGGCTTGTAGAGGTGGACATCGCTTCTTTGGTCGTGCTCTTAGAAAAGTTAACATTCTTCTTGAATTTAACTTTGTCCTTCCTTGATTCAGTACAATAGAAGAAGTTGCCGCAATGAATAGCTATAGTCACCTCCATGTCATGCGCCTTGATCGCCAATTCTTGAAAAGTCCTAGGTTTGCTCATTTATAGGACGTACAGCAAGCCCAGTGCATGCCTTGGGTGCACATTTCGCTGGCCGAAGTTTCAGACAACCGATCATTGCACTCGAGGCTAAGTGCGCATCAACGGTTGATATTGTCAAAAACTGGCTCGTCTTCCCATTGTTTTGTGTTTGTTAGCTCAGTCATGCTGACAACGCGCTAGTTGGGAAACTCACGTCCCATTTGTTCCCAACTGTCAATGAACTCAGGCTCTAGGTCGGTATACTAGTTAAAGGCAATACCTTTTAATGTCCTGACGAACTGCTTCATCATGAGGTCACCGTCAGTCCCAGCATTGTTGTATGTTTCAATGAAGTGTGCCATATGCTGTTTTGGGTTACCTTTCCCATCAAATTGTTGAAACTTGGGGGGTTAGGAACCGTGGGCCATGCAGAGAGCATCAATGTTCTTGGTATAAGGCTAGGTGTATAGGTGAGTTCTGCGCGAACCTTCACCTAGCTGCGCCTTAACAACATTTGCTATCAAGTCCTGGATTTGCTCAATGGTCATTGATCCAAAGGACTTAACATTTTTAGGGGTAATGCCTTTCTTTGATTGCTTCTCATTGTCAGAAGCCTCAGTATGGATTGACGCTTTCCAAGGGTCTTCACTCTCTGAATCCTTTGAAGAAGTTGAGCTTATCATTTTTCTAACTTCTTGGTTAGTTAAACAATCTTTTCTTCTTGAAGCTTGATGCACGCTTCATTTTCTTCACTCTCCCTGATGCGTTTTCTAGGATGGCCTTCATGTTAGCCACCTCCTCTTCCATAGTGGTTAAGCCTGTCATCATGGTTGGCATGACAACAGTTTTGGAGGACTCAACTTCAGTTTCTGACATGCGTGCCCACTTTGGTGAGGGCGAAGAAGAGTTACTGTTGCAATAGTCTTCAACCTCGAACTGGAGATTGAAACTGGAGGTTTTGAATTTTATCCATCCAAGAGGGTGCCTTTTGCTACGTCTTCAAGCCTTGGAGTTTGGATGCGGGCGACATAGTTTGCCTAGCGACGATTGGCGTAGCCGCTTTTGCCATACTCCTGGTCTCCATTGTGTGAGCGCGCCTGCTAGAAGTGACTCTCGCTTCACAGGGTCTACGCGAGAGAGATCCTGTGCTTTTCTTCTTTGAAGCTTGTACGACAACGTTCTTCGTGGCCATGTCTTCTTTTGAAGGAATGGTCTTGGAACTTGAAAAAGTTTTTATCTTTAGGAGAAAGAGATGAGAGGTAGAGACGTCCTATCGGGTGTGGCAAATTTGTAAACACAAATTTCAAGTCTAAAATAAATTAGATAGGAATTTAGATACAAGATTGAACCTTTATATTGATTTGAATGTATTAGTACAATCTCTATTGAATACAA
The DNA here is from genome assembly GCA_029747015.1 of Carnegiea gigantea. Lineage (NCBI taxonomy): Eukaryota > Viridiplantae > Streptophyta > Magnoliopsida > Caryophyllales > Cactaceae > Carnegiea > Carnegiea gigantea. The sequence goes on along the minus strand of JAKOGI010000083.1, from coordinate 1,274,020 downwards.
TGTGTATGATCCTCTGATTCGATCTCCTTGTTGAATTTGAATGAACTTGGACTCGAGAGAGGGCCTTAAAGGTTTGATCTCAATCAAGCAAGTCTTTGATCTTCAAGGGAGGACGGCACGCACTCGTCGCGCTCGATGTGGTTGTTGTCTTCCTTGAAAGAGAGAGTATTTGAGTGTTGGATGGATTCTTGAATTTTTCTAACCTTTCCAACCTTGGATGGATTCTTCAAGTTTTCCCCACTCTTTCTTTTTTCAACCAAGGGGAGGGTAGGGTCCTATTTATAGGAAAGCTTCCCCCTCCCCCTTGAAAGTCAAGATGGGCCAAGCACTTGTGTGTTGGGCCTTTCAATTAGGCCTCATCCTGGACTGATTTGACTTAAGAGTCATTTACTTTGACTTTGATTTTGACTTTGACTTTGACTTGGGAATCTCTCGGGCTTGGGCTGGGAGTTGACTTGGAGGTCGCCTTGAACTTTAACTGGGTGTTAACTTGAGAGTCGTTTGACTTGGTAGTCGACTTAGGCTTTGATCTTTTACTTTGACTTGGACCTGGTTTCGACCATGCCTTGACTTGGAAGTCGTTCGGACTTTAGGTCGTGACTTGACTTGGATGTCGATTCTTGGACCTTAATTTGGGCTTGACTTAACAGTCCTTTGAGCTTCGACTAGAGAGTCTTTTGGGCTTCGACTTGAGAGTCTTTTGGGTCTGACTTCAGAGTCTTTTAGACTTGGTTAAATTAATTAAAAGGGTTAGCCAAGATAATTAATTTAATTTAACTTTGGTACGGCACGCAAATATTTTTAGTTCCTATAACGTCGATAAAATTAGTGTTATCATTAAAATTGAATCGATCTAAATTGTCATGTGCTATTTTGTGTTAGAAAGCTTAGTTGCTGACTTTTTTTTCTCTTTTTTTTGGGTTCAAAAAACAGAGAAAAAGCTTGGGAAGCTGTTTTTACCACACCAATGAGTCCCTATCCTTGCCTCCTTTATTGTCTTACAAGAATTCTTGTCTAGCGATGTTTATGCATGTTTTAAAAGGAAATACAGAGGAATATAGATGAGGAGAAGTTCCCTACAGTCCTCATCCACAAGAATGCCAATGGAAATAGAGAGAGAAGACGCCAAATTTCAAATGCTTTACAATTGAAGGGGTAGAGTTTACTACGGGCATATATATATATATATTCTTTTGTAATTTTTGTTGTTGAGGCATATGGATTTGTGGATTCTTTTTTACACTTTCCATCCCATGTCATTTGTTTTCCTTGGATCAATCTATGAGAGTTTATTACATTCTCATTGAAACTAGATTTATACATTATTAAGATCAAAGTGGCTCATCTGAAGACAGACAATACCGTTAGATCTTTTTACTTTACACGAGCTAACAAACCGATCAGATTGCTTATAAGACTAATCTCTAATGGTCGGCTTGCAAGGGAAGAATGATGAGAGAAAAAGGGGGTGAGGCGGGGGGGAGTGCTCCAGTGGCTGGCTCGCGGGGGGCTTGGGGTTGCTTTTTTATTTTTTAATATTTTTTTATTAGTTTTTCTTTTTTTATTCTAAAAATAAACTTGTGCGTTATAGAGTGGGTTCATAGGTATTATTTTATTTGGTGAGTCAAAGTGGTGAGTCTTTCAGAGCAAGAACAAACATGAGCCAATTTTTTGGTTCATCGGTGGGGACCTACCACTGCCACATCAACTCTCTCTCCAACTTTTTGGCTTACAAGTCTCTCCCTCTCCAATAGTTGGCTAACTACTTTGGCTCACCAAATAAAATAATACCCATGAACTCACACCCCAACACACAGCTACTTTTTTAAAATCCAAAAAAATAAAATAAAATAACAATAAAACTTTAAAAAAAAAGAAAAAAGAAAAAAGGGGTTGTGGGAAGCCCTGGCGCTCGCAGCCATCCCGTGGGGCAACTACCCCAAGCCAGCCAATGCAATCCCACGGGCCAAAAAGCTGCTCACCATCCTCCATTTCTCCCCCACGAGCACACCGTTGGATGTGCTCTCATTGGACAAGGCAAAATTGTGAGTCAAAAAGTTAAATCACAAGTTAATGTGATAGAGGTAGGCCCCCACTGGTAAGCCAAAATAATGGCTCACCACTGAAAATGCTAAGTAAGCACCTTCTTGTATAAGTGTATGGAACAAAATTTACCACTATAGGAGAATATGACATTTCCAATAGATATACGACAAACTTACGTGCAAAAAAGAGGTAAATGACAAGCAAGTACTACCACAGTTCAATACCAAATTTATGGTTTTCTTTTTTTTTTGGTTGACAATAAGGAAGAGGAGGACATGAAGGTTGGCGTTTAAAATTGTCCCCATCATGTGCATCATTGAGTTGAAAAGTGTATGTATCCTTGTAACCAGAAACAAATGAAAAGAAATGCACACCATAACCATTCAAACAACTTGTTAACAACCTAGTGGCATCTATTAACAAATATCCACTCCAACATACCAACAACTCCTCATGAGCTCACTAATGCCAACTAACGAGCTCCTCCCCATCTGTAATCATCAACTCATAAGCCTAGTATCTAGCAGTAAGCTTACTCCTTTTCCCTAATCTTCAATTTATTACCTTTGCTTTGTTTATGATGTTTTCAAAACATTAGTTTTACACTACTCCTAATCAATAATTTGAATTACAAGTGTGCAGTAATCCTACTTCTTGATCTTTAATGAGTAGATCAAATTATTCAGTTGAATCGGTTCTAGAAATGATACTATAGTCTTTCAAATTAAAATGTCTCGGATTCAAACCTATTTATCAGTCATGAAGAGAATTTTTTATGCTTTATTTTATGTTTATATTTAATTCAATATTAGATCAAAACATGATGACAAGTCATTTGAATTGTGTTTGGCATATGTCAGAGCAAGTTTACGAGTTTGACTAGTTTTAAAACTTGGACATGTCCAAGTTGCATCGCATGTGGATTGGGTGGATATCAAAAAGAGGTAATAAGTGATACGGTCAGATAAGGTCATTCAATTGGCCGTTGTTGCCTTAAAAATCCAATAACTAGGTTTGATGTGATAAAATTGCTTTGAGCATCTTTTTCTTTTGTGCATAGCAGGTATGAAGATTGATATAAGTAAGAGATGAACTCGAATCTTTAGTAAGCACTTTGAAAACTAGCTGATACCCACAAGTCAAATGAGTTTTAATAAAGCATAGCATTGGCATTGAGTTAAATTTTTATGTCTACAATCTCCCTTTATCTAGCGGAGAGGATTTGTTAACAGGTAACAAATATCCTCCTGGGAAAATACTTTTCAATCTGACCTTCGACGGAGGCAATGCCCTCAGAACTTTGGAAAGGCATTGGCATGTTATGGAAAATACAATCATAGATGTAGTGTAGACAAATCCCTCCTAAACCGAGGTGGCAACTAGCAAGGTCTACTCTATGGGAACTATCCACCAGGTTATTGTATGAACGATTGGATGCTAACTTTTGGGAACTAAAGGAACTAATGTTTGGATTACTAATCCCTGCTCCTGTTGCCTTACAATCATAATTCACCCACATTTAAAACTCTCTACTAATCGGTGTCAAATTAGCAGTGTTATAAAATCAAATGAAGTTGTCACTAAAGACATGAGTTTGAACCCTTCTTATGTTGCCTTCATGGTTCATATCAAGGATTCAAAATGCGGTTTCGGTCGCGATTGTGTTTCGGTTACGATACGGAAAAATTGCTCTAATACGGAAATCACGTTCCATATCTCAGCGAAATCGCGGTTCGGCCAACTTGAAAACCTTTTCGATGCGGGCGTTTCATCGCGGACCAGCCACATTTTGAATCCATGCTTCATATTAGGAAAACAAGAAACAAAAAAGGGCAACCGAAAATCTCACCTATTAAATTTGAAAATTGAGAGATTTTGCAAATATATATACTAAATGACCTCTAAATGAAATTGCACTGAAACTTTCCAATCACCTGAACCCATTCTCTGTACAGGCTAGTCTCATGCCAATTTGCCGCTTGGTGCAGTAATAATATTGTGTGTGACAATTCCAAAAGGATATAGATATGAAGATGCATCAGATTTGCACAAAAGAACCAACTTCACAGCTGGACCAACATCCTCCGTCTAAGGCACTTTTAGGTAAAAGCGAAGGTGAAACAGATCACCTAACTAGACATCCCACCGAGTTCCAAGAATACGGCTGCTAATATAAATAAAGTCAACTAGCTCACCCAAGTACAACTTGTGCCATTTATATTCAGCGTAGCAACATAAAAACAGCAAAAACCCTTGTCTTCCATCATTTCTTCAAGTAGATAGACAGGAATGGCTGAGGCCCAGAGAATCCACCCAGTTCCCCCTATGGGGGCAATGCAAAGAGCCGAACGACCCACCCGACCTTTAGTCCCGAGAAGCAGGTCTATTCCCTCGGAAAAAGGCAATCCAACTTATAACAATTACCCGCCTTTGAGACCACCAAGAAGTAGAAGCAGCTGTTTCTGCAGAGTCATTTGCTGCATCTTCTGTCTGCTGATAACCATCCTGGTTATTATTGCGGTCCTCGGTGTCACCTTCTACTTTGTTTTCCATCCCAAGGCACCCAACTTCTCCGTCGATAAGATAAGAATTACCGATTTCAGAATCAACATGGACCTCAGCCTGTACACCAAGTTTGACGTCAGGATAACAGCCATGAACCCGAATGAGAAAATCGGGATTTACTATGAGAAGGGAGGGAAGATGGCAGTTTTGTACAGTAAAACAGAGCTATGTCATGGGTCGTTACCAGCGTTCTACCAGGCCCCGCAGAACAAGACGGTGCTTGATGTCTCCTTATCAGGGCAAAACCAGTTCGGGAATACACTGATGTCAGCGCTGATGCAGCAGCAGCAGTCAGGGAACATCCCATTGGATCTGAAGGTTGATCAGCCAGTTTCGATCAAGCCTGGGAGCTTGAAACTAGGAAAAGTGAGATTCTTGGCCAACTGCAAGCTGATAGTTGACAGCTTGAGCTCCAGCAATCTGGTTAGCATTAAAAAGAGCAGCTGCAGCATCAGGGTAAAACTTTAACACAAACTTTTATTGCCTTGGTGTAAGATTTCAAGGGAGACCCATATTTCCTTTTTTTGGGGGCCCATTTTTCCATTTATTTATCAATTTTCTTTTTTTTTTTTGGCTGTCCGTCTCACTCCTTAGATTGAGCAGACTATTCTTTTATAGGTTCTCCTCGACTTGTTATGTACTATTTCATTACTAGATTTGTTACGGAATATTAGTGCTGTCAGTAATTTATAAATGGGAATTTTGTTTGATGAATCAATACCTGAAGAGATTATGACCTCACCACGGACTTGGAGCAAATTACACCCTCAACTCTTAACCTCCGAAGTTGCAAGAATACAGTGATAATTTATTATTCTTCACCCTTTCTCCTTCCATCTTGAATTTTTTTTTTTTTTTTTTTTGAGAATGCCCTTTGTAGGCCTGGTAAAACTAAACCCGTTACCTACTCAAATTGCTAGAAACTAGATAGACCCAGATTTGAAATAAGACAACCTAGTGCTGAATCACACTTGAAATGAACCATCCAAATTTTAACCTGAACCAAATTAGCGACATCACTATTTGATCAAATTTTATTAATATGCTCATCGCAAAAGACCCATATACAAGCAGTAGACAAAATAATCATATGTGATTAGGCATTTAGGCCATCAATCATTTTGATCAATTTTAAATAACCCAACATAAAGTTCTGTTAGATTGGTCTTGCATAGGGGTGACTAACAGGGCGGGTTAGGCTGGGTTAGGGCCAGTCCTCTAACTCAACAGACCGGGCTGGGCCATGCAAGACCTTTAACGGGCCAGGGTGGGTTATGGTCCAAACAACCCTGACTCATCTATGACCTGCCCATGTTCATTGGCTTCTGGTTGAAGACAAAATTACGCTGCACTTGTCCAAGTACTAATTACTCAAATTAGTATTAAATCATTTGAGGGCAAAGAATTTTAAAAAGCGAAAAACTAGTCTGAAAAACAGTTGAGTTCAAAATATTTGAAAAACTGTTGCAGAGCAATGGATTATCCTACCATGACAAACAATTAGCTCACCTAATCACTTTAATAAGTATATCCAGATTCTTTTTTTTCCCCCTCCAGTAACAGCACAAGAAAGGGGAAGAAAGAGAAAAAAAGGATTAAAAATGGAACTGTTGAGTCCAGGAATTAGTGGTAGCTATTTGAAAATAAAATAAAATTAACAAAGAAAACACACCTTTGAATTCCATAATAATCATAAAAATTCAACCACCATGAACTTAAATCAAACTTGGACACAAGCAAAAGAAGGTCCAAGAATGGCAAATGAAATCTGAGAGAGGAATGAGAACTGAGAGAGAATCAAATTTTTGTGCCTCTCTTGTATTACAATTTCTTCAGGCAAAAAATCAGTTTTGACTTTTGCAGCACATGCAACGGGAAGAGAGAGAGAGAAAGAGAGGAGGAATCCAGATCGGGGGGGGGGGAGAGGGGGAACCAAGAGGATAAATCGTAAAAAGAGGAAGGGAAACTGTAATTTGGGTCCTTTACTGAGGCCCGTTACGGACCCAGTCCCGACTCGCGAAATAGAGTAATTGGGCAGCCTGTTAAGAGCCCAACCTGATAAGTAGCCGAGTGGGTTGTGGCCCTCTTTTTTCTGCCCAGCTCGGGTGGCCCAATGGGGCCCCTATCCAAATGCCCAGGCCTAGTCTTGCACATCAGATTGAGCAACTTACAGGTTAAATGAAAAGGTACACATTCTACCAGCAGCATTGAAATACGGGCAAAGCACTCTTTTCATATATCCAGACATGCCAAGTGAAAGCAAAATAATGACAGTAACAGATCTTTAGCAGTAATTAGTACTTCATCCAATAAAAGTCACCAAATTTTCATTCCAAAATTGCGGCTAAAGTTCTTTCATTGGGATGGAAGAGTAACATCACCGGTATACAAGTTCAGGGAAGACAAAGCATACGCAAGATTATCTCCCTTTCCCAGACAAATATTGTCAGCTCAGCATTGCAATTCTAAAACTCTGGTGAGCGAGTACAAGTACCAAACATTTCGTGCGAGACGAAAGGCATACACAAAATTTTCTCCCTTTACTGTTCCCTTTCATTACGTAGATGTACAAGAACAAGTACTTACCTCGGCCTAGGAGCTAACAAAGGACAAGCATCAACCAGAATTCAAGTGAAAACCACATATCAAGGAAAAGGGCTTCTAACAAACTACAGTGTCAATGAACAAGACCTTGCAATTTTCCAAAGGTGGCCAGAAACATCCTAGTCACCAACAAGTGCACGTGGTCTATGTTCAATAGCAAACAGGGGCATCCCTGTCTGTGAGACAGCTCTTGCAAAACCCATATTTGCCGTCAAGGTTGGAGCACCCCAGTAATCTCCAGTGCCAAAAGTGACCTTATTCTTCAAGGCCAGCTTTCTGGTGCTTGGCAGGCACCTTAGACGTGCTGAAGGACTATCAGGGACAATCCTGCGCAGATTATATACTGCCATTAATTCCAATGAACTATCAAAAGGAAATGTATTCATTGTGGTACAATTAATAGATTGCAAAGTCAAAGAAAAATGATCAGATCAACATTCTCAGGGGTGATTTTTTTAAGACCTTTTTGGGGACCTTTTTTAATCCAGAGGTAACTAATAAATCATTTGGATGACCGATGACCTTTACCCTCCAAACAAAAGTCCATCATACATGAATTGTTACCCAAGAACAAAGTCATATCTAACACAACCATCTCTATATTTCTTGCATGACAATCTTACTCAAGACAACTCTAATAATAGTAACATATGGCTACTACTTTTGGGGGGGAAAGTTTAATAATTTAAGCAAAGTCAATAAAGGTTCTTTTTCAGGTATACCGTATATGGAAATAATCCAAAGATGAACAACCCACAAGAAGCAATTATTGCAGAAACTTCATGCTAACAGCATTCAGTGCCATGGCCCAAAGCACATGCTCCTAGGACCACAGCATAATATACGCTAGAACGGATATGCTAATACGACCAAGAATTCTGTGCAGATATTCATGTCATTGACACCAAAGACACTATTTGTATGGCAAAGAGTTCATCCTACACTCAAGATCATAAGGCTTGAAGTATCTCAACTTGCAAACTCCCTTGTACAATGTACCACAAGAATGCCAACCAGAGATAACTGACGCTTTTCTTAAAGAGCTACATCTGCTCCAAGTACAAATCAGAAGGCAACAACAAAGTAGTAAATGCTTTGTATTTTCATGACAAAGTTTCTATCCAGGCCATCCGTTTTTGGCAGATCAGGAAAAAGCATGAGACCTGAATTATCTGTAACCTATGCTAATTTACTTAACAGAGTGTATCAGAACCTAGTAACAATATAAGCATGGATACTCATTCCTCATAACTCATTTGTGCATTCCCTCAGACATTCCTCATGCAGCTCATCACTTGTAGGTCCATAGAACCAATTTCGGCAGCCACAGTTAGATTTAAAAAGCCCGAGGAGCAAAAAAGCGCAAAGGGTCCTGGAGCCCGGGGCGCGGGCTTCGAGGCGAAGGCGCGGGCTTTTCAGACGCGAGGCGCACTTTGACCATAAAATGCTCCAAAATCATTCCCAAACCATATTTCTTTGAAAATAAGGTAGATCAACCCAAAAATCATTCCCAAACCATATTTCTTTGACCGGATGTATCCTCCATTCAAGTAATTCAACCCAAAAATCAACACCTCAAATGAGTTCACTACAATTTTCAACCAAAAAAAGCAAACAACTAATTAAACAAAGCAATCAATAATTAAAAATTTAACACATAAACACTTCAACTTTAAAGCAAGGTGTTGCCATGATATACAACACAGCGGATGAACTCATCATAGTGTGAAGAAATTTTTTGCTTCTAAGTTCAGTCCAAGTACAAGGAAGACAACTAAAGAAAATTTCACTCTTTTACAGTTTCAACGGGGCGATAAAATAGGATGAAGAGAGGTTAACACTGAACACTCTAACTGCTTACTCATACCCCAAATGTCTCACAAGTTAAGCCAGGTGGTATCTTCACAACTAAGGACATACTCAATGCTAATTCTAGTCAGATGAGTTTCCTAGACAGCATAGTCGTCTCAACCAGTTCACTTTCCCGCAAGCCAAGAAAACTTATTGGCAATTTTTTTGGCTCGGGATTATAGCACAGTAAAGTGAAATGCCTCAACAAACTATCATGTACTCGTTATGAGTAAGAGGCAGTCAATAGTTAGCAGTCCAGGGTACAACTGATCTCGCAATGCAGGTAAGCTTGCTGCAGCGCCCCCCCTCCCCTGCGGACCCAAAAAAGGAGAAAAAAACAAAAGAAGGGTTACATCATGCCAACGGCAAGCTCCAAGATACTAGGGTGCTACAAAATTGGATTTGGATTTAGCATGTTAATGTCCATTTCCGCACAATGAGACATCAAGAAAGTCAATGCAAATGCATATGATCTTGCATTAACATGACATATTGCACAAACTATATTTTCAACATTGAAGGTTTCACCGGTATACCATGTGCATCAAACTAATAAGGCCAATGTATAGCAATCCTCATTTCTTCCTATGGTTCTTGAAAAAGAGGACAAGACAGACAATATTCTCGTACAAACAGTTTCTGCTCAAGATGAAAGGCTTCAAAGTTCAAGTTCAGCACAAGTGGGAGACCTACTTCAGATGTGACCTGGTTTAATTATCAACAATTTTTAGAAGGCCTAATGGTTATGAGCATTCATGTTGTTTGCACAAGCAGCAAATGCACCAAGTCAATGCTCTCAGACAAAGGAGAAATGATGTCAAACTGAGGAGGAAGAATCATAGGAACACATGACAATTGGTAGATGTAAGCCGAGATCTATGATATCTTAAACCATAGTTACTTGAAACGCAGTACGTCCCGGTATAACAGGATGAATTTGTATACGCAACACGCCACCCATGAGAGAATCTGATAGACGAGGACGTTTTCTTTTGGGGGGGAGGAGGTGCTAAATTTTTTGAGAAAGTAGAGTTTGAATTTTTATTTTTTTTTTGGAGGTGTGGTTCTGGTATTCATAAATGGCTGGAAGAGCTAACCCAAATAAAGGAACAATTTGGCCCGTGTTTATATTTTATAAAAAGAATATGGGCCCTACCTGACGGCCATTCCGACTTCAACCTTAAAAAAAATGAGAGACACTTTTTGACTCTTAGTCCTTTTAAAAAGGAAAACCCTAGCCCCTTTCTGCTTGGAAAAGAGAGAAAGAGGAAGAGACAGAAAGCGGTACGAGTAAAAATGGCCATATCACTATTCACTGCACTTCATCGTTTTCGATTCCTCTTCCTTCTTCTTCGTCAGCTTCATGGGCTTCGTCACCTACTAAATCGCAGTATACAGCTTGTGTTTGTATGCGCTGCACTTCTCCTCCTCCTCCTTCTTCCTCTTCTTTCACTTCACCTGATTTATATAATGGTTCGCCTTCAAGTTGTACAACTCTGATTCCTTGTCCAACCCATCACAAATCGGTACACTTTAAGCCACGGAGTGGTCCGCAACTCACAGCAAATCAGTGCACCAACGAATCGCGTTTCGAGTCGCGCCACCTGGTTTGCGTTACCTGGGGGGAGGAGCGAATCCAGTAACTATGTCTTAAACAAAAAAGCCTTGTTTCTTAGCCTTTTTTTTTGAATTTATTATGGAGGCAACTTCTTTAGATGTATTCTTTAACTGGTTATGAGAGAGTTCTCTAACAAAAGGATGGACTCAGAATAATTACCTGCCAAATATATTACTTTGGGCCCATCATATGCTTAAGTGAGTTCTCACACAGACTTTCCTACGTAACTAAGGTGAATTCTAACTTCCTTGTATTTTGTCTTCCATGTGTTCTTTTATCTTTCCCTCAAGATGATTTCTTCAAAGTTCAAACTGAACTACACTATGATCTCAGATCACAACCCTTCAGTATCTCTAGTTCAATTCGGACTTAATAACTAGCCCATGTTTGACTTCCTCCTGCATGATAGAGGCTTTCTTGTCAGGCACAAGGTTTTTGACCTTCCCCTCCCTTGCTTCTGCAGGATCTCAACAAGTTCTAGCCATTGTATCATGAAACATGCAAAAGCAAACAGCGTAAAATAAAACAGCTCTCTTGGTTCCCTCTTGCTTATGTTCCTGCATTTTGTACATTTTTCTCAGAAGATAAAACAGGTCCCAATGCAGGATTGAGACCAGGTGACTCTAGGCTATTCCATTCCATGGAAGTGGCATAGAAGACTAACCACTTGTTTCTAAATTCCCATAGATGCTGATAATTGAAAGAAGAGTGGCAAAAAATTTAGTGGTCGCTATCTATCCTCAATCACTGAAAATCTTTGCCAACAGCCAATAAGTTGGCCAAAATAGTATTTCTTTGCCTTTCCAAACTCTCAGGCTATACCCATCTTCACTCGTCTCAGCCCCTCCTAATTAAATCAGGCTTGTGCTAATTATCAAACTTCAGCATCTCCATCTCACTACCACTAAGATTGCTTATCAACTAGGTAACAGCAAACTAGTAGAGCCCTATTCTTGCTACAGAAATCAAGCTAAAAAAGACTGAAAAGCTTCCTCTCACAGGTCACAATCAAAGCAACGACAGAAGAGAAACTACCGAAGGAAGAAGACACTTCACAAACCTGGTTAGAAAACATACGTAAATCAAGAACTCACTTGAGACGCTTCACCAATTGGTCAGCTCTTATCTGCTCATTGGGTCCCCCGCACATTAATACCAACTCCATGAATTCCGAATGAACACTTTCACATGCAATACCTCTTTTCCCAGATAACACATGACTAACTTCAGCAAGCATTGGACTTCTAATTTCTGAGAGTGCCTGGGCAAGAAAAGATATGTTACAAAGTCACTCAGAGAAAATCCCTTTAAAGATCCCATAATACTACCATAGTGCTAATTGAAGAAGTGTGCAAATGTTCTCAGTAGAAAGGTGCCACAAGACTAATAAGCAATAAGACAATACATTTTTCTTGCAGTGTAGAAGGTACAATGTATCCTAAAACTCAGAACACACTTTCAAATAAGATTTAATGTCTTGAGAGCCAGGTTGTTCACATTCAATTCAGCCATAGCCTAATTCATGCAACCAACCTCAATATGGGGTACATAAGTTGTAACCTGGGAAAGAGTTTACTAGCCCAAACTTCAAAAAGGAGAGGGAATGAACTATGGCTTGGGCATGGCAAGGTAGTCTACAGCTTTAAGTGCTCTTTTTCATGGGTAATATCTGATCCGAATACAACATAATCTTGGTCTGCCAGTCCTGCACTATGCCTATTTGACTGCTACAAATTCTTAGCTTGGGGTAATGGATAGGGGTGGCAATGGGGTGGGTACGGAGCGGGTTTAGCCGTACCCTCATCCATATCCATTTTCAAACTTAATACCCATACGCCTACCCATACCCATCGGGTGTTGTAAAGCTATACCCATACCCATACCCATGCCCACTGGATATAGCGGGTAAGCGAGTTTTATTCGAATACATATAGATAATAAAGAATTAAACCCATTTTGTACCCATATTCGACATCAAGTAGCTAATATGTCACATTAACACCAAACTTCTAACAATAAATCATATCTCATGGAATACAACTAAAAGTTTGCCAATCAAAGCAATAAATTAGCACTTGACAATTATAGTTTCTAACAAAATATCTCATCGAAGTCTTGAATACCATACAACTCAAAGCAACTAGCAAAATATCCAAGTTAGAAGCTTAGTTTTAAAAGGCGCGAGGCGCACTGAGGTGCATAAGGTCCCGAAGCACGAGACACAAGGCACAAGGCAAAAGTGCACACATCATGGATGCGAGGCCACTTCTATGCACAGTAGATTTTGCAAAAACAAGTTAGATAAATGCATTAAAAAGTGGTTAAACATCAATGTAACTACTAATACCGCAAATAATCTTAGGATATATTATCTTATCATTGGAGTTCCCCATGCACACACTTATCGTACAAGCATAACTTACTTTTTTAGCTCCCAAGGAAAGAAAAGAAGAAAAAAGGTAAAGGCTAGGCTAAGAAAAAGAAGAAAAGGGAGGAAAATATAGCCTTGCATCCTTGAGGCGCACCTCACCCCCTCTAAAGCAGAGGAAAATATTGCATCCTTGAGGCACACCTCATCTCCTCTAAGGCGCTGACGGGGTAGCCTCACAGCATGCCTCAGGTGGGCTTTTCTAAACTAATAGTACAAGCAACAAATTAGAACTTCAAACAAACGGGAACGAGTCTTATATGGGGTCGACATGGGGCGGGTATTGATAAAACAAGTATGGGGCGGAAAAACCCATACCCATACCCATTTTAGCAGTACCCATCCCATACCTATTTCTTTTCCATTTCCATCACCCATACCCATACCCATTGGGGCGGGTACGTGTTTTTTTACCAGCCTTCGTAATGGATCCTTAGCCCACATCCCTGCCCCAAAACCCAACGCATGCATGCACACACATGGACTGCAGAGAGATAGAGGGGTAGAAAAGAGAGACATCGCATGAAACTTAGCATTCAAGAGTACAAGAATTGATGGCTTGGAATGAAATCTCTAGAAGGAAAATCTTCACAAATGCAGTTCAGATGACGCCTCATGCTGCCTGTTCGGTGACTGGTTTGGGACAAACAGACGGGCTTTCGATGGGGATGGAACATCAATTCAAGTTATTAGGAATACATGGAATAAAAGTGAATATGAATATTTTTCTCCTTCACGGATATATTGTCAAATTTTATAGCTAGCCTTTACTCAGGCTGTAATTACTGGCCGTATTTCGATGCTCTCTTAATGAATATAAAACTTCTGTCTTCATCCCAACCAAGTAAATAAGTGATATTAAGACCACCCAACTGCATACAGAGCTGAAAAGATCAAGGGGAAACAGATCAGTTACAGAATAATAGTGAAACTACATTGTACCTGAGAAATCACAAACTCAGTGCTGTTCTTAAACCGCTGCCTGAGCTCATTCTCTGGTGTAGCCAAAAGCTTTTTTGCAGCACCATTACTTATGCCAGACACAATGGCAATCAAAGCTGTTGTGTCAAAATTAATCAGATCTTCATCCCTTGAAAGGTTGACTTGTCCATGAGATGGCATATCTTTCGCATCCAAAGGCCAGTCTTTCATCTCCATAATAAGAGAATTGAATGAGAACCCACAAGTCAACACATTGTCCTTCCCTGTGAACTCTTTATCAGCACCAGTAGGACTCAACCCCATCATATAGTCTATGCTCCGACAAACACTAGGAGATTTATCAATGCCAATAATCAGAGTGCACGCGCTTTGATATGAGTTTGCCACCACGTTGATCCAATCATCTTCCAACCCATCTACAAAGGCAAACTCAAAATGTGAAAAGTCCGATTTCAACTCCCTAAAACCGAAGTCTTTAAAGAGCTTCCCACGAATTTCCATGTCAAGCCCATTTGCAAAGAAAAGCACAATAGCGGTGGGCATAAGCGCCTGGGAAGTCTGAGCAGCACAAATTATTTGCTCAACCCGCACTTTAAGGCCCTTATTTTTCCCCGAACTATCCCAGGAAATGTACTTGGGATTCCTGCTAGATACAATAAACCAAGTGGGTTGTCTATGGAAACTACAAACTATATCAATATGAGCAGCTTCTGAAGTGACACCAACTTCCCTTGTACGGCCAGTTTTTGGTGACAAATGAATCGGTTTGCACACACGAGACACTCCAGTTATGTATGGCTGCTCAAGTATGTGAGTAATGGCCTCAATGTAGCCCACATTACAACTGCAATACAATTCCCAACTTGCATTATTAACTGCCATAATTCAAATCGTTAACTGCCTGGAAAATAAGGAAGTTCAGATCCTTAATTTGAAATCCATCTGCTCCTCTATACCCCTAATGGGTTTTATAAAACAATACATAATTTGAAGAAATAGGGTTCTTAGAGCCATATGTAGCACGTAACACCACTAACTTCCAAGCCCATTAAAGTATGAACTCAGCGCCTTCAATTTAATCAAAACACCGCGATGAAATCACTGAAAATAGCATCCCAAAAAAAAAAAAAAAAAAAAAACACTAAGCCAGGAAAGTGGGAATTGAAGAATAGGGAAAAAGAGAAAACCTGAATGAAGAGGAAGCGGAGAGAGCTAAGCGAGAAAGAAAGCTGAGTTCAGAATTAGCCAAACGAAGCAGAGTGGACTTGCAGGAAGACCTGATCTTGGAAAGAGGCAACCTCTCGATTCTCTCCACAACTGCTTTGCATCTCGTCGCTGCCTCTTCTATCTCCATTGCCGTCGCACGACACGAGCAGTGATACCCGCGAAGAGAACAAAGCGAGTTTATGTAAATCACTTTGGCTGTGTTTGGTGAGAAAAACTGAAATTTAATGAAATCATTTTTTATACTTGAAAAACTGAAAATGGAATTTAAATGTTGAACTCATATGTTTGGAGAAATTAGAAATGGAATGAAGTTTTAATCCTCGTTGTTTAGCTAACAACTCTGTGATGGAATCAAATTTATTTTGTTTAAAATTATTTTTTATGCTATTATAACCTATCTTTTCTTACTTTCATAATTATTATTTACTAATTATTTTGTTTTACATTTCTAAATTATATTTTAAGTTATTATTTTCCTGCTTACGATTTATTGAGGTGATAAATCTTATAAAGCCATAATTACAAACCAGATTTGCAAATTGGGATAAAATCTAGCCCATAATTTTATGAATTTACAGCTTTGTAAACCCCCCCCCCCCCCCAAAAAAAAAAAACCTATATCAAAAGAAAATTAATAATTTGCGCATACGAGTGACCTTATCTGCTTGAATTCATTCCACATCTCATATTCTGCAATCAACTCTCGAAAATGAATAATTTTGATACAATTTCTTCAAAATGGAGAAACTTTCAAATGCAATTGATTGAA
Source organism: Carnegiea gigantea (assembly GCA_029747015.1). Classification (NCBI taxonomy): domain Eukaryota; kingdom Viridiplantae; phylum Streptophyta; class Magnoliopsida; order Caryophyllales; family Cactaceae; genus Carnegiea; species Carnegiea gigantea. The sequence goes on along the minus strand of JAKOGI010000083.1, from coordinate 1,257,970 downwards.
TGGATTGAAATTGTGTCTTTATTTACTTTTGTCTTTGAAGAAAAATATGAATTGGCTGGTTGAAGTATGATGAAATTAGAAGAAAAATTTTGGGGTAGAAAAGAAGCTACTATGCCCGAACGAACAAAGAAATTTTGGGGGAAAAATATGGTCCCCTGCTTAGATCTGTCTTCTTCACCTCCTTCTCTCTTCCTCCTTTGTTGTAGATATGTCCTGCTTGCTTTCTTTTCGCAACGTCTTGCACTTTTCCAATGTCGTTCGACGTCATCAATGGTCATAAGGTGTCCAACACCCAACAACGGTGCTGATTTACACCAAAGGGTAGTACTGATCAACAGTGGACGGTGATGGTGGCCTGTCTGTCTCTCTAAAGTTAGGTTGTGCAATGGGTTGAAATGAACCCTTAGAAGGTTGGGACTTGATACCCCTCCATGAGAGGGGGTTTCAAGTTCCCGAGATTTGGAGGGGGACTTCATACCTCAAGTTCTTGGCCTTAAATTCTTCACCAAACATTAGAAAATGAAACTTGAAACTTGAAACTTGACGATTCAAGTTCCCATTATTCATCTAAATGTCGAAAATTATGAACAATAACCACATCAATAAAACCATAAATTTTTTAATTTAAGAAATAAATATTGAAATATTATCATTTAACCCTTTGAGGTACTTGTAAATATTTTTACACCCTACGTTTTTTAATTATTATTAACATCTATTTTCTTTGTATCAAGTAATTTCACCTAAATTTTCTCAAAATGTTGTTTACACAACAAATAGCAAATAACAAATTGGAAGGACACTTTGATAAAATTTGCGGTGAAAATTTAGTTAATGCAAATGTGAAGAGGGGAAACTAATAATTCAAAACATTCAGGAGCGTAAATAACATTTATCAAGGCCTCAAAGGGCTAAATAATAATACTTGAATAAACATTGGAACAATGAATAGTAGCATTTGTGAGTCAGCCCTGGAATGAACAATAGAAGGCCTGGAATGTCTGCTGGGACGGGAATTCCTATAAAGCGATTTCCCTGACCAATGGTGCAAATCTTGTCGCACCCTACAATTACACGATTCTGGCCCATCTTGGGCACTCTCAGTTAGCTAGCTAGAGTTCAAATGGCTTTGTCCAAACCGGCAAATAATAATGAAGGAGAGTGGACGAGTGGTTATGTAATTCGTACAAAACAAAAGATATTCATAAATAGTTTGCGACAGCTGCAGCTTCGGAACCATCAACTAGATTGAAGAGTTATGGGAAGGTGAAAATAAGCCTCATAAATTTAAAAAAAAAAGTACTGAAAAAACCATATCTTTAATCAATGTTGTCAAACAAGCCGTGACAAACTCATGCTTGCGCGGTCTGCCAAGTCCACCGTGGGCTTACTGATTCAAAGGGTCTAGAGAATTGATATGTATAATAAATTACAAAGTACCAACTTCTCATACTTAGCTTTCTATATTAGATGCTTTTTCTCTCCTCCAAATATAAGACCTTTTTTAATAACTCTAAACCAATACCTTTAAAACTTTTTCAATAGTATAAATCCATATTAAGTTGACCCCAAAAGAAAAGGTTTTTTTAACACTACTAATCAAAGTTGTACACAATTCAAGTGAGAAATGAGAATGCACTTTTATGATGATGGGTTGGTAATTGTACGTTAGTTGTTCCTGAAGTTGGATGAATATGACTAAAGTCAACAATTCAACTTTGGTTATTCAAACTTGTATTTTACTCTAAATTGAAGAGGTACAATGTTTAAGTGATTTAGATGAATTCGAATAGATAGGAGATACGTGACTACACGACTTGTGACCCAACTCAACTTATTCAGATATATTACAAAAGGGAAGTTGCAGTAGGTAATATTTAAAAGCATAAGATTGAGAGAATTAACCACTATTTAATTTAACCAACCAACAACGAAATCTGACTTTAACTTTAAAATAAAGCCAAACTGAAATCAGACAAATTCAAACTAATGTGCTCCAAATTGAAAGCAATTACATAGATTGAGAAACGAGAAGTTTTAAGAGATAAATCTAAGTGAGATTAGCTTGTATTTAACCTACCAATTCAGGATCTGCTCTTTTTGGCGATAAAAATGCAACTGTAAATTGTAAAAAAATATAAGGAGCTATAAAGAGATATAAGAAGAATATGTAAGGAGCTGTAAGAATTTGTAAAGATAGATGTAAGGAGTTCTTGAATTAATTAAAAAGTTGTATAGCATAATTTTTAGATATATAAATAAATAAATAAATATATATATATATATATATATATATATATATATAATATATATATATATATATATATAAAATTGTTGGTCTTTAATGTATGAATTATGAAAAAAATTATTTCATAAAAGTAAATTACGTGTATCATTGATATTTATGAAATAAATTTTATAACATCATTTAACAAATTATATTTAAAACATTTTCAAAAAAATCTGTTTTTCTACAATTGTCATTTTGAAAAATAAAAAAAATATTGAAATAACATAATTAAGGAAAATAAATATTTAAACAAGTTAATTAAATAATAATAAGATAAATTCAAGCCAACAAACATGTAGAACCAAATATGTTCCAAACTTGAGGTATTTTTTGGTGTTAATGTTAGTTTAACCTTCTTATAAGCAAATTTTTAAAAAAAAAATTTCTTAACAATATTGAATAGAACCCTAAAAATGAAATCTAATGTTCAATTGTATGATAATAGCAACCAAGTTGTCATGGATAAACTTATGGATGAAATAGTTGAAATGCTTTTGTCACCTACAGCTTGACCATTTTCGTACATGATTCACATCAAAACTCAAACATAAATACGATTTTTATGTTATAATTTTAAAACATGTCGACTTATTTTCTCTATAATAACATATATGCTTATGTCGAAACTCAAATATTAATTCAGATCGTTAAATTATATTTTTATGTTTATACAAATGTTATATTCATAAAAAATCTATAAGATTTTTCATATTGATAGTATATAAAAAATATATACATATTTCTATAAATATGAGGAAAAAAAATATGACAAGTTGAGTGTTATAAAAAAAAAAAATATAAGGAGATTTCAGAAGATGTAAGAAGATGTAAGGAGATGTAAGAAAATGTAAGATATAAGGAGCTATAAGGAGCTGTGAGGAATTGTAAGCTATAAGCTAAATCCTCCCAATCGCAAAAAAATAGAATCTCAATTGATGCACACATTTATTTGACTCTAAATCTCAAATTAAGCATATTGATTTGGAGAAATTCAAACTAATATGCTTCAAACAGAGTGTATTTACATGGATTGAGAGACAAGAAGTTGCAAAATATAAGACTAAGTGAAATTGGCTCGTATTAGACTTATATTTTAATTTACTCATAATTTAAGATACACCAAACCAATTTATAAAAATTTGAAATTGATATGATCCAAATTAACTTATTTGCATTGTTGGATGCAAAATTTTTGATAAATTTAAATTTCTCAAAATTAAGGTTTGTACGATTTAATAAAAAAAAGTCAAAATTTTGGGAGTAAGATTAAAACAAGGGCTCTAAATATTGCTTCTCCTTGTAAATTAAATCACCATAATTTCCCACATGTCAAATTTATTTTATTTATTATTTAAAAAATTAAAAAAAGGGGAAAATTGATTGTATAAATGGTGACACATGGATCAAATGATTGACCCATTTCTTGTTCTCATCAACGCCAAGGCAAGCAGAAGTAAAATAGATGGCTAACGTTGGGCTTGGAGCTTCATCAGATTTGTCATTTTGATAGCACAAAAAAAAGAGAAAAAAAATGGGGGATTAATAAATAAAGGAAGATGGTCAACGTAACTGACATATGTAGTTCCCCTTTTGTTGCTTTGTGGTTGAAATAGCAGAAGAGTTGTTGGAGGCGGGCATCCATGTTCCCCCAATCTCCTCACATCACTGAGATGAGGAGATAGCACGGGTGAGGGATCAATTGCATATCGGTTTGTTTATTATGAAAGGAGAAAAGCAGAGCCAAAATAGGAGGAGACAAACACTAAAAAAAACAAAGGCAAATGTTTTTGAGAGAGATAAGAGTAAAAGAACAAAGAAGAAGGCGGCAAATCCAGAAAGTGAAGCCATCCTACTCCAATCATGCAAGAGTTCAAGTTAAAATTCAGAGGCAAGAAGAGGGTAAAACCAAGCTCAAAACTGTGTTCTCGTAATTCAGTTCCCATGTCCCCCCACTCTGTTTCAATGTCTGGTATGGTTAATCACAATAAGGAGCAAGCCAACATGTTGCCCAAAGAAAAAAAAAAAGGGCTTGAGTCTAGAAGAATGAGATGATACTAAGCTCCGACCGAGCTTATAGGTTTTGCCCAATTTCGATTCCTACCGGAATCACAAAATATTGGATCCTATCGAATCCCGATTCCTGCCGGAATCACAAAATTATGAATCCTGCCGGTTCTTATAATTCCCGCCTGAACTATAGGCTATGTTGAACAAAAAAAGGACCACATTAACAAGAAGATGTGTTCAACCAAATTAATTCGTTTATGAAATAAAAAGAAATGATCTTCTCTTGGCTAAAATAAGACAAAGTTTATGTCATGAAAATTCAATATTAAGAAAGCCAACAAAAAAAGGAAAAAAAATAGTTATCATTTGATGATAGTGATGATCAGTGCCTCTCCTTGTTTCGTGGATGACTGATGAAGATAATCGCAAGCTAGGGATTTAACTTTTACCCAGTAATGAATATTAAAGGGAGAAAGAAGGATAAAAACTGCACTATTAGTCAAAATCTACCCATATTAAAATGAATAATGGGTATATGTGGCCATGTCGTTTCCTAAGGCAAGTGCTTTGCTCATGAAAATTATGGCGACAAGCTTATTTCCAAAGTCCAAACAAAATAAAGGCCATCAAATTTGATGGCTGTAAAACTGGAGTCGTTTACGGGATTTTATCAATAAATTTGATCAAAAGTAGGGTATTGAATGTTAACATGGAACAAGGGAAAGACAATTTGATTGATAAAAATTGTATATTCTTGTGCATTATTCATACCTGTAGGATCCCAAAGTGGCAGCTTATTAGACCAAACAAAAAATGGAGGTCAGATGACAAAAAGAGGCAAAGGAGTAGAATTCATATATGGTAATGAAACTGACTCCTAATGAGAAAAGGCTGATGACTAATATTAGGACTCTATCATCAAGTTATTGTAATGCTATGAAGGATATCATTTATTTATTTGTAGGAGGCAAACATTTGATAACAAATAACATGACACCACTTGTGAAATTGGCTTTGGCGGATCCATTTAAATGGAATCAAATTATGGTCAATCAGAAGCTTCCATGTCTCATTGATGATGTAAAAAATAGTAATTATTTCTCTTGTAAAATTAAGAGAATAATTACTAAGATGCGGGCCTAGGCCCAACGTCCAACTCAAACTCTAACCTTAGAGTCTATAAATATGGGTCCTCTCCCCTTCATTTTCGAGGAGATTAGCATTTAGCATCCTACAGGCTCCAAGACTCATATCACAAATGACCTCCAGCTACTAAGTGACAAGAATCAAGGTCAGCTAGTTCAACAACTTCCGTAACCTCATATTGAAGATTACTTCAGAGTTCTTCATCTAGTTCATCGATTGAGATCAAGCAACCTCACCCTCGCATCGACTAATCTGACCAACTACATTCAATATTGAGCATTTGCAGAATTCAGAGCTTAGACGGCAAACAGCATCCAGCTAACAAATGAGAAGGATAAGAACTTGTAAAGTTTCAGAAACTACAATCAACCACTTGCAGATCAAGATCAAGAATAGTTTTCAGTTCTTCAGCTGATTCAGCATCAACCGAGATCCAGCATCACGCCCTCGGAAGACTTAAGTCATTAGGGGATCGAATCAAAGGACTATTTCATTGTATTTAATTTAGAGATTGTACCCAGGTAGGACATCAATACAAGATTCAATTTGTTTCTGAATTTCTTGTCTAATTTATTTTATGCGCGAAATTTGTGTTAACAAATTTTTGGCATGCTCGGTGGGACATCTCTACCTCTCATCTATTTCTCCAAGCAAACAAGTTTTGCACTCCTTTCAAAAAGAAATGGCTCCCAAGAACGCCATCCTTCAATCTTCAAAGAAGGAAACTATCGGATCTATATCTGAAGGAGCATGACCAAAGGTGCTGCCTCCATCACCTTAAAGCAACAAGTCATGGTCCAACTTTGCAGTCACAAAAAACTCAAAAATTAGACTTCAACTTGCCTGTTGATGGAGTCAATCAAACTGCTTGTCTTCCTAATTTGAAGCTAAAGACTCTTGCTATCTTCAATATAAAGAAGACTCTACCATGTGGAATGGAAGAATTCCGAACATATATCAATCCTGCCTTTCAACCTTTTGGTGCAGAGGATGACAACAATGAGTGTAGTGATTCTTCACCGACATATCCAAGGGATTTGCATTTCTCCGAATAAGAAATTGAGTCTTCCAACATAGTCATCATGCCAGTCATATTGATAGAGGCTGTTAACTTAGAGGAGCAACTGGCATATATAAAGGCCAAGGTCGATAAAATCTTAAAGGAAAGCGCAAAAAAGGATGCCCAGATTAAGCGTCAAAATGAGTAGATTGCTAAGCTAGTGAAGAAGTTGGAAAAGAAATCCTTTAAAGCTTCCAACAAAGGTTTGAGCGCTGAAGATTCTGATAAAGAGTCTAATCATAGTGAAGAATCTAACGATGAGCACAAGACAAAGAAGGATCGTTCTTTAGGCTCAATGTCCGCTGAGCAAATTCAAAACTTGATAGTTGATGCAGTGAAGGCTCATTTGGGAGGGGATTCTCATAAAACTCACTTGTATAAGAAGCCTTATACAAAGAAGATCGATGCACTTCGTATGCCTCATGGCTGTCAACCACCTAAGTTCCAACAATTTAATGACAAGGGTAACCCCAAACAACACATCGAGCTTCATCGAAACCTGCAGTAATGCTGGCATTGAAGGAGGCCGATTGGTGAAACAGTTCGTGCAATCCCTTAAAGGAGTTGTATTTGACTGGTATATAAACCTTGCCTCTGAGTCCACTAATAATTGGGGGCAAATCGAAAGTGAGTTCTTAAATCGCTTCTATAGTATACACCGCATAGTCAGCATAACAGAGTTAACTAACATAAGGCAATGGGCCAACGAGCCAGTCATTGATTATATAAGCCGTTGGCATGCTCTTTCTCTGAAGTGTAAATACCATTTTTCTGAATCTTCGGTTGTTGAGATGTGTGCCTAAGTGATGGATTGGGATATACTTTATGCCTTGCAAGTGAGCTAGCCTAAAACATTCCATGAATTGGCAACACGAGCTCATGATATGGAGGTTGCAATTGCCTACTATGGAAGATGGCTCAATGATGATGAATCAATGACATTGTCATCAAACAGAAACTCCATGCTTAAAGGCTCTAAAGAGAATGGATGTCCTTATTCTGAGTCTGGTGCGCCAGGAATTCTTGACAAACTTCTCGAAAAAGGGCTTATAGAACTTCCAGAGTCAAAGTATCCTAAAGAAATTGAAAGAGCTAATGATCCTAACTATTACAAGTATCATAAGATCATCAGTCATCCTATTGAGAAGTGCAAAGCATTCAGAAGACAAGTCCTACAACTTGTAAAAAAACAAAAAAATCATAGTAGACAAAGAAGACACTAAAGAATCTGCTTGATCACTTATTAAGATCATATTGGAAAGTACTTTAGAAGAGAGCGATCCAAAATTGACATTTAGGGAGTAGACTTCCAAGTCAGCTTCTATAAATGGCTAAGTCCTTAAAGAACTTATAGACTTTGAAGTCACTCCTTGCATAGACTCGAAGACTTTTAAGTCACTCATTTTAGACTTTCAAGTCACCCAAACTCTAAGACTTCTAAGTCAAGCCTTACAGGCTTCTAAATTGATAAACTCTAAGACTTCCAGGTCAGCTTCCATAGGCACCTAAATCATGAAACTCTTAGAACTCAAAGTCAATCCTACCAAGCTTCCAAGGCAAACTTTTAAGACCCCTGGGTCATCAAATTTCATAGACTCCTGAGTCATCAAACTCTCACAGACTGTCAAGTTGCTAAGGCTTTAGACTCCTAAGTTAGCGAAGTAAGAGACTATCTAGTCATTCAAATTTAAGACTCCTGAGTTATCAAAATTCATAAACTCCTAAGTTGTCACATTAGAAGATTTTCAAGTCATTTGTATTAAACTTCTAAATCAACAAACTCCAAGACTTCTAATTCAACGTAACTACATGCTTGGTGAAGACTTTCAAGTTACTCCTCAAGACTGTCAAGTCACAAAATGACTTCAACTCTCAAGTCACCCTTCCAAGTCCAAACTCCTAAACTCTCAATTCAGCATAGACTATCAAGTCACCCACATGATACTCAAGCCATCAAAATCAAAGATTTTGAAGTTGCCTAAAGAATATCAAGTCAATAAAATTACAAACGTTGAAGTGAATGCAATGACTCTCAAGTCATCAACCTGATAGACTCTCAGGTCATCAATGACGTAAGCTCTCAAATAACTAAAGCTTAATGATTCTCAAGTCATCTAATTTATAGACTCACAAGTTAAATGGAATTGTTAACTCTTAAATTATCGAAGACTTTCAAGTCAACCTTATGGACCCTTAAGTAATCGATGTAACAGACTCTTAAGTATTCAAAGTTAAAGACATCAAAGTAAGAGACTATCAAGTCAGCAAAATTCAAGGCTCTTAAGTCATCAAATCGCGAAGACTCCTAAGTTGGTAGACTCTCGGACTTCTAAGTCTCCAAATCCTGAGGACTTCCAAGTGAATTTTTTTTAAGACTTCAAAGTTGTTTCTTCAGGACTCTTAAGTCAACAAAATTACTGACTCCCATGTCACCAAGTAGACTATCAAGTCATCAAAGTTCAAGTCTCTCAAGACATCAAAATTAAAAGACTACCAAGTCGTCAAAGCTCTAAACGCCAAAATCAAAAATGTTCTAAACTCCAAGTTATCAAACTTGATGACTCTCAAGTCTTCAAAGTTTAACACTCCTAAGTTAACGTAATTATTGACTCCCAAGTCAATAAATAGACTATCAAGCTATCAAGTTCAAGACTCTCAATCATCAAAGTAAAAGGCTCTCAAGTCATTTTATCAAAGGCATTGACTCATAAGTCACTAAGTACATTTTCAAATCATATAAGCAGACTTCAAATGACCACCAAATTGTTGCAAACTTTTAGAACGCCTTCAAGTTAAAGGCAAAGTAAGATCGCATCCTCCTTTACATTAGTGATATAGGCGTCTTCCTTTAAATTGGCAGTCTTTTCCTCAAGTTGGGCACTGGCAATGTAGGCATCTTCCTTCAAGTAGGCAACCTCCTTTTTCAAGTTGATTTCTAGCTTTGAAAGTTGAACTCACTTTATTTTATGATAGAAGAAGTCGTAGTCAAGCTTTCGGTGCCTGATCGGAAGGACCATGTCTTTCTTGTTTGATTGGAAGAAGTCTACTATGCACTCTCTGATCAGATGAGTCACCTTTGCTGTCTGATTGGAAGAGTCAAGCCTCTGTCTGATCGAAGAAGTAAAGTTTGCACTGTCTGATTGGGGAAGTCACCTTCGCTATCTAATTGGACGATTCAAGCCTCTGTCCGATCGAAGGAGACAAGTCTGCACTGTCTAACCTAAGGAGTCAAGCTTCTGTATGATCGAAGTGATCAAGTTTGCACTATTTGATTGGATGAGTCACTTTTGCCATCTGATTGGATGAGTCATGCCTCATCTGTCTAATCCAAGGAGTCAAGCTGTTGCTTTCTGATCGGAATAGTTGCATTCGTTGTCTAATCGGATAAGCCAAGCCTTTGCTTTCTGATCAGAAGAGTCGCCTTCGCTGTCTGATAGAAGAGGTCAAATCTGCACTGTCTGATCGGATGAGTCACTTTTGTTGTTTGATTGGACGAGTCAAGCCTCTGTCTAATCGAAGGGGTCAAGTCTGCTATCTGATCGAAGGAGTCTAAATGTCTTCGCTCTCTGATTGTACGAGTCAACCCTTTGTTGTTTAAATGGAGGAGTCAAACCTTTACTTTCTGATTAGAAGAACGTGTCTTGACTATCTGATTGGAAGGGGCACACCTTCCTTGTCTGAATATCTTCATTGTTTGATCGGATGAGTAATATCTTCGCTATCTAACTGGAGAAGTTCTGCCTTCACCATCTGAGTGGAGAAGCCATGCCTTCGCAAATCTGATGGAAGAAGTCGCAGCTAGAAGGAAAAAATTCAAGTCGACCCCAATTAGATTAAGTGAAGGAGTCTCCTACGAAGAATCAAATATACATGGAGAAACGATTTCTCGTCTTAAAGGTCGGCCTCACCTCACTATCTAATTGGAGGAGTCACGGAAAGCAGGAAGAAATTCAAGTCGACCCTAATTAGATTAAGGGAGGGAGTCTCCTGTGAAGTATCGAATCTATGGGAAGAAATGATTCCTCGTCTTAAAGGTCTACCTCACCTCACGATCTAATTGAAGGAGTCACGGCTAAAAGGAAGATATTCAAGTCGACCCCAATTAGATTAAGTGAGGGAGTCTTCTGCAAAAAATTGAATCTATGGGAAGAAACGATTCCTCGTCTTAAAGGTCAACCACACCTCACGATCTAATCGAAGGAGTTGCGGCTAGAAGTAAACCAAGTCGATCTCAGTTGGATTAAGTGATGGAGTTTCCTACAAAAAATCGAATCTACGGGAAAAAACTGTTTTCATCTTAAAAGTTGACCTCACTTCTCGATTCAGCAATTTCCTAAAAAAGGAGGGAACCATTAATGCAAGGACACAAAAAAAAAAGTTCGTGAAAAAGAAATTTTCAAAAAACCAATAATGAATTGGTTTACTCAAATAACCCCTGCATAATTCCCTACATGAAGCCAAAAAAAAAAGGAAACACGAAAAAAGAAAGAATATAAGCAAAATTTGCGAAGAGCATGGCAAGTCTCAGCTCTGGGCACTCGTCCGCGGAAGAAAAAGACAATATACCACAAACTGAAACAAACAAAATGGCTTTGCATGATACTGTCATGGAACCAAGTCTATATATCTCAGTGGGCCCCACCGCACATTAAAGAAAATGAAAAGAAATAAGTTTTCAGCGCCTTCCACGAACAATTCCCGTCTTTATATAGACTTCACGACAAAATTACTGTCGAGTGTTGGTTAGAATTAAACCAACAACTTGGATGATTTTGGCAGAAAGTTGTTCCATGGGGGCGTGATTCAAGCATTTTTACTTACTTTTCTTTTTTGAGAAGAAAAGGGGGAAAGTCTTGAGGATTTAGGCGAGGAATTAATACAACGGATGGGTTGATTCGATTTTAAGATTTGCGAGATTGATTGTCCATACTGTGGGCTAAAAAAACTCATGCCTTCACATCTGTCTCTCTCTCTATGTCTCTCCTATCCAGTACCCACTCAACTAAGATACCACACCTTATTAATAAGTTTGAAGGAAGGGGGCCCTGACAAAGTCAAGAAATTGAAGGCCGCTGACAAGAACGACGGGGAAACGCTGGGCACATTGACAGCGACCTTGTTTTATCCATCGTGAAGCTTTAGGGAATCTGGGATGAGCTTGAAAAGATCAATTAAAAAAAAGCCAGTGATGGAGTTTTGGAGGCGAAGAAGTATAAGAAATCAAGGTACTCTGTTACTTTCAATTTCAACCCCAATCATTATTTCAATCTTACCAAAATCAAGGGCGATCAAGATGACCGAGAAGGAAAGGCTAAGATGAAGATGATGAAAAGCCTTTATCATCAAGGTTGCATATGAAGAGCATAACAGAGGCAAATTCTAGCAAGAACGATGAAAAGCCTTTATCATCAGCGAAACCTAAGCAAGGCCCTGTAAAAGCAGAGGCCAAGGATGATGATGACTATGTCCCGATTGCTAAGCGGATAAACAAAGTAGCGTCAGGCAGTCAACCAGTGCAGAAGAAGAAAGTTAGCCAAAGTTGATTCTTTTAAGTTGAAGAAAGTCAATAAGAAATCAAAGAAAATAATAAAGAAATCTAAGTACCGAAGGTCATCAAAAGAAGTACATATCTCATTGATAGACTTGCACTCAGGGCGGGTAGCAAGAAGGATGATGATGATGAGCCCTGCGATGAGAAGGAGAGTGATGAAGGATGGAGCAGCACACAATGTATTTATACACCTAGTTCCCAACTTCCACTCAAATACAAACATTGAAATCATATTGCTTGTAAAATTTTATTAAGAGCTGTTGATAAAATTTTATCACAAGCCCTCAAGCCAAAATTATCAAAAGTAAAAAAACAAAGGAAGAAGAAATCAGAAAAAAAAAAAGGTGCTGCGTGATTGTTTCCATTTTCCAGGCTATCACCCATTTACATTTTTTTTTGAAAAAAAAGAGAAAAAAAAAGAGGATTATGCAAAAAAAGAAAAGAGGGTTTTTTGGTCCCAATTTATTTTCTGGGTTTGTTAAATCAGGCTCCCCTTGATCATATTTAATTTTTGGGTAAGTGTCGAGTTAGTAAATTACTTGCAAATAAAAAGTTACCCATCAAATTTTTGATTATTTGCATCAATTAAGAGATCGAGACTCAGCCGCTTCAACCAAAAAAAAAAATTACTCCAAGCTCGTGTACGCGGCTAACTCTCGAGGGGGCATTTGTAAGAGGCAAAAATTTGATAACAAATCACATGACGCTACTCGTAAAATTGGCTTTGGCGGGTCCATTTAAATGGAATCAAATTATGGCCAATCGGAAGATTCCATGTGTCATTGAGGATGCAAAAAATAGTAATTATTTCTCTTTTAATATTAAGAAAGTAATTACTAAGATACAGGCCTAGGCCTAGAGTCCAACTCAAACTCTAGCCTTGGAGCCTATAAATAAGGGTCCTGCCCCTAGTTTTCGAGGGAGATCAGCATTCAGAATCATACAGACTACAGGGCTCAGACTACGAACGTCCTCCAACTACCAAGTGACAAGGATCAAGGTCAGCTAGTTCAACAACTTCTGTAACGTCAGATAGAAGACTACTTCAGAGTTCTTCATCCAGTTCATCGATTGATATCAAGCAGTCTCGCCCTCTCATCAATTAATCTGGCCAACTACATTCAACATTGAGCATTTGTAAAATTTAAAGCTCAGACGGCAAGCAGCATCCGGCTACCAAGCGAAAAGGATTAGAACTTGTAGCGTTTCAGAAACTACAATCATCCACTTGTAGATCAAGATCAAGAACAGTTTTCAGAGTTCTTTAGCTGATTCAGCATCAACCGAGATCAAATATCATGCTCTCGGAAGACTTAAGTCACTAGGAGATCGAACTAGGTGACTATTTCATTGTATTCAATTCAGAGACTGTACCCATATAGAACATCAATACAAGATTCAATTTGTTTCTGAATTTCTTGCCTAATTTATTTTAGGTGCGAAATTTATATTAACACTATTAAATTTAAAATTTTGGGAAGTGCTAATATGCAAATAATCTTTTGATATAATTCCCTGTTTCGGAAAGATCTTCCTCTGTTATGTTATATGTCTATGACTGCAAACTTTATCTGACCCAAAAAATAAAATAAAATAAAAGGCTACGCTTTCATCTATTTGAGATAAAATAGGGGTATCATTACAAGGAAGTATTTGGGTCTTAAAATTAGGCTAGTGGATTTAGGTGTCCTGTGGTTGAAAGCAAAAAGAATGGGAGTCTAGCAAAAGGGGTGTTGACATAATCAAAATAATATCAAAATCCAGGATCATCATCATAAGGATGGTTGATGGAGTTAAAGTGATGAATTCCATTAAATTAATTTTATTTAAAAGTTCATCGGAAAAGGTTGGGGGTCAAGGAATCGGTCAAGCAAGTACAGAGTTACCAGAGTATGGTGAAACTCATGAGAAAAGAGGAGAAGAAGAGCATGAGACTCCAACTTTGTCTGGTCAAAATAAACGAAACAAGTAATGCGTGACTATACAGTCATCCCGGTATTAATTAAATGACTTTGCAACATGTCGAAGCGGCTTGTACCCATGAAATTATAAGTGGATGTACATAGAATTTTTATGCATCTATTTAAGTAAATTTACGAAACAAAAATGGAAATAAGTATATCCCGAAGTCAAGTCTCCACTAGAACTACGTTAATTTGATTCCAATAAGAATACATAGGAAGGTCGATATAAAAAATTTTGGGTTCAGTTTAAATTAAGGTTCTCACTCAAATTGGTATCCCCTCTTCACAGAAATTAATTTTTCCAAAATCGATTGGACCTTACCCGCTCAAACGTCCAAAAGTCAAGCCTCCCAATATAAAAACCGAGCCCCTCAATTTCCAAGTCTAGAAAATGGACAAAAAAAAAGCCTTATTTATTTTCCCTTTCTTTAATAAAAGGCTAAAGTTATGGTTCTGTGACTTTTTGTTACACATTACGTAACCAAAACAAATTATAAAAAACGAGCTTTTCAAAAAGTCGAAACCTTTTTCAAATAATAAATATGGCAAAATAGACCATATCCGAGCCAAACACACAACGCAGCTTACTAAATTTCCCCCCTTCCATGATGTAAGTCTAAACAAAATTTGGGTCAAGAACTACATCGATTTGATCCCATTAAGGGTACGTAGGAAGTCCATAAATAAATTTCAGGTGCAATCGCGAGTTAAAGATATTAATGAACCAACCCCAATAAAGGCTAAGTCAGTAAATAAGAATTGTGGGATGGCTAGATACGTGACTTAGCCAAGATTTTCAAAATCCAAATCGAAATAAAAATTGCGGTCATTTATCTAGTCCAAAATGAATAATTGAAAGCATACCAAATGTATTAACTTAGACAAAATAAAATATAAATGAAATCAAATAACAGTTAAAGAACTACAGCTGATTTGATCCTCTAAACAAAAAGGTACGTAAGCAGCTCATGACAAAAAAGTGAGTGCAACCCAAATTTCAAATTAAATAAAATTACCTATTGCCTAACCTGTACATGAAAAATGTGCACGTATAGTACGCTTCCTAGAAGGTGCCTATATAACCACTATCTGATTCAATTAAGTTTTAGATACGGGCAATTTGACATTAAAAACACGTTAACTGTAGATCCAAATTATATATGCAAAATGAAACCAAGAAAGAAAATAAAAATAGAACGAGTCGGAACCAAAAGATGGTCTCCTCGAGAGGGAGATGTAATTAAGGAAGTATATCATCTTGAATAGAGTCGTACTCAAAATAAACCGATGTACATTTTTCTACGCTGAAAGTTGTGTTGTGCATATTATTTATTTTATTAAATTTTTGCTCAAAATGCATAACTGGAAAAGGGAAGTCAAGAGAAATAAGCTTAAGTGAAATTGACCCGTAAGTCGTAGCCAACCAACTCAACTAATTGTGACCTTTATCTATATTTGACTATAAATTTGAAAATAGGTCTGGCTAGATTAATCTATTTGAATTCAAATTGATATGACTCAAACTTAATTTCTTAGTTTTAAGATTTCGATTAATTAATCTAAAGAGATATGCTATAATCCTTGCCATAGATCATACTTAGTTATCACTGATATTTTAATACTGGAACCAATTAGTTATTACATAAGTTATGATATAGTCTGAAATTAATTAACTAGTAATTAACATAGTGAATAGACTAAATTTTATAATTCCATACATATTGCAAATTAAAGGATATGCCATCAAAATTTTAAAATAATAAAACAATTTTAATTTTAATATATGCTAATTTTCTTTACTTCTCTTATTTAAATAATTTGTCAAATTCCGTGAAAAAGTTTCAAAGTGTTAAAAGTTAAGCCTTTTTGTTTCCCTCTTCTTTTTTTTTTTTTAAATTTAAAATCAAAATTCCCTCTTGCCTGACTTCTTAAGGAGGGAAAATGAAAAAATTGCTCCGAAGTGCCTATTATTTTGCTGAATCTATTTTCAGGACTCTGTGTTCTCAAAATAGATCATCAGGTCCCCTTTATTTTGTGAAAACTATTTTAAGAGCCTCATTTACTATTTGAGTTTTCTTTTTAACCCTTAAAAGTTTTCATATTTGCATTTTAACCTAAATCCTTAAAAACTTACTTTCGAAAAATTGAAAATTGTGTTTATGGTGTTTTGCTCATTAATAGAACTCGACGTTCTATTTCATCTTATGTCAGAGTCATGTGCACAAAAATAATTAGAATTATTAAGATAATTAATGACTAACTAAGTAAATTAACTACGATTAATGCTTGAATCATCACCTGCTTGCTCTTGTAATAATTATTCACATGTTGTTCACTCACCGGAAGATAATATCTCGTTAGCCCCCAATTAAACTATATCACTGATATAGTTTTAGAATTAAAAGCTGAATTAGTTAAAATTAAGACTGAACTGAATGAGCTTAAGAATCAGTTAACCGCTTCCATCTTTCTCTTATTAACGAAGTTAGACATAGCGAAAAAACTACTACTAGTATTAGTACTGCTTTTCAGCATAAATATCCTTTCCAAAATCCAAAAAACAAGATTCCGTTTACTTTGCAAGAGATAAAAAGCAAAAAAGAAGTAGGACAACAATCTGGTGAAAAATCGTCTGAAAAGAAAGAAAAAGAAGATGGAGTATGAACAATATGCTCTTGAAGAGCTACAAAAAATGTTTGAAAAAGAACGAAATTCGGAAGAATTAAACAAAATCATAAGTGCCATTAGCGATAAACATGATGTTTTATATGATGACAACGAAAAGACCAATAATGTCTAATTAGAAGAAGAAATATATCAGTAGATGAATCTGATTAAATTAGAAGATCTCAATGTATTACCATTAGAAGAAATTAGGAAAAAATTTGATAAGAAATATGGTAAGATGATTAATGAAAATGAAATTAATGAGATTGGAGAAGAAATCGACCTATATAAAACAGAGACTAATCTAGTTAAGAATGTTGTTCCTAAACCTAAAGAATTTGGCGAACCATCTAGAAGAAATACTCATTGCCTAAGACCTAGGCTTGTCCCAGCAGGGCGTACTAACAATTTTTCCTTCGGATTTATCCCAAAGAAAACCACGACCTATGAAGAAATTGGCCTTACTCCAATTAGCTAAACTGGATGTATCTTAAATATCGGTGGAGCGTATAATAGAAAGAAAATTTTTGAGCACTGGAAAAGAGGAATGAATAGTGTCTTAAACCTAAATACTACATAGACTGCTGCAAACTTCCTAAACTATATCGAGCATAGGTTCTCTAGCACTGTAGCTGACTGGTATGATTCATTAAGTGAAGAAGGTAAAAATACATTAAGAATGATGGAAACACCAACTGCTATATTCAAAAGTTTGTGCAAAGAAATTAAAATTGCATTCATTGGAGCTAAACTTAATTCTAAAGAAAAAGCAAGAGAATGGCAAAGAAAGATTAATAACATAGAACTGTGGGATATGAGATACTTAGAAAATTATATTGCAGAATTCAGTCAATACTATTACAAAATTAGGCATAATGAGACAAATCTAGGTATGCTCTATGACAAATTACCATATCCTATAAATTTCATAATTAATGAAAATTACATGGCATGGCTTGAACGAACAGATGTTGTCGATACCCTTGGTTCCAAAATTTTCTATTTACAAAAATGGTCAATGAACAATGCCTTGATCTTCAAAAGCAAAAGAAGATTAAAAAGTAATTCTTAACTTGCTGGGATTCACCTCACCAATGAGGAAAGGAACCTGAGAAAAGAAGAAAAAGAAAATTTTATAAGAAAAAGAGCTTTAACAAGTAGAGAGGCGAGAAATATAGAAGAAAATACTATAACAAGTCGAGTCCTAAAAAATAAAGATTTTTTAGGAAAGCTGCTTATTGCCCGGCAGGAAAAAACAACTGCAAATGTTGGGCATGTGGAGAAATAGGTCATTATGCTAATGAATGCAAAAATAGGAAGAATAAAAAACTTATTGAAACCTTAGGAAGCCTAGATTATGTTGAGCTTAGTGAAGATGAGGCATTAGACTTAGCTCTAAATAACAACAAAGGAATTGTTGAAATTATATTGGATAATGAATATGAAGAAAGTGAATATGAAGAAACAAGTCATATGATGAAAAGTAACTCAATTAGTCTTGATGATGTTCAAGGAGAAGAGTTTGTTGTAGATAATGATAATGAAGAAGTCAAAGGAGATTAGGTTCTTCCCATAATCCAAAAAGACATGATGTATAAAAAAATCCATCTTTCAGTTAAAAAGCAAATACGTATGTGAAATGATAGAAGAAGATCTTGAGCTAAAGGATTGTGAGTATGATGTTGGGGAAGTTAATCTCATTAATTGGGAAAATATCCTTAAACATAACAAGGAGAGAAAGTATACGTATATCCATGTCGAAAGCACCCAAGTTCAAATTACTCCAATACAATATTATGGCAAAGATATTGATCTTTACGCTTTACTCTGTGATATTAGGCATACCAAATTTAATAATCAGATCAACAGGAATAAAAATCAATTTATGTAATGGATCAGTAGGATTAAATTGTTGACCTGGATATTATGTGAGTCTAAAAGTTGAATTTGATGAGAACTTCCTATCCCTTAAGATGAAAACAGTTGGGATGGATATGAAAAGAGGAGGATATCCCTTGAGGATATTTTGAAAAATTATCTATAAATTAGACAATACAATAGATCCTAAGACTAAGGTAACAATGATAGAAGCAGAGAAATTTGGAAGTCCTACCCTTATGCAAAAAATCCAGAGGATTAAGTCCAATCCTCAGGAAATAAAAATCGATCGTTCATGGATATCTAGCTTTGCCAATCCTATAAAGATCAATAAGAAAAATATAATAAAGATAGATGAGAAAGGTAAAATCACCATTAAATCCCAATTACTAAGTAAGTCTCAGTACAAGATCAGATTGAGGAGAAGGATCTTGATTAGCTAAAGAAGAGCTTAAAGAAGATGATACAATTAGCATGACTAGTGAAATGAGTAGAATGAGTTTTGAGACTGCACGACCCAGTGTAGATTGAATTATGAGTCTAGATAGAAAAGTCATTGGATACAAGAGTAGAACTGTTAGTGAACCCATCTATGAGGATGAACTAGTCAAAAATATGACTATGAAAATATACTATGAAGCTACCAATACAAATTCTAATAGTATCTATATCCTAATAAAGGTATGTTTAGAAGGATATAATAAATATGAACTGTGTGCTTACATAGATAGTGGTTGTTCTGTATGCTTTGTAAAAAAATCATTATTTCCTGAGTTTATGTGGAAAAGAGCTAAAAATTCTTTACAAGTAAGTATAGCTGATAGTATTATGAGCCATAATAAAGCCATAAAAGGTTTATCCATAGAATTAGGAGGAGTTCAATGCATTATATCAGTTCTATGGGTCACTAATCAACCCTCTTATGATATGATTGTTGGAAATAATTTTCAAAGATTATATTCTTCGTGCACCCAGACCATAAACAAAATAATATTTACAATTAATGGTCATTCAGTCCCTATTAAAAAATTAAGTAATACTTATACTTATTAAAAAATTAAATTTACACGCAGCCAGCGTGGTGAGTGTAACGCCCCAAATATACATGATTCATTGCCTGCATTCGCCTACTTGCATTCACCTGCTTACGGTTATCAATAAGATATAATAACTCAATGAACAGGGCGTTACCGCCGTCCACAAAGGACAAGGCTTCCGTTATACATGAAAACTTGCCATAAACCAAAGGTTACCCTATAAAGGGGCATTCACCATCATAATCACTCAAACCATTAAGTTACATACAGAAATGGATCTACATCCCAAAGGTTACACCACATACATAACTTGATCCAAAAATACAGTTGTAGCACCAAAATACATAATTCAGTTCGAATATACAGTTGAAACTCCAAAACACATCACAATATAATAAGATAGCATCTTAGCTCTCCCACACCGCCAATCACAAGGAAGGTCCCGTCTCATTTATCACTTTCGGCCTCCTTTCCCGCCTGAGGGCGGTTCACTGCACATTTTCCTAAAACAAAACATAAAAATATTTCGAACTGTGAGCCAAAGCTCAGTACATGCATCCCTGTACAGATAAAAATTCACTGAAAAGTTATTTGGGCCCGCTTACAATTCATTTTAATTGAAAATAGGGAATGAGATGCATAAAAAACTGCATTGTCAATTATTATCTATTAGTGCACCCCTTAGTAACTATTATGATCTGTGAATAGGTGTACACCTGCCAAACCGATCGAGGGACCTGGCCTGAAGCCACGTGGGTAATTGGAGGGTAAT
This sequence comes from Carnegiea gigantea, assembly GCA_029747015.1. NCBI lineage: Eukaryota > Viridiplantae > Streptophyta > Magnoliopsida > Caryophyllales > Cactaceae > Carnegiea > Carnegiea gigantea. The sequence continues at coordinate 1,237,598 of JAKOGI010000083.1, read as the reverse complement.
GTCCTATAACTGATAACTGACAGGGTCACTAATTATGTGATGAAGTACTGATTAAAATGATTCATTGATGTGCTTACCAAAATGTTATGATTTTGATAAATACATACTGATTACTAAAGATACAGACAATGAACATACGTGGAAGTTTTAAATACTAGTTCACAGAAGAATGAGATGCACTAAAGTGAAGAGAATGAAAGCTTAGACCTTGATTCTATTCAAAAGTTCATTATAGGAACATGAGGTCAGAAATGATCTTGTTCTTATAATGGATAATTTTAAATAAAACTAGCTTATGAAGAACTTTTACACACTAGTTTATAGATCAAACTAAAATGATGACGATATAAACCATAGAAATGTGATTTACGGTACGGTCGCAAGTTTAGAGCATAAGGGCTTGAAAAGAGAGTACGGGAAGAATAATCCACAACTTATACTCCCGACCTCAAAATGAGATGTAAGACCCCAATATAAATAGCTTAGGAAGGCCTCTAAAACTTTCATCAAGGACACAAAACATGATTCCCATGCTAGGGTTCCTAAAATGGGGCTAGAACACCAACATGTCAGTTTTAAGCTCACCCTACATAGGTTCGGTAAAATGACCATAACTTTCTCCACAGACCTCGGATTAATGCGATTCAAGATCCATTTTGAAGCTAACACACCGACCTATCTACCCACCAAAAATCATAAGTTTTGGCTAGGCCGATCATTACCAGTTTCATTTCAAATGCTGTCCTGTTTTTCTGAAAATTCCAGCCTCACTGATTGAGTGGGTTCTCTCACTTTTCACGCCAATCTTCCACTTAAACTCCTTCCTAACAGCATGTAAACACACTTTGGCACATCCCAAAATCATACAAAAACACCACACATAATTCCACTTCATATTCATATCAAATAAAGCTCCTTTTCTAGTCACATATACACACAAACCTCAAATTTAACATTAGTTGGTCCAAATCATGCATTTTGGACAAAACCCTAGCTTTGGGTCAACTTGAACTCACTCCCATCTTTTCCAAACACCATAAACACTATAACAAACTTCAATATATTAAGAGATAAGCAAAAACAAGGATAAGATAATCAGTAAATAACACTTGAACAAGAAGCTTGCATGGCCAAGATGAAACCCTAACCTTAGCCTCATCCAATTTCACTCCAACATGATCCATCAACAAGATGATTCTTAATACCATAAAAAAACAGCATAATCCATCACTAAAACAACCAAAATAATAAACAAAAACCAACAAGATCAAGAATCAAAAACAAATTCAGCATAGGTGGTGAAAAGAATACTCACTTTGTGCTTGAAAAAGAGGTAAGAATGATCCTCGAGATGCTTGTAGGAGTGAAAGGGGTGGTTGGGGGTGGTGAGGGGTGGTTGTTTGGTGGTTGTTGGTGGCTGAAATGGTGATGATGTTGATACTGCTAGTGCTGGCCGTGACTAGAGAGAAGGAGGAGAGAATGTGGAGAGAGAAAGTATCTTGAAATCTTTGGTGATAAATGAAGTTAAATGAAAATTTTTGCAATTTATATTAGGCTTTCACTTGGCTGAAAATGAAAGTGAAAAAGTCGATAATCTTAAGTTTAATTAAGACTTAATTAAGAGAGTTTAGCTAAACAAATAAAGGTCAAGTTTTGTTGCATCGCAATCGGCCCTAACGGGCTCGGGTTTAGAGAAAGAACCGAAACCGAGTGTGTTTGAAATTTTTTTTTTCTTTTACAACTCGAGATTAAATGGTTGTGGTGCCATGAAAAAGAATTTTGATTAGAACAAAACCCCGAATTGCAAAGTGAGGGCCCATTTAGAAATGTCCAAATCGGGACAATAAAAAGAAATGATGTAATGACATAAATGAAATGAAATTAATAAACATAATTTAGGGTCGGACTATTACAGTGAAAATGTAATGTCTGTGCAATGAGAAGTAGTACTGACAATCTCATTACTTGAGTTACCTATTAAAGAGCAAATTATTGAACAACAAGAAAAATTATGCAAAGAACTGTACTCTAACGATCCTCTAAAATTTTGGGATAAAGATAAAATATTTGCTAAAATCACTCTATTAAATCCCAACACCATCATTCGGGTTAAACAAATGGTGTATACACACCAGGACATTCAAGAGTTTAATAAACAAATCAAAGAACTTCTGAATAAAGGATTAATTAGAAATAGTAAGAGTCCTCATACCAGTCTCACTTTCATGGTAAGAAATCATGCTAAAGAAAAAAGAGGAAAAGATAGAATGGTAATCAATTATAAAAAGTTTAATAATAATACTGTCTTTGATGGTTATTATATTCCTAACAAAACTGTCCTTTTTAATAGAATTCAAGAAGTATCTTGGTTCTCAAAAATGGATTGCAAAAGTAGTTATTGGTAGATAAAAATGGATCATGAAAGTATTCCTTTAACTGCATTTAGTGCCCAATAAGGACATTATGAATGGATAGTAATGCCATTTGATCTTAAAAATGCACCCTAAGTATTCCAGAGAAGAATGGATAACATCTTCAAAGATCTTAATCATTATTATTTAGTTTACATTGATGATATCCTTGTCTTTTCCAAAACCATAGAGTGACACAAAGATGATGTCTTGGCTGTCACCCAAAGATGCATTGATGATGATATTACACTCGAAAAAAACAAGTGTATTTATGCTAAATAAGAAATTGAGTTCTTAGGTCTAGAGATAAAAGCTAGACAGATTATTCTATAAAAGCATATTTTAGAAAAAATAGAAAATTTTTCTGAAAAGATTGAAGATAGAAAGCTATTAGAAAGGTTTCTTGGATGCCTTATCTACGCTTCAGATTTCATTAAAGATTTGGTTAAACTAAGAAAACCATTACAACAAAAACCCAAGAAAGATGTGATGTGGACATGGATTCAAAGATTGTCCAGAACTTCAAAAAGATGTGTAAAAATCTTCCTGTTCTTAATTTGCCTAATGAAGGAGATGATTTAGTTCTTGAAACAGATGCCAGCAATGAGCACTGGAGTGCAGTACTCAAAATCAAAGAAGGAGAAAAACTCTGCAAATATTGCAGTGCAAGTTTTAATAAGGCAGAATGCAACTATCCTACAATGGAAAAAGAAATCCTTGCAGTCATAAGGGGAATTGAAACATTCTTAATCTTTTTAGCCCCAAAACCTTTTCTTATTCGTACAGATTGTAAAGGAATACTTGGTTTTGTGAAAAAGAATTTGTCAAATATGCAAGCGCAAGGGCGACTCCTGCGTTAGCAGTTATGGCTTAACCAATTTTCCTTCTCTATTGAACATATACAGGGATCGAAGAACTCTGTGACAGACAGTTTAACTCGAGAACTCGCCAATGGTCATCATCAAAGCTGACCTTACCAGAAAAGGAAGAAATCCTGAATGAAATGCCACTTCTACTAGAACGGATTACGCCTTTTAATAAAGTCCTCATCGATAACCTAGAATTCCATACAAAAAGTAGATAATGTTTTGGTCTACTATCTACTGCTTACCTAATAGCCTAAAGATTTTTCCTTTTAGAGTTACAAGTTAATTACCTACAATGTCTTTATGAAATCCAAGAAAAAATAAGTTCTCATGTTCAAGAAAAATGGTTCAAATAATGTATGCAGCCTGCATCGACTTTTATCATCATTATTCCTATGATATTTGGGAGTCTTGGGGTACAATGATCTTTTTTCCGCCAAATCTAGAGTTGGTGGTATTTATTTCCCAGGAAATTTATTATCTCCAAATGATCTTAATTTTAAAGCCTAGAAATACGGGATGGTACTTTACTTCACATAAATCCCAGATCCAAAATTTTTATTTTTCTCAACCTTAACTAAATTCCAGCAATGCATCTTCAAAAAGATCCATGGGATTCATACATCTCCTGAAGGTCGAATAAAAATTCCAATTCACAGATACCTAACTTTATAGGTTTATAGTGCTCTAATTGAATATGAAAATGCAAAAGCTAAACCAGCCCATTATCTTGTCCAAATCGTTAATTGCGACGATCTCAATGATCAACGACAAAGTTGGATTTATGGAAATCCGGTACATCTAGTTACTAATCCTGCTTTATCGAGGACCGTTAGATTTTTCAATATTTATCATCAGTGTTGGGCATTAATCGAACGAGAAAAAACATTAATGCATTGTGAAAACACTACTTTCGCCTATGATAATGAATTTAAAGACTACATGAAGGTGGAAGGAGTAATGTTAGAAGATATTTTTGACTATCTCTTTGATGTAGGAGCTAGAAAATTCTTATCAGAAAAAGAAAAAAAATATCTCCTTGAATTATTTGAAGAATGGGATCGAGAGCATCTTGAGCAACTTGATGAAGATTTTAATGATTATCCAGATAATGATGGTCTGAAAGATATAATTGGAAATGAAGAAATGTAAAATCTCAATAATGATGACTAATCTTGTCATCACTAAAAGTTCTGAAAAGTGGTTGCCCCATTATTGTACTATTTTGACAAGTGTCTGGTCTGTAAAATAAAGTGTGTACTGTAGAGTCAGTAGGTACTATAGCCGTGTGAAAAATCTTTATGTATTGTAGTCCTTAGGGCATCCTATGTACCCCCATCCCCTCTATAAATAGAGAGGTCGAAGTACTGAGAAGGGGACGATCATTTGAGCATTCTTGAGTACAAGAGAAGTTGAGATTCTCCATTTCTGTATGAACAAGCATCTCTAATGATCTTAGCTTAAGTCCCTCTTCAAAATTTCTATTGTAATATTTCCACTTTCAAGCTTTCAATAAGAAGAAGTTTCCTAGTAGGGAATATTATCCAATTGAACCTTATGTCTTAAATATTATAATTTCTTGATGAAAGTTCCATTATCCTTGAAAAAGATTAAAATTTTGATTAGTGAGTACGGTCCGAGGTAGGAAATCCGAGGTAGGAAATGCGGATTTATACTATGCCTGATCTAAAAAAAGTGTGGTTGAGATTAGTAATCTCTATAAACCGGAAGCTAGAGGGACGCCGAAGTCCAGCGCTGACTGAGTTCAGGTAACGATCAAAACTCTCTGATTAAGTTTTGATCATTTTTACTAAGCATGGTGGGTCTATAACCATAGAAATTATAATATATAAGATATGAGTAGTAGATTATGATAACTAGTACCAGTAAAGTCTTTATAAGAAGTTTAATCGGTATAAACAAGCTTCTTTCCTAAAAAACCCCTAAAAACAGCTTATTTACACGTTTTTCCTATTCCAGGAACTATTTTGTAATTTCTAAAAAGTCAAGGACTAAGTTGCTAGAAAAATTGCACCTAGTAACTATTTTGTAAAAATATTGGCCCCTAATAATGAGTTTACCCAAAATAGTAGATAGCTGGAAATATATTTTTAAAATAGAGGGTCCTAGAAATTGTTTCCATATAATAGTAGGTACCTCAAGGTGATAAATTGGAGCGAAAATAGGTAAAACTTTATGTTGCCATGTGACATACTCACATTCCCATCTGCCCAAACTCAAAAGCAAAAGCTACTAGCAAACCCTAATTTCATTCATCCTCCCTCTCACCTCTCTGACCTCACGAGTCACGACTCTTAGACATGAGTCTATTAGTCACTCCCTCAGCAGCAAGATACACTAGAACGACGGTGCCAACACACTCTGCATACTTTCCGTCTGAGTAAAGTTTACAGCTGACCTTGTGAGACCTTGAAATAGCCTTCGAAAGCTTGGGCTTGCCTTTGCCACCACTGCCTTCTTTGCTGCTCATTTTCGTGTTGGAAACCTAATGATGGCTAGAGCCCTTGTAGATATTGCAGTTTACAACCGCCTTCTATCCTTAACAAAACCATCAGTGAGTTGAACTTCCATCACCACCTTCTATCCAAATTCCAGTTTGGTATTGCTGGACTCTCTCTTTTCTTCCTTTCATATGCAAATTGTGAGTTGGTGGGTTGGCAATGGAAAGCCCATTGGTATATTGGGGTTCATGTTTGTACCCTTAACCAGAAAATCATTCAAGGTTCTCATAGATTCTTGACTAGTCTAGTGTCAGTAGGAATTCCCATTTCCCAGCTCCCTGCATCAAGAGTGTTGTTGATGCTTCACTGCAAGACAAAATTTGTGAACAGAGTTTCCAACCTCAGGTTATCCTCTTTGATTGCAGGTGATAACTTCTTGTTAGGATGTTAGTTTTGGTGTTTCCTTGTTGATTGTGTACAAGATATCTATTGTGGTCCCTCAATTGACTTCTAATAATTACTATTTGGTGCATGTCTACTCTAAATTTAGATATTGGTGATTTTACTTTCTGTTGGTAGGAGGGACAGCCTTTAAATTTTTTGTCAAATATGAATTTAATATGAATATAGTTGTTCTCATATATGTTCACATGGTTTTGGATTAAGTAGCATCCAGGTCTATTGTGGTATGGATAAATATTTAAATGACCCAACGAAATTGAATAATGATTTTTGGAGCTACCAAGGTTTGGGTAATAATTTTTTTGAATGCAATTTTTCGGGTTAACAATCTTTTAGAGGACATATATTTTAATTTTTGACCTAAACTTTTCTGAAATTATAAGTTGGCTTGAAATGGGGTACCAACTTTAATTTTTGTTTTTGTAGGGCTTTTAAAGGAATAAGATTTATTTCGTAGGTTTTGCTTCTTATAATGGCTTTACTATACTAGTTATGACAATCTACTATTTATGTCATAAATATTATATTTTCTGTGATTTTATGCTCACCGTGCTTAATAAAATAATAAAGCTTAATTAGAGAATTTTGATTGTTACTTGAACTTAGACAGTGTTGGATCCCTTACATTCCTTTAACTTCTAGTTTGCAGAGATTGCTAATTTTAACCACACCTTTCTTAGATCAAGCACAGCACAAATTTGTTTCGTTTCCTACCTCAAACTATAGTCACTAGTCAAGTTTGTATATTTTTAAAGATAGTGAAACTTTAATCAACAAATTATAATATTTAAAATATAAGGTTCTATTGAATAATGTTCCTTATCGGGAACCTTCTTTTATGAAGGTTTGAAATTAAAAATATTACAATGGAAAGATTTGAAGAGGGGCTTAACCAGCTAAGATCATTAGAGATGCTTGCTCATAGAGAAATAGAATATCCTGATTTTTCTTTTGCTCAAGTATGATCAAATGGCCATGACCCTTTATAATACTCAGCCTCTCCTTTTATAGAGGAGATGGACTGCATAGGATGTCGTAATAGCTACAATACACATACTATTCTAGATGCGTGCACATGGATTAGTAAATGAACTTTGATACTTGAAAAGATAACACATAATAGTGCAAAAACTTTTCAGAATACTTAATGCCAACAAGACTAGTCATCCATATTGAGATTTCGCATGTCTTCATCTCCAATAAGGATGACAGTATTACCTGAATCCAAAAAACCTGATCAAAACCCACCCCCATTTAGCACCCGAATGGGTGATGAAATGGGTTTTAAATCAGTATGGGTATAGTATAGGTATTGCTTTTGAAATTGAGCATGGGCATAGATATGGATTCTTAAAATCTGTATCCGATTTGCTACTAAAGGCGATCAAAATACAGTGAAACCCAAAAATAAGTTTTAGGCATAAAATTCTAATTCTATAGTGTTGATTTATGTAGAAATGAAAAATTAAATTTTCTTACAATTTTAACATCCATAAGTTCATATAGGCATGAATTTTAACAGCAAATTGCTAATGAAATATATAGTGTATGTAAACATGGGTTGAATATGGGTGACACTTTGCACACCTATATATATCCAAATAAAACTCATAAAATTCAAAAAATTCGATAGGTATAGGTATGGGTATAACTATCCAAAACCCGATAGGTATTGGTATGGGTATGGGTATGATATTTGAAAATGGGTATGGGTTCCGGTATGGCTCAACCCACCCGAACCCGTCACACACCCATCCTTAATGTCCAATAATGTCTTCCAGTTTATCATTATGCAGATAATCATTAAAATTTCCATAAAGTTCAAGATGTTCAGGATCCCATTTTTTAAATAATTCATGTAGATATTTCTTTCTTTTTTCTGATAGGAATTTTCCATCTCTAACATCAAAGAGATAATCAAAGACATCTTCTAAAGTAGCTCATTTTATCTTCATATATTTACTAAAATCACTATGATAAGTGACAGTAGTATTCCCGTAATGCATTAGTATGTTTCCTTGTTTAATTAATGCTCACATTTGATGATAAATGTTATAGAATCTAATGGCACTTATTAAAGTAGGATCACTAACTATTTTTTGTCGTTCTAAAAACTATTATTATCATTGACCATTGCGATCATCTAGATCAATTGATTGAATAAGATAATTAGATCGTTTGGCCTCTCTATTTTCATACTCAATTATTGCGGAATAAACCTCAACATATAGACTTCTTTCATATGGAATTTTTGTTGGACCATCAAGAGATGTGAGAATCTAATGAATCCTTTAAACATACACTTGTGAAACTTAATTAGTCTTGTGAAGAATGGATACTGCAGATATGGGATTTTCACGAGATAAGCTACCATCGTGTATTCCCAGGCTTTCATGGGGTCATCTAGGGGGATTAAATTTACTGAGAATCTAATATCACCAACTCCAGATCTATCAGGGAAGAAGATTGTAGTACTCTATGATTCCCAAATATCATAAGAATAACTATGATAGTAGTTGATATAAGGTACGTGCCAGTCGTTGAACTATTTTTCTTAAACATAGGAACTTACTTTTTCTTGAACATTATAAGGACACCATAGATAATTTAGTTCTAAATCTAAAAGGTTGAATCTCTGCACTATTAGATAGGTAGAAGACAGTAAACCAAAGTGTGATATACTCTTTGTATGAAATTCCAAAATGTCCATAAGGATTCTACTAGAAGGAGAAGTCCATTCTAGTAGTAATGACATTTCATTTTAGATTTCCTCAATTTCCGTTAGGCATTTTGCATTGATGATCACCGTTGGCGAATTCGCGAATTAAACTATCTGCTAGAAAATTCTTTGATCCTAGTATATCTTCAATAGAGAAAAATACTAGTTAAGTCATAATTGTCAATACAGGAGTCGCCCCTCGTGCTTGCATATTTGATAAGTTCTTTTTTACAAAATTAAGTATCCCTTTACAGTCAGTTTGAATAAGGAAAGGTTTTGGGGCTAAAAAGATTAAAAACTTTTCAATTTCCCTTATGACTGTAAGGATTTCTTTTTCTATCGTGGAATAGTTGCATTCTGTTTTATTAAAACTTCCACTACAGTATTTGTAGAATTTTTCTTCTTCTTTGATTTTGAGTACTGGACTCCACTACTCATTGTTAACATCTGTCTTAAGAATTAAATCATATCTTTCATTAGGCAAATTAAGAACATGAAGATTTTTGCACACCTTTTTAAAGTTTTGAATAATCTTCGGATTACTTGGGGTTCATGTCCAACTTACTTCTTTCTTGAGTTTCTGCTGCAATGATTTTCTCGATGTAGCTAAATCTTTAATGAAACCTGAAGCATAGGTAAGACATTTAAGAAACCTTTCTAATTGCTTCATATCTTCATTCTTATCATGGAATTTTTCTATTTTTTCTAGAATATGCTTTTGAAAGATGATATGTCCAGCTTTTATTTCCAGACCTAAAAGCTCTATTTCTTACGCAGCACAAATGCACTTGTTTTTACCGAGAATAATATCTTTATCAATGCATCTTTGGGTAACAACTAGGACGTCATCTTTATAATGTTCTATGATCTTGGAAAAGACAAGAATATCATCTATGTAAACTAGATGTTATCCATTCTTCTTTAAAATATTTGAGGTACATTTTTAAGATTAAATGACATTACTATCCATTCATAATGTCTTTGAGGGGCACTGAAAGCAGTTAAAGGAATGCTTTTCTCATCCATTTTTATCTGTCAGCATTCATTTTTACAGTCCATTTTTTAGAACCACAAGACTCCTTGAATTCGGTTGAAAAAACTATTTTGTAAGGAATATAACAACTATCAAAGATAATACTATCATTAAGCTTTTCGTAATTGATTACCATTCTAACTTTTCCTCTTTTTTATTCAACATAATTTCTCACCTTGAAAGCAGGAGTGGTGTGAGCGCTCGTATTTTTTTTTATTAATTTTTTATCAAGAGTTCTTTGATTTGGTTATTGAATTCTTGGATAACTTGGTGTGCATATACCATTTGTTTGACTCGGATAATAGTGTTGAGATTTAGCAAAGTAATATTTGTAAATATCTTATCTTTGTCCCAAAATTTAAGAGGATATCATACTAGAGTTCTTTGCATAATTGCTCTTATTGTTCAACAATATGCTCTTTAATAGATAACTCTAGTAGTGAGATTGTTAATCTACCCCACGTTGTGCAGGGATTACCTTCTCACCATGCTGGATGTGTGTAAACTCAATTTTCTGATGAGTGTATGCTTTATTTAGTTTATCAATAAGAACCTAGTAACCATTTATTGTGAATATGATTTGTCTTATGATCTTCATTGAGAATATAGCCTTGAAAATTATTTTTCAATAATTATATCATGGGAGGGTTGATCAGTAGCCCATAAAACTTGTATAATGTATTGAACTTCTCCCGTTTCTATGGATATTCCCTCTATGGCTTCGTTCTGGCTCATTACGCTATTATTAGTCATTCTTACTTGTAAAAGATTTTTTTTTAATACTTATTTCAAGATGACATCTAAAAATAGAGATCTTTCTCCAGAACAAACAAAATGACTACTATCAATATAGGCACACAATTCATATTTATTATATCCCTTTAAACATATATTTATTGGGATATAAATACTATTTAGATTAAGTATTGGTGGCTTAGTAAGATATCTCCATAGTTATATTTTTGACTAATTAATTCTCACAAATTAGTTCACTAATGGTCCTTATGTTGTTTGCTTATGTCTTAAATATTATAGTTTCTTGACTAAAGTTTCACTACCCTTAAAATATATAAAAACATGATTAGTGACAACAATTCAATGTAGGAATGAAACAGATATGTTTTGTGCTTGATCTAAGGAAGGTGTGATTGAGATTAGCAATATCTGTAAACTGAAAGTTAAAGGAATGCCAGTGTTCAACGCCGACTAAGTTCAACTAACGATCAAAACTCTCTAATTAAGTTTTATTACTTTACTAGACATGGTAGGCCTATAATCACATAAATCTAATATTTATGATATAAGTAGTAGATTGTGATAACTAGTACTAGTAAAGTCATTGTAAGAAGCACAACCTATGAAATAAATCTTATTCCTTTAATACCCTAGAAAAACAAAAATTAAAGATTATACCCCATTGTGGGGCCAACTTGTAATTTCAAAAAAGTTTGGATCAAAAATAAAAAAATTTGCCCTCCAAAAGATTGTTGACCCAAATAGTACTCTAAAAAAATTATTATCCAACCCTCGGTAGTTCTAAAAATCATTATCCAATTCCGTTGGGTCACTTAAACATTTACCCATACTACAGCGACCCGTATACTATTTTTTTAAATTTTCATCTATTACTCAGCATATATTAAAGTCTCACATATGAAAATTTCTAAGAGGCTTGCATTTGTACATAAGATAAGTCTGCGACTTGAAATTAGCCCTTTTTTAGTCCACTAACGCGTGCAAAAAACCTTTAAAAAACATAGATTTCTTTTGTAATTGAACATTAGTTCCTGGAATGAATGTGCTACCCTTGTTTGAAATCTTTAGCTCCTTAATATATCTCCCTAAGTTGTTGTAATGGACCGTCAGTGAACCTTGCAATAGTTTATAAATTGTATACTTCACTCTATATGCTTTCTATTTCTTGATGCAAAATCTAAAGTCTTTGGTTTCGTTGATGATTTCTTTAGCTAGGCAATTAGGCTTCTCTTTGAACTTCATTAGATAATATCTTGCGAGCCATAAGAATCTTAGTTGTCAATTTTTGAACATATTCTTCTACACCTATGTCCATTGTTAACTGTTTTCACCACACACGGCGCTTTTCTTTTGTCCCAGGGTGCATACACTCTAAAGCTACATACCTCTTTGCACACAGCTACCATTCTCTTTCTTGAGGATTCTGACACTCCTATTTTCAAGTCCAATCCTTGGGGCATTTTATATTTCACAAGCTGCATTTATAAACTTTTTAGTTTTTTCAAATGTCATTTCCGCCTTCCATTTCAACTTTCTAATCAGTGTTCTCATCAACCTTTTGTACTATTTCTTTGTTCTTTAACAATCTTGACCTTTCCTTATCAATTTCACTAGGTGTACCCATATCAAATTTTAAGCCTTCTCCATCTTCCATTTGCTCTGCTTGTACGGTCATAAGCATATTTGTTGGTGTCTAATGTTGCATTGCCCTTGGTTTTATCCATTCTACCACCTTAGTTTTAGCTTCAGTCCATTTCTCATCACTTATTTTGACATCTTCTACACTAGTTGTCTCTATTTTAGCACTTGTACTAGCATCACCTTCAGTTGATTCCATGTACACATTTTCACATAACCTGCAGTCAGCTACCTTCCTTTTACCTTCTTATTTAGATGAAGTTGTTTTCTTCTCATGGCCTAACCTAATCAGAGATTCTAAATTATTTTCATATTCAGGTTTATAGTCACTTTTATCTTAGCAACTACTATGAGATTTACCTCCAAGCAATTCATGATATGGTATTAGTGAATGTAGTCTGGGATCTTCCTAATCGCATTCATTTGCATGTACATATGATGACTGTTCCCCAAAAGCAAGGGCCTTGCCTTTCTCAATTGCCTTCGTAGTTCTAAGTGGAGACTTGTTCTTTCTGGTTGTCTTGTCTATTGGTAAAGATGGGCTGGGATGGCTTGGCGAAGTTGTGATATTTGTGGATGGAATATCTTCACCAATTTTAAGGCTTATAGGTGATATACATATACTATTATTTGTTTTTTGCTTGGCTGAATTAGCCTAACAAGATGGGAATTTGATTGCTTTCTTCTTTGGGGCAGTTTTGCTTAACTCTTGTACTATTGGAAATTGGGCTTGAATAGGCATGCTTAGTGTGTGTAAGTTTTAGGCCTTGTGAGGTTATTAATAGGCCACTACATGATCTCTTATCTTTTGGGCCAATACATGGGATATATGCGGAGGGTTTCATATTTGGCTAGCAGGGGTTATCATCATCTTGCATGAACCCTTTATTTTATTTTTTTTACACATCAAATGGACATGTAGGAGCTAGAACTTCAAGCATGATTTGTTGTTCATCAAACCCATGAGCAATGTATACACTCAATTCCTTTGCATTCCTTGCAAATGCAATCATATCTACGGAATATAAATCAATAAAAACTCGCCTCAAGTCATTTGTGTATTTTCATCTTGGTGTTAGACAATATATGTAAAACCCCTGAAATTCAATTGCGGATCGAATTATTGTTAATATAGACCGACCTAAGACTTATGGTCTAAGTCAAGCCAAGTTCGAGGAAAAAAAAGGAAAGATTTTCCTTACTTTATTTTGTTAAAATTATTCGCATTTCCCTCAATCCTTTTTTTAAAATTTCCTTGCTGTTACTTTATTAAAATTATTTGCATTTTTCTCCAACCTTTATTTTTGAAATTGTTACTTTTTCCCTCCTCAAATTTTCCCTAACCCTAAGTGCCCCCCCTCACCCTCACTCTCTCTCCCTCTTCCCCTAGCCCACACGACACCTCCACTCAAAACCCTAGCCCGCAGTCGGTCTCTTCACCCGAAACCCTAGCCCATAACCGAGCCGCCACCAAAACATAGCGGCAGCCACCTCCCCTCACTCTCTCTCTCTCTCTCTCTCTCTTCGTGCTCTTTCTTTCTCTCTAGTGCCACTCTCTCTCTCTCTCCCCCTTCGTGCTCTCCCTCTCTCTCTATACTCTCTCACTCGCCTCCCTCACCGCCACCTGCATCGCCCAGTCGCCCACAGCCGCCTTGTACTGCCCAGCCGCCCACAGCCCCCGAGCACCACCACCGCCCAGCCCCCTTGTTGTATGGTGAGTGATGATGCATGGGTAACACACCCATGCACCCCATGCATCAAGACTTTAAATTTCACCTTGTGTTTTTATCTTTGCAATGCCATGATCAATTATGATTTTTCTAGCATAAAGTTTAAAATTTTTAGCCATGGAATTGGGAGCAGGAAGGGGCTCCATCATCTCTTTTCAAAAACTGACTCAATGTGAATTTTTGGTGACGTTTTTGATTTTCGTTGAATAAAGTTCGATCTTTGGCTTGATTTGGGTTAGTAGGGGCTTAGAAATCATTAGTGTAATGTGGGTAATTGGGTGATCCGATGTGGTGGAAAAATGAACCAAAAGAACCCGTTTTAACGGGGACAAAGTGGGCAGAACACCCCTGATTTGATACTGAACGTAACCGTTTCTAAAAATTCGACCCACGATAGTGTAATAGTCCAAAAATTATGAAATTTGTGTAGTAAATAGTCAAAATGTGCTGAGTAATCCCGTTTTTGAATCAAGAACATCAAAGTGGTATGGGGTGAGTTATGACCAATTTACTGAGGACTGCCTAGATCTGGGCCGCCAGTGACTATGTAGGTCCTTTGAGGAAACACCTACTGCTGGATAAATTTCGGAAAAACACTAAATATAGGAATTGTAGGGGATGGACTGACCTTTTCAGAATAGGCAAGAACTCAAAATTTTGACATTGGGAACTCAAGATATGGGCTTTGGAAGTGAACCCAAATTCTGACCAAAACTGGATTCAGAATTAACTACGTTCCAAAATTTCTAAAGTGATCCAAAAATCGTAGAATCATTATTCTAGCCTAAGGATAGGGCGGGGATGTGTTTCATACAGTTTGGGGGCTAAAATATGGGTGTTGTTCGAATCCAAGTGCAGATATCTAGGTCAAGTTAAGGGAAACTGAGCCCTTCAGTTACGGACTACCAGGTAACAAGCATGCCCTAACCCTTACCCAAAGGTGTTCGAAAATGTGAATTGTGTTTACGATTGAAGAATTATTTGAACATGTTGTGTGATGGTTCAGTGTTTGAACCGTGTGTATGATGCAATTTCTCTTTATGAAATGCAATTACATTGTTTTACTAAATTACTGAATGTGTGGGTTGATGTTGGTTGAGTTACAAACAAAGTTGGATATTTGAGGCTAGAATGAGCTGGGCTTGGACTGGGTATGAGGGCTAAAGGACATTATTAATTTGAACATGTAATGACCGACTGAATGGGTGAGGTTGAGGAAAATGATTTCTTTTGCGTTCGAAGGCCTTTAGCCTTCCCCGGGTATAGTGCATGCATGTGAGCGGCCACGTCCCTTCTTATGGACGGGCGTAGGCCAGCTAGCGGTAACTGTCCATTGAGGCGGTAGGCCAGGGTTTAGTTAAGTAGTAACCATTCGAGTGATAGTAGGCCAGGTTACAGTCAAGCGGCTACTCTCGACCTAAGGGTAGGCCATGAGACCCAATGGGGTCGCTCACCCTTGGAAAACTTAAACTGATTAAACGAGGAGTATTTAATGGCTTTTGTAAGAATGTTGGTTATCTAAATCGCTTGTGTGTTCTCTCCACCCCTAAAATGCTTTAAAATGAATTTGTGTGCGTACCTTTACTGTTAGGGGTGTTTATAATTGAGTTTATTTCATTTTTGTAAAATGTTTTGTTCTCAGGTGATGTGCATGCTCATAGGAATGGGAACCCAAAGTTAGAGCGAGGCTCCATCATTTAAAGTTATACTTTAAATCACAGTAGTTGTTTTGGAGTAGAACTTGTAATAAAGTTTGTTTAAGCTTTGTTGTTGCTATAATTGTGGTTGAAACCTTTGAGCTGAGTTATTATTCAAAGAACCTTTTGTATTAATGTTTTGGCTAATACTCAGCCTGGTATTTCCACGAAGGAAATACCACGGTAACACTCGATTTAGGCCTTTCCGCTACCACGTAGGTTAATATTAGTAACAAAGAATGAGTTAGAAATTCAGGGTGTTATAAAGTGGTATCAGAGTTCAGGTTGATTGACCCGAAGGCTTGCCTAACAGAGTGTAATCAGGAGTGAAAATTCAAAATTTAAAAATTTAAAACCTGTAGACTTAAGGATTGCTCGAAGTGTAAGTGCAGGATGGGAAAAAGGGAGCATGTTTACATATGGTTGCTTAATTGTAAACAGGTATCTGATGTGGATTAATGTATAGGATGAATGTGACTCGTCATTGTAGTTATGTGGGGGCGTTGCCATAATCAGAGAATGGGAAAGATACCTGGAGTTAGTTTGACTCGCTACTTAGAGTGGGTTGAGACTTTTACTCATAGGAGGTTAGAGGGCATACCGAACGACTGTATGAGGTTTAAGTACAATCAGACCCTCTTGAATGATTGAGTGTGGTGTTACCGGGTTAGGGAACTTCACCCTAAGAATAGGATATTCAACTTCATCGGAAGATGTTGCTTGTGTGATTGGGAGCCTATGGGGTTGGATTTAGAAGGGCTAGTAGACCACCTCATAGATGTGGGACCCTACGATCAACCTCCTACCCATGATACTGAAGATAGGACACCACCACCCTCAGTAGAGGAGGATACTGAAGAGGAAGAGTCTGTAGGAGAAAACGACCTTATGGAGGGGAATGAGGAACTGGGAGAGGAACCTATTAAGGAGGGAAACCCCAGGGAGGAACCCTCAGTTGAGTATAAACCAGAGGAGAACCCCATGGAGGGGGAGGACCCAAAGGAAGACCCTGAGGGGGACCCCGTGGAGGAGGAGGACCCGGAGGAAGACCCTGAGGATGACCCAATAGAGGAGGAGAACCCGGAGGAAGACCCTGATGAGGAACCCAAGGAGGAGCCCCTAGAAGCTAGGGAATCCAAGTAGGAGCCCCTAGAGGATAAGGACCCAGAGCAGGAGCCATTGATAGAAGAAACCCTGGAGGAGGACCTAGTGAAAGAGCGACTTGAGCCTGAGGATGCTCGGTGGAAGCGGGGCAGATGTGATAGAATGTGTCAGGGTACCTGTCCCATGGATGCCCCTAGCCAGTAGATGCTAGTAGCTGATTAAAAGTTTTGCTTTCTAGGACTGTGCTGTTTAGTTTATCTTTCCATTCTTTTGTAAGTCATTATGGGCTAATAAAGTTGGCGAGCATTTATGTAATGAAATATATTGGTGTGGAATGTTTATAGTTTTAAATCAATACAATTGAATCTTTCTGAGTTACCTGGATGCTAATGTTCATTATTTATGAATTATGTGCGCTCTATGAATGTGATTCCAATGTGATGTGTATGAGATATGTGATGAAGTGACTGGACCACGTGAGCGTGGCAAAGTTGATATGACCGTGAATAGAAGTCTATGTTTAGTTTTTGCATGATACAATAGCATACAATGTCTTACTGAACTATAGTAGTATGTATGTCGCGAACTATTAGGAGGGAAACTAAACTCGGCTTATTTTCCAAATAGGATGGCAGGAAACAATGATGAATCTCAGACTAGGCCCCACCTTGTTTCAAGAACCCCTGTGAACCCGGACAACCCCATGGCTAGTTTGAGGGAACGACTGCAAGCCCTCCGCCCCAGGAATATGCATAGGTAGTCAGGTGGATGAAACCAACCTACCTACGGAAGTAGAGTTTACCAACCTCCTACTGCTGGAGCTACTGCAGAAACAAGAGGAGTAGTTGCAGCGACAGAACGAGCACCTGTAGAGACTGATGGAGGCTAAGGAAAAGAAGATCGAGGATGACAACTCGTATATGTTCAAGAGGTGCGTGAGTCACAATCCACCCGTCTACATGGGCACCCCTTACCCCAAGGCCTTTGAGGATTGGATCCGGGGCATAGAGAAGTTGCTCGATGCCCTCCAATGCCCTGAGGAGTGAAACGTAGGTTTTGTTGTGTTCTACCTAAAGGACAAGGCTGATCTATGGTGGCCCACTATACGTAGGGGACAATACGAGCATGGGTTCGATTGGACGGGTTCAGGGAGTTGATTAAGGACCATTTCTATCCTGTGTTCCTTCAGAAGGAAAAAAGAACAAGTTCATACAGCTGCATCAGGGGGGAATAAGTGTCCTGGAGTATGCCTCCAAGTGCATGGAGCTCTCCTGCTTTGCCCAGGCTTTCTTAGCGGACGAGAGGTTAAAGATGAATCGCTTCAAAGTCGAGCTCAACCCTGGTATCAAGAAGAGAATGTTTATACAACAATATGCTTCGTATGTGGATCTGTACGACACCGTGGTAAATGTGGAAAGGGCTGTGAGGGAAAGAAGCAACTACTTCAACGAGCAGCGTGGAATCAAGAGGAAAGGAGATCAACAAGAGAACTTCCACACCCAAGGTCTGTACAGGAGGCCTCTTGGGAACTCCTACCCCAACAACAATCCACGTGGAGGCCAACACCCCAACACTCGACCGAAGGTGACCTGAAATGCTTATGGGAAGCCGGGATACTATGCCTGGGAATGTCGCACGGTAAAGAGGTGTTACTGTTGTGGAAGTCTTGAGCATCAGATATGGGATTGCCCACATCCCCCACCCCCTGCAGGGCAGAGTCACGGCCTCATAGGGGACCGCAGCCCCAACAGTATCATCAGAATAGGGGTAGGCAAATGGCCAACCCAAATCACCACGGCCGAGCACCCCAGCAGCCCCAGGCTAGACCCCCCAACCAACCACTGCAAAACACTGGGGGCAGAGTTTACGTGATGCGCAAGGAAGAAGCGGGGCATGCTTCAAACATCATAATGGGTACATTCTCTATCCAAGCTCAACCAGTAGATATTTTGTTTGATCCGGGTGCTACGCACTCTTTTATTTTTGCTAAAGTGGTTGAGACAATAGGGTTAGTTCTGACCAGTACACCTCCTCTACTGTCTGTGATTCTCTCTGATGAGAAGACTGTGAAGTGCGAGGAATTATATGAGGACTACCCTATTAGGATGTATGGGCACGAGTTCCTAGCCGACTTATATAGGTTTGAGTTGGCTGATTTTGCGGTCATCCTAAGGATGGATTGTTTAGCAAAATATCAAGCTCAGATAGAAAATCCAAAATAAAGAATCACCTTAAGGGGACCCAATGGGAGAAAGTAGTACATAAAGGGAAGGTCTCAAGACTTGGAGGAAAACTGATTACGGTAATGAAAGCCTACAAGTTGTTAGGAAGAGGATGCGAGGGGTTCTTATGTAACGTTGTGAAAACCGAGGCTAACATTCCAGTAGTGCGGGAATTTTTGGACATATTCCCAAAGGAGATTCCCAGTATGCCACCCCTTAGAGAGGTAGTTATTGATATGATACCTGGAGCCATCACCATCTCTAAGACACGCTATCGAATGGCAATGGTGGAACTTAAGGAGTTAAAGACATAGCTGGTCGAGCTGTTAGAAAAGGGGTATATCTGATCTAGTACGTCCCCATAGGCAGCCCCGGTATTATTCATGAAAAAGAAGGATGGAACTCTAAGGTTGTGCATAGACCATAGGGAACTGAACAAGATCACGGTCAGGAACTGATACCCTTTGCCCAGAATAGACGACCTCTTTGACCACATTAGAGGTGTGGGAACCTTCTCAAAGATAGACCATCATTCGGGGTACCATCAACTCCGGATCAAGGATAAAGACATTACCTAAAACTGTGTTTCGTACCCATTATGGGCATTATGAGTTTGTGGTGATGTCCTTTGGCTCACAAACACCCCAGCAGCATTATAGATCTCATGAATAAAGTCTTTAAACCTTACCTGAGCCGATTTATGGTAGTGTTTATAGACGACATATTGATTTACTCAAAGACTCCGTAAGATCACACCCATCACTTGAGGATCGTTCTAGAGCTGCTGAGGAAGAACGCGTTGTATGCTAAGTTAACAAAGTGTGAGTTTTGGTTGGAACAAGTGACATTTTTGGAGCATGTAGTGTCTAATGAGGGAGTGTCTGTGGATCCTCAGAAGATATAGGCTATAACAACGTGGCCGACCCCCAAGAATTCGACGGAAGTGAGGAGTTTCTTGGGTTTGGTAGGGTACTATCGTAGGTTTGTGTAGAACTTCTCAAAGATCGCCACCCCGTTCACCAACCTGACAAGGAAGATCACTAAGTATGAATGGATGGAGCAATGCGAAGAAGCCTTCCAGGAACTCAAGAAAAGACAGATGAGTGCACCTATATTAGCCTTATCCACTAGTGATGAGGACTTTGTGGTGTATAGTGACGCGTCTAGAAGTGGATTGGGATGCGTGCTGATGCAAGAGGGTTGTGTTATAGCTTATGCCTCGCAACAACTAAATATTCACAAGCAGAATTACCCGACTCATGACCTAGAGCTAGCAGCTATCGTGTTCGCACTAAAGATTTGGAGACATTATCTTTATGGGGTACGTTGTGAGGTATTCACTGGCCACCAGAGTCTAAAATACCTATTCTTGCAAAAGGACCTAAATCTGAGAAAGACAAGGTGATTAGAATTTCTGAAGGCTACGATGTTCACTTTCAGTATCGCTCAGGGAAGGCGAACGTAGTGGCAGATGCCTTGAGTTGCCAACCGTACCCTGCACTAAATTGCCTGTTGGATTTACCCGTCAACTTGTATAAGGAGTTCTGAAAGATGGAGTTTAACGTAGTCACCCTGGAAACCAAGTCTATGCTCTATGCTATGGAAGCACAGCCAACCCTTATAGAGGAGATTCGGGTAGCACAGGCTATAGACCCACAGCTGGAATGGATTAGGGAAGAGATATTAATGGGAAAAGTGCCTGGGTTCCTGATCCATGAGGACGGTACTATAAGGTTCCACAATCGGGTGTGTGTCCCCGCAGTGGAAGAACTTAAGAAGAAGATTTTGGATGAAGGTCACAATATTCCACACTCTGTGCACCCAGGGGGAATAAATTGTATAAGGAGCTGAAGCAGAAGTTATGATGGAGCAACATAAAGCAAGAGGTAGCCGACTATGTGACGAAGTGTCTAACCTATCAAACAGTAAAGATTGAACACCAGCGGCCGGCGGGACTTCTGCAACCGTTGGACATTCCGTAGTGGAAATGGGATTCGGTATCCATGGATTTCGTGGTAGGCTTACCTCTGACTCAGAGGAAGAATAATGTAATTTGGGTGATTGTGGATCGACTCACCAAGACGGCATATGTCATAGCCATGAGGAATACTTGGACTCTAGACCAGCTAGCCCGAGCATACCTTGAAGAGATAGTCAGACTACACGGAGTACCCAGTTCCATAGTTTCGGATAGAGACACTGGATTTTAGTCAGGCTTTTGGCAGAAGTTGCAGGAAGCGTTTGGGACGTTGTTATGTTTCAGTACAGCTTTCCTTTCGGCTACGGATGGGCAAATGGAGCGAACGATGCAAACACTGGAAGACATGCTGAGAGCTTATGCCCTGGATTTCAAGAACGCGTGCATGAACAGCTGGTGCTAATTGAGTTCTCCTACAACAACAGTTACAACGCGAGTATTGGGATGGCCCCGTACGAAGTGCTATATGGATGAAGTTGCCAAACTCCACTTTGCTAGTAAGAAATCGATGAGGCCCTGACCATTGGACCTGAGTTGATTCAAGCTACCACTGACAAGATCCAGGTGATTTAGGAGCGAATGAGAGCTGCTTAGAGTCGCCAGAAGAGTTACGCCGACCAAAAGCGTAAACCTTTAGAGTTCCAAGTGGGAAATCAGGTGTTTCTTAAAGTATCTCCAACCAAGGGAATCACAAGATTTGGCATGGCAGGAAAGCGCAACCCGAGGTACATTGGGCTGTACCCAGTGATACAAAGAGTTGGAGAAGTAGCGTATCGCTTAGAACTACCACTAGAACTCCAGATAGTGTATAATGTGTTTCACGTGTTTCAGCTACGGAAGTATATTTCGGATCCCTCTCATGTGATCGAGACCGACCCCATACAGCTTCAAGAGGACTTATCGTATGAGGAGCAACCTGTGCAAATCCTATACCGAAGGGAGAAACAACTTTGTAGGAAAACAGTGCCTTCCTCTGGGCCAACCACAGGATGTCAGAAGTAACCTGCGAACCAGAGCAGGAGATGCAAAGCAAATACCCTCACTTGTTTTTATCAGGTGCATATAAGTTTTGGAGACGAAACTTTCTTAAGTGGGGTAGTACGTAAAATTCCGTAAATTCATTTTCATGGTGATGGAATATGTTGTAATTGATTTAAGTTTCAAGGACGAAACTTTCTTAAGTGGGTAGTATGCAAAACCAAGAAAATTCAATTGCGGATCGAATTACTGTTACTATGGACTGACCCAAGACTTAAAGTCTAAGTCAAGCCAAGTTTGAGGGGGGAAAGTAGAAGGATTTTCCTTACTTTTATTTTGTTAAAATTGTTTGCATTTCCCTCCAACCCTTATTTTTGAAATTTCCTTACTTGTACTTTGTTAAAATTATTTGCATTTCTCTCCCACCTTTAATTTTGAAATTATTACTTTTTCCCTCCTCAAATTTGCCCTAACCCTAAGTGCCGCCCTCACCCTCACTCTCTCTCCCTTTTCCCCTAGCCCACACGACCCCTCCACCCAAAACCCTAGCTCATAGCCAGCCCCTCCACCTGAAACCCTAGCCCACAGCCGAGCCCCCGCCAAAACCTAGCGGCAGCCACCCCCTTTACTTTCTCTTTCTCTCTCTCTCTCTCTAGCGTTGCTTTCTCTCTCTCTCCCTTCGTTCTCTCCCTCTCTCTACTCTCTCTCACTCGCCTCCTGCATCGCCTAATCGCCCGCGGCCGCCGTGCACCCCTAGCCGCCCACAATCGCCGAGCACCAGCACCGCCGACCCCCTTGTTGTTGTATGGTGAGTGATGATACAAGGGTACTACACCCCATGCATCAAGACTTAAAATTTCATCTTGTGTTTTTATCTTTACAACCCCATGATCAATTATGATTTTTCTAACATAAAATTTAAAATTTTCAGCCATGCAATTGGGAGTAGGAAGGGACTCCATCTCTTTTGAAAAACTTACTCAAGGTGAGTTTTTGGTGACATTTTTGATTTTCGTTCAATAAAGTTTGATCTTTGGCTTGATTTAGGTTAGTAGGGGCTTAAAAAGCCTTAGTGTAGTGTGGGTAATTGGGTGATCCGCGTGGTGGAAAAACCGAACCAAAAAAACCCGTTTCAACGGGGACAAAGTGGGTAGAACACCCCTGATTTGAGACTGAACATGACCATTTTTAAAAATTCGATCCACGATAATGCAATAGTCCAAAAATCATGAAATTTTTATGGTAGATAGCTTAGAATGTGCTTAGTAATATGGTTTTTGCATCAAGGAAATCGCAGTGGTATTGGACGAGTTATGATCCATTTATCAAGGACTGCCCAGATCTGGGCAGCCAGTGACTGTGTAGATTCTTTGAGAAAAACGTCCTAGTGTTGGGCAGATTTTAGGAAAATGCTAACATAAAAATTGTAGGGGACAGACTGAGATTTTCAGAATGGGCAAGAACTCAAAATTTCGACGTCGGGAACTTGAGATATGGGCTCTAGAATTGAACCCAAATTTTGACCGAAACTGGAGTCAGAATTAACTATGTTTCGTAATCCCTAAAGTGATCTAAAAATCGTAAAAAAATTATTCTAGCCTAAGGATAGGGCGGGTATGTGCTTCGTACAGTTTGGGGGCTAAAATACGGGTGTTGTTCGAATCCAGGTGTGGATATCTCAGTGAAACTAAGGAAAATTGAGCCTGTAAGTTATTGACTATCAGGTAACAAGCATCATGCCCTAACCCTTACCCGAATGTGTTCGAAAATGTGGATTATGTCTACGATTGAAGAATTATTTGAACATGTTGTGTCAAGGTTCAGTGTTTGGACCGTGTGTGTGATAAGATTTCTCTTTATGAACTGCAATTCCATTGTTTTACTAAATTAGTGAATTTGTGGGTTGATGTTGGTTGAGTTGCAAACAAAGTTGGATATTTGAGATCAGAATGGGTTGGACTTGGACTGGGTATGTGGGCTAAAGGATATTATTAATTAGAACATGTAGGGTTAGTTGAAGGAAAATAATTTCTTTTACGTTCGAAGGCCTTTAGCCTTCCCCGGGTATAGTGCATGCATATGAACGGCCATGTGCCTCTTTATGGATGGGCGTGGGCCAGGCTAGCGGTAACCGTCCATTGAGGGGGTAGGCCAAGGTTTGGTTAAGCGATAATCATCCGAGTGACGGTAGGCCAGGTTACACTTAAGTGGCTGCTTTTGACCTAAGGGCAGGCTATGAGACCCAGTGGGGTCGCTCACCCTTGCAAAATTAAAACTGATTAAACAAGCAGTATTTAATGGCTTTTGTAAGAATGTGGGTTATTTGAATCGCTTGTGTGTTCTCCTAGTCCCTAAAATGTTTTAAAATAAATTTGTGTGCATACCTTTGCTGTTAAGGGTGTTTGTTATTGAGTTTATCTCATTTTTGTAAACTGTTTTGTTTTCAGGTGATGTGCATGCTTATGGGAATAGGGACCCAAAGTTAGAGCGAGGCTCCATCGTTTAAAGTTATAGTTTGAATCAGAGTAGTTGTTTTGGAATAGAACTTGTAATGGATTTTGTTTAAGCTTTGTTGTTGCTATAATTGTGGTTAAAACCTTTAGGCTAAGGTATTATTCAAAGAACCTTTTGCATTAATGGTTTGGTTGATACTCAACCTGATATTTCCACGAAGGAAATATGACGGTAACACTCCATTTAGGCCTTTTCGCTGCCATGCAGGTTAATATTACTAATAAAGAATGAATTAGAAATTCAGGGTATTACAATACATTTGAACAACATTTTCAAATCCTATATCCTTTGCTTGTGCCTTCAACTTAGAATAGCACAACTTATCACTATGAAATTGATAAACAATTAATGCATCACCCTCTTCATATTTCACCTCACTGTCTTCTACAAGTTTTCCTCCATAGTGAATATGTGAGGTTATGAAATCATCATCCATTCTTCTTCAATCAATTAGTCACAAAACAAAATCAAAAAACGAACATTAAGTAGCAGTTTATGTCAAAATGCCTCAGGGATTAAACCCTCTTATTAACCGTAAACTATCAAACAACAGATCCACTAAAATTATCAAGCTAATGAATCAATAATTTTTTCATAACTCAACTACAGACATAAATCAAGCAATTTTGAACAAAAACTTACCCTTTTGTAGTACTAAACCCAAAATTATCCCCTTGACTTCAACTTTCCTTAGATTCTCCTTTTTGTCCTCTTCAATGGACCCAATTCTTACACACAAGGTAGATAAAAATTCAGGGTTTGAATAGTGTCTTTTTTGCCCACTTTTGGAATTCAACAATAGAGAGAAAGAGTAGAATGTTTTTAATTTTTTAGAGCTTTTAATTAATTGGGATGATACATAAATGGGTGTAATACACTAAAGATGTGCCCTAAAGACAGTAAAATAACTATTTTCTTGGGGATCGAATTGAGTTGTCAATTTAAAAGAGTAAGAAAAAATCCAATTGTCAAATAACATGTTCCAAATAGGACGCTACCGTTGTCATCTCGGCATAACATTGAGTCATCGCCACCAAAATTAGGTTGTTGGATGTTTGAAGTAAATAGGGGTAAAGTTCGAAACATTGAATACAATGTTTGGAGTCCAAATTGCTAGCATTTAACACCCTAAAGTTTTGATTATTGACGTCTAATTTCCTTCAACAAAATTAGTATAAAATATCAAAAATATGAAAAATTTTATAAGTAAGAAACTTTCTTATCTTGTATAAAATTTTAATATGAGTAAGAACTCTATCATTTAAACTCCCTTTAATTTGCAATGATACCACAAGTAAGGAACTACTCTTTTTATGATAGACCTATAAAATCAATAGGAAAAGATAACTTTCCAACATATCACTTTTGTTTGGTATGAAAGTAATTTGCTTTCTTACTAAGATGTAAAATATCAAAATTGTTCTAAGTTGTTGTACATTGCTTAAGTTCATAAACTTATTATGAGTTATATAAATCTATTATATGTGTGTGTGTGTGTGTGTGCCTCTGTGTGTGTGTGTGTATGCATGTATGTATGTATGTACGTGTGTGTGTGTGTGTGTGTGTGTGTGTGTGTGTGTAGGACATGGGTCAGGGTGGGTGGAGGTGCAAACGAGCTTATGTAACCGGTCGAACCGGCCTAAATAACCGACCCATACCCGGCCCGCGAACCACCTCGTACCCGACCCACAAACCGACCTGTACCTGGCCCACGAACCGGCTGACGTCAAATTTGTTCAAAAGAAAGTTTGAGTGCTGCCTTGTTGCATTGCAGTCTGCCTTCTGCTAGAAGCATGCATATGATTGCATCTTGAGTGACAACACAACTTTTTGCTTTCCAGCACAAATTTGACAACACAAGCCAGAGAGATAGTATGTGATTCTCCATATGTCAACTGAACTCATTTTCAAATTTCGAATTGTTGGAGATGCTTTTCCGTGATCGTTGCAAAAATTTGACAATACAATTGCATCAAGTTCTGTTGCTATTTTTGAAAAAAAACAGTGGTTAATTTTTTTATAAATTCGAACCATGGCGGTGAAAGAATTCATAATTCAATTTCTCCTACTATCTCTCTCTGTTTGATAGTTGTTTCTGCCTCTTTCAAAATCTCTAACTCTGTCTAGTTTTCTTTAATTATATTAGGACCCAAAGTCTAAATTCTTCTTCTAATATTAATTTTGTGCTACAATCGGTTTTCTTTAATCATGACTCTGTCAATATTTAATTATACAAGATTTCATGCTAAACCTAATTGGATAAATTTAAAATATAATATCTACTTAAAAAATGGCAACTGGATCAAGATCAAGAAAAGGAAAGGAGAAGATGATTGTGGGCAACGAAACTCAAGATCAATTTAGAAGGTGAGTGTATTTTGGTTAGTTGTTGTTTACAAGTATGGTATAATTATTTATTTTGTTAGTAATTCATATACTAGTCAGTGGATTTCTTTTTAATATGTTTTTCTATTATTGTTTTTGTTAATTTGTTATTAATTATGACAAGTTGATGAGTGCCAATTTAGAAGGTAAATTTATTTTGGTTTGTTATTGTTTACAAATATGGTATAATTATTTTTTATTAATTCATATACAAGTCCCTGCATTTTTTTAATGTGTTCTTTTCTATTATTTATTTTGTTAATTTGTTATTAATTATGACAAGTTGATAAATGCCAATTTATTTTATGTGTGTTAATCATAAAATACAAATGTAAACAACAAGTTAATAAAGTGCCAATTTATTTTATGTGTATTAATCATAAAATGCAAATGTAATTTAATTATAAAATTTGTATTTAATTTTACATGTATCTATTAATGTCATTTAGAACTTTCATGTTCATTTTTGTGTATTTTATAAGTTCTATAATTGTGATTTTTAGAAATACGTTTGTGTATTTTGAAGAAAAAAATATAATTAGTGATTCTTAGATTTCAGCATTTCCAATATTAATTATAATTTTATATATTTGTAATTCATGTAGACATTGAAAAAATCATCTAACTTGGCTAAATATATGAATTTGCTAAGATTACATGAAGAGATGCGGCATGTTGAGCAATTAGCACACTATGAATCGGTTCAAAGTCAACATGATGTCGAAGTTGATGCAGATCCTACCCAACCGGATACCGAGCATTAAGCTGAGCTGCAACAATCCAATTCGCAACCTATCAGCCATACAACTGGACCTCAATCTACAAGAACCCTTCTTCATCCAAATGGGGAACTAGAACAATGACACGACACTTGGAGACCCTTGGTATTTTAAAGGACAGTGGCATATCACTTAATCAAGCACAAATTTCGGGGTTCCCAGGGGCAAAACCCGGCGCAAGTATGTTTTTCTATAACTGAAAAAAATAATTGATGAATTTAGTAGGTGTGCTGTCCTTAACGAAAAACCTTTTATGATGGGTGAAAGTCAAGCATTTGACCAGCATATCGCCCGGTCTCACGAGGTGCACTTAAGAAAAGGATTAATTCTTGTTTCACTAATACTTACACTGAATTATTGAATTACTTGACTCCTTTTAAAGGACGTGTTAGTGTGACACGTGATTTGTGGAGATCTCCATTTTAAGAAAATTTTCTTGGTGTAACTTGCCATTAGATAGATGAAAAATGGAACATGCAAACAAGAATTATTGGCTTTGAAGTTATCGAAAGCAAGAAAAATGGATATTTGCTCAAGATTGCTTTGATGACTGTTTTTACGAATTTTGGTATTCAAAACAAAATACATTCTCTTGGTGTTGACAATGCCTCTAGCAATACTAAATGCATTGATTACATGTTTGAGAGTAGATTTCTTGATTTTCTTGTTAAAGATTTTTTCCATGTTCGATGTGTATGTCATGTGCTCAACTTGTGTGATCAGGATGGTTTTGAAACATTATCTTACACAGTTAACCCTGTTACAAAGGCTATTAGGTGGATTCGTAGAGCCGACCGGAACAGACAATCTTTTAAAGAGGCTTATAGGAATAGATATGTCCTATATAAATCTTTCAACCTTGACATGCCTGTTAAGTGGGGCTCTACATATAAGTTATTGAGGGACACATACATATATAGGGAAATAATATCTGATTTGTACAACAATGTTATGGGTGAGGATATTTTGACATAAGACCTATGAGACATAGCACAAGCCTTTTGAAGCCTTCTTGGTACATTTGATAAGGCCACAACATATTTTTCTTATGTGTATCAACCCATTATGAATGATGTTGTTGTTAAAATAGTAGAGATTGTTGCTAAACTGTCATCCTCCACACCATCCCATCCTTTACTTGATTGTGTTCTTAGTGTGAAATCGAAATTGCTTAAGTATTTTTTTGATATGCCAAATTGTTTCTTATTTCTGCTATACTTGATCTTAGATATAAGGCCCGTGTATCAAACTATCTACAATATTATTACCAAAAATTAGATGTCTCTTACGATGTCAGTAGAATTATGAATGGTAGCAATTACTTGTTGCAATTTTTATATGATAAATATTCGGAAGAAGCCCAACCAGCTATCCCACAAACCCCACACAACCTATGCCTTCTATGAGTCAATTTTTATATGATACGCTTGTGAGGGGACCAGGGTTTCTACCACATTAGGTCCACAAGATAGGGATGCTGAGTTAAATGAATATTTGCATTGTTCTGGTTATGCACAACCAGATGAATCTTTTGATATATTATTGTGGTGGAAAGAAAACAAGAAAAAATATCCAATTTTACATAGAATTGCAAAAGATATTCTTGCTTGTCTTCCTTCTACTGTAGCAATTGAGTCAACATTCAGTGCTGGGAGACAAATCCTTGATGATAAACGAGTGGCCCTAACCCCAAGCACGATTAAGGTTCCAATATGCTTGATGAATTGGCAAATGGCGTACAATCGATCTCAAGATCAACCTCGACAAGAGGACAATGAAGATGAGATTGAACAATTTGTATAACTTAGCTTCGCATCCGGTTCAGAACCATCAGGCGGTGGCTCTGCAGATGAAGCTCTCATGATAATGAGTGATGTTCTCCTATATTTGCCATATTCTATCTCCAGTCATCCAGGTAAGTTAGGTAAGTATAAGAACTACGTGGGCTTTGATTCTTCGTATGTTACACAGAATAACAAATATTCTTTGAAATATATGGAGATATGTAGGCATCTTAATATGAAATACTTTAATTAATTATTTCATAATCTTTGGAATATGAAATATTTTAATCAGATGATCATATTAAGATCAAGCCCTTTTCCCTTCCTCCCCCCCTAATTGCAAGGTAAAAAGGAAAAAAAATAATTATATTTAAATATCTTCTACTATAGATATAAGTTATTATTTGCTAATGTAATAATTACAACCTTTAGTTTACTCATAATATCTTTAGTTATTATTTGCTAATTTTAAATCATGTCGTTAGTTAGTACTCATTTTTAATAAAATTCAAATCATGCCGTAACTTAGTAGTCATTTTTAGAACTACATATTTGAGCTCAAATTTTAAAATTCAAATTGAATCATCTATTTATTATTGTTTTTGGGAGTTTGTTGTACTATTTTTTTCCCATATCAGTTGTTTCCCTTGCATAGCCTCCTTATTTTGCTTTATCATGTTTTATATAGTCAATATTAATTGAGAGAACCCCCATGTTGGTGTCAATATTTTAATGCTACTCCATCAGAATCCATCACATCAAAATGCTTGCTTTTGTTGTTTCATGTCCCTCCATCTCTTTCTCTCGTCTTGTCACAGGCATAGTGTCTCCTATTTACCTTTTTTTTAGTTTTAACTAAAACGGTTCAACCCGACCCGCCCTGTATTGAACCCATGAACCGCCCCGCCCCGCGACCCGCCCCCCATTACTTTTACGGTGCGGTGTGGTTCATGAAAACGGGGCCCGTTGGCCCACGGTTCAACGGGGCGGTTTGACTCAGCCCGTCTCGTATCCCACCCCTATATGGATGAGACATTGATATCTTAGTGTTGTAGTAATCTAAACTTGGTTCCTTTGAATTATTTATATCCCTTTTTGTTATACTTTGTGGAGTCAATAGGTAAATAATTTTCATTACATTGGATATGCTTTATTCATAGAGAAATTATGCTTTCATTATTCTTTGTCTTTTCTATTTTTTAATTACTGTTGTACCTTTTCAAGTGATCACATAACTTTTAATTTAAAAAAGATAAGAAAACAAATGAGGATATAAGGGGAACAAATACATGGTTTGAGATTTCTATGATAGTTAAACATCGTAAAACACATTTATTTATTGTTGTAGGAGCCTAAATGTGCATACAATGCATATATCTCATAACTTATTTACCAACAAAACAATCACGATTTTAATCAACACAGTTCATTGATGTTTCTTTATTGGCTTTTTACTCGCTCATGAGCCCCAGCTTGCCCATGTGCAGGGGGCGCAGTCATTATGCCTAGCATATATGCAGTATTAAGACAAGACAAACCTTTAGTCATTTAAGACATGCCATTTTCACAAACATTTTAAAATAACTAATAAGTTCGCCTTTTTTAAAAGATAAATAATTACTCCTTCAAATTAACGTGTACAATAAATAAGACCTATTACAACAATACCATCACCTCTCAGTGTGAATCCTCGCTTTCACGGGTTTGGGGAAATTAAGACCTATTAAGTATGAAAAATTTTCTTCCCCTTTCCAAAAAAATAACAATGCCCGATAAAAAAACTCGTGATAGTTACTACCATTTAAAACTTGTTAGATTTCCAATACATCGCATGTGTGTTGAAATCTAGTTACATATAACATATGGGACAACGCAACATATCTGAAGCATATTTTATGATTATTTAGCTACAACTATTTAAAGGACTTATTGGATTAGCAAACGATTTTGCTTTGAATATTCTACTCATTCCCCCCCCCCAAAATCTTAACAAGATATTTTATTTTTAATATTATTTTTTAAAAACCAAAAACGTAAAAAGATTTTTCCCCATTCCCTACTCTTTTGCACTATAATGAATAGGCATAGTATTTTTTAAAGCAGTAATATGGTGGATATCTTTTGTACTTAAACTAATATGGTTGGAAACATAGGTCAAGAGTTAGTTGTTTAGTTGTAATACTTTATTTTAATAATAAAAACATCCCAAGAGTCAAAAAGTTCATGGGAAGTAGCATAACTATTTAAACTTGCTAAGTAAAAGTTAAATCCTCATATGTTATGTTTTCCTGAATTATTCAATGCTGTGCTGATGTAGGACTGTAAATTAGTTGTCATCATATATATATATATATTAAATGTTGGATTGAACTCATGTATGAGCGACACGTGGGATGCCACATATGATGCCATTTAGGATGCCACTTGGGATAAAAATGCCATGTAGGATAGCAACATAAAAATCTTCTATTATGTAATTAAGATGGGTGTAGGTTATCAATGCAATTTTAATTCAATTTAATGTTAACTTTTCTCATATGTTATGACTAATTAGTAATTGAATTTTGTCTTAAAAAACTTAAATGTAGAGCAAAGAAATGATTTAGATGTTACCCAAGAAAAAAAAATTTAAGTGTGTTAGACATTATTTTGAGGTAAGTATACATTGGACATTTAAATCTAAATATATTAGTTTTAAATTTAAGTGTGTTATGACTACTTTAAGTTGGTATAATGTTTAGTTTCTTTTCACATTTGTAACTAACGTTCATGATATTAAAAAAATAAAAAAACGTTTCAATGATTTATTCAATTTATATTTCACTTGAAATTATATTTTACACTCAAAAATCACATAGTACAATTAGTTCGTTTAGCAAATTTAAATTAAAATTTAATACGTAAATTAATATACAAGAGTAGTTTGTCTACGTCCCTGCAATATATCATGATTGTTCATGAATTAGTAGTACTCCCCTCCCTCCCCCCCCCAAAAAGAATGTTAAAAGTTTTCCTAAATTCAAATTGCAGTAAAATTTCTTCATCTGCTACTAATCTCCCTTTCTTCTTTTTGAAAATTTTTTATTTCTCTTTGTTGGTTTTATTATAAATAATTATACACTAAAGAGATAAGATTTTGATCAAAGACTTATATGTCTTTTTGTTACTATTGTCAACAATTTTTCAATGCTTTGTTGATCATGAGAATAATTAATCAAATTTATTTTTATTCAAATCATGGGTTGAATAGTCGGAAGAATCATGATCACTATTAAATAATATTAAAGGTGTTGTTAAACTATTGAAATAATCTTCAATGGACATATGAAGTAAGTGCATGTATAATGGATATAATTAAACCAATAGGAATCTCTAGGAAAAAAAACGCTCCTTCTGTGATGATTATTAGTTTTAAATGGCATGCACGATCTTACGAATTTGACATTTGGTCTCACATATGCTAAATAATCTTTTACTAATTTATTCTTATTGGTGAATTACCTTATTATTTTATTTGAATGTCCGTCCTTAATATTATACAACCTTTGCCAGATACCTCATTATTTCATTTTAATACTCACCTTTAATTATTATATTATATATTATTTTTGAAATTAATTACCTCATTATCACGACAGCTGCTCATTTTACTTTGAGTTTATCTTAATTTGCAATTCCTATAAATAAGGACTTAATTTTGTAGTATCTCATTTAAGTATGTGATGAAAAAGACAATTTGTGTCCCCATATAATTCTTAGTTGTGGAAGAATACACAAATGAGTCATAACAAATGCTGATTGACTAAAATAAAAGAATCATATTCTTTTTGCAATCAATGTCAAGATGAAAGTTGCAATCGCTAGAATTATTTTGCACTCATCTTAGATAAAGTGACCATTTGTATTTAAAAAAAAAAGGCAATTTTCTATTCATGTTTTCTATACAATGACTATAAATAAAAGTCAAGGACAATCATAAAAATATTTAGGAGTTTACCTTCTAAAATCGGTATTAAGTCATGGACAATTGAATTGCAGCATCATTGGTGACTTGACCAAAGGATTTAAAGTTTATCATTAAACATAACAATGAACACCAACAAGGATACACAAGAAACATTGTCTACCAAGAAGTGTCTAACAACCTACCAACGGTTATATATATGCACTCAAAATAACTTCACTACTACAAATTATCAATTAAAAAAAAAAACAAATTGGCACTATACATCTTTTACTGGTAGTAAATTCCTACAAAATGTTAGTTCTAATTATACAAATACCATGACATATTACGATTCTTAGAATTAAATATAATCAGAGATTAAAATAATAATAATAAATAAATTCCTCCAATATTGTTCAGGCAACTCTAGGAAGATGAAATATACTAGAAGTGCACAATTGAAATGTCTCTCTGTAGGTAAGCATAAATCAATACAAAAATATTATCGTATATGTTTTCACTAAATGATAAGTATGTAAAAAATCATTACATGCATTCAACAATACATCGTTAATGATAAGTAGGTAGAAACAAATGAAAAATCAAAACATAATTTAGTATAATATATGTTACTTTTGCATGTTACTTAATATGAGAACGAAAGTTGGCGACTAATAGATAGCGAAAATGATAAATCTGATGTGTTATTGAACATTTTATATTAGAATTACTTTCCATACATTACATTTCATATTACCATATGATGCATTTTTAAAAATAAAGTCCAAGTTTAAGAAAGACAACATTAAATTATTGAAAATACTATGATTTTTCTTTACTTCTTTGCTCCCACCGTCAATATGATTATTTCACAAAATTATTCAAACTTAAAAAAAACCACAAAGCGTCACATCTCATAATATCTTAAAATAAAAAAATAATTAAAAACTTCTTAACTAACATGATTAAAAAAGATAGACTGCACATCAAAAATTCAAGTACATATGCTTAAAGTGACTTCATATTAAATAAAGTTAGAAAAAAGATACTACTATCAAGTCTATGAAACTTGGTATGGTATAGCACCAAAAACAACACATGCAACAAGATACTGAAACTTATTAACTGAGAAGTTATAGCTATCGTGCAACGCACGGGTAAAAAACTAGTTAAGTATAAAAAACGAATATGAAGGGCTTATTAAATTAGTAAACTTCTTATAATTTTCCTTTTTTCCCATTGGGGAAAAAACCCAAAACAAATTCTATTAAATAAAAATGGTAAACTAAAAAAGTGCAATTTCTTTTTTTTTTTTCCATTTTGTATCTTTTTTTTTAAGTTGCACACTGTCCGAACATAAAATTTGGGTCAAAATTGCCCTTAAAAGGCGCAATTATATCAAGCAAATTACTTACAACCCTAAATTTCCTATTCAATGAAATAGTAATTGAAAATCATAGGAGGGTTTCTTGGTTGGTAGAATTCCCAAAAAAACATAAATCCTTGTTTACTATTTACATAGCCTAACATGACCAAAAAGTCATTTTCATGACAAAAAAGGTCTTGAATAGTCAAGTGTCATCCTTACTTTTTAAATTACTAAGATGTTACAACTTGTTGATATAAATACTAAATAAAATTATAATAAAGATGGATTAGCTGTGTCAAATGTGTAATAAGAGTCATCCAACTAAAAAATATTACAAATAATAAATTGTCATCTAATCAATGATCTATATATGTATGTGCACCATCAAGTAGCTCAAAAACAATATTATTTAGATTTTTATAGATAATTCATTGCTCTGCACTAATCATTTGAACTACGTGAGTACCAACTAATATAATTGATAAAGTTTTTGAAAATTATTGTCAAAAACTTTAAAAATGCTGGCTATGAATGTTGTCTATATCGATCTTTGTCCCTTATAGACACTAAAGAAAAGAAATCCTTTGGACCATAGCTTGAATTGGGATTAAAATTAGGATTAAATCACCCTGATCCAGCCATTTCATGACAAAAAATATGAAGTGAGCCCTACTCATACTTGGGCCAAATGAGGAAATTGGCGATGACTATGATGGGGCCGCATTTCCAAAACTTTTTGGCGCGGCGGAGTCAGGAGCTCGACATTTGCTTGTTTTGCATCGTTAATATCGTCATTCATCACCGTCTTCTACTTCTCAACCGCTTCGCTTCCTCCAATCTGCAACTCCAACTGCTTCGCTGTCCTCTCTCTCTCAATCCAAAGCATTTTGCAGAAACATAGGAGAGAGAATCGAGCAGCTGCGATTTGGGCATCTCTGATATTTGCTCGCTAGAGAACTTCTTTGCATTTCGAAGATCTGCCATATTTTCAGCTAGTTTTGCTGGGAGTGAGTTTCATGGTTTTTCTATGCACATTGTTGATGTATTCTTGAGATTTGATATGAGCTCCAGGAATTCTGGTGTTTTGGGCTTGAATTGGGAGCAGCATTGAAGCTGAATTCGCTTTTGATTGGGTTTTTCATGTTTGCAATTTTCAGGCATTTTGATCGTGGTCATGGATGCGTTTAAGATCTGCAAATCCGTGACTGCACCTAAACCAGTAAGCGCAACCTTCGTTTGATTTTTTAGCTTACATTACAGTGAAATTTGGTTCATTAATGATATTCATTGCTGCCACGTTGCTCCTCAAGTTACTGATTTTTGTGAATTGATAAATGGGCAGTGTTGTCTGGATTCATTTGTTGATTAATTTATTGTGGTATTACACTTACGAAAATTCTTGTTGTTTGCGAATATCACCTAGATGAGGTAGTAAAATCGTTTTTTTTTTTTTTGGGGGGGGGGGGGGGGAACTGAGCGGTGGGTTTTGAATACTAGCTTTGTTGGCCTTTCCGCTGCTCTTTATTCAGGGCAAAGATCGGTGCTGCTTGACCATTTGTGCTATATTGCACTAAGGATTTTTGAATGCACGGGATCAGAGTAGTTGAATTTGCTTACCATCTCGACTTTTGGCTGGCAGAGTGAAGCTTAGGAGCTGAAGTTGGTGTAATATTCCTCGGGTTACCTGCTTTTAGTTTGTGGACAATCCACATTCTACGAAACATGGTGTTGCAGTATTATTCTTGTGTCAATAACCCATGCACGCTTGATTGAAATGTTCATTGCCAATGACATGTTGGTATATGGATTCCGTTTGGCAGGGAATATGGATGGGCCAGAGGAGGGGAATCAGGACAGCTCCATCTGCTCTGTCAATGCAGACCCGGGTGAAGTTTCCCAGGCAAATAGCTCGCTCACTTCAAATGAATCAGAAATCTAGGAAACGTGGAGGAGCTCTCGCTGCAACTTGTTGCAGTGAGAAGATTTTGGTGGCAAACAGAGGTGAAATTGCAGTTCGTGTGATCCGAACTGCTCATGAGATGGGAATTCCATGTGTCGCAGTCTACTCAACTATAGACAAGGATGCACTTCATGTGAAGCTTGCTGATGAATCTGTTTGCATAGGTGAAGCGCCTAGCAATCAATCGTAAGGGTTTGCTAACTTTGTCCTCTTTGTATTGCTAAATCTTTTGTACTAAATTCCTATTGCTTGAAGTGTATAGTTGAAAAATTATTTTCAACTAACAGAACATTAACGGCTTATTAGAGATAGAACTTTAGCAATGTAACCTAAAAAAATATATACTCCTGTCTTTGTAGGTATGCATCTCTATGAATTATTGTTTGTTAGGTGTTATAGTCATAATCTATCACATCTAAACATTTTAAACTTCATGCCCTTTTTTATTTTTGAGGGGGAGGTCATGATGTTTCTACAGCATATGCGAACGCCAAAAATGAGATGAATAATAATGGACGAGTAATAGCCCATATATGATAAGGCATATTGAGAAGAGGTTTTTAAACTGGATTTAGTGCAAGGGCTTAGGCAAGGGAACATTCTGGTTTGCTTGTTTATTACTCATGGGTACGTGTTTCTGGCCACAAAGGGATTCTACAACCCAATAACTATTATCTCAGTTCTCTTAAGTAAACATAATTAACTCTGTGGTTAAATGATGTCCTGCTAGCCTAAGTGGAAAGAGACTTGTGGACAAAGGGGGCTGTCATTCAAAATTGATTTACCGGCTGCCAAATTATGGTTTTCTCGTGACTCTTGAGGAACTAATTTCGACTCGATTTTCATTCTGGTACCAAATATTTATGCGCAGTTATTTTATTGTCACAGAGTGCATGATCGTGGTGAATGACGAGTCAGAACTAATAATTAATTGCCTTCCTGGGAAGTTGCAGTTTTGATGTAGAAAACCTCTGTGATTTTAAAATGTTTTGATGTATTTGCTTTTGTTCTCCTATCAGTTATCATAATGGGTCAGTGCTGCTAGACTTACTAATTTGCCGCACACAGGTACTTGGTGATTCCTAATGTTCTGTCCGCTGCAGTTAGCCGTGGATGCACTATGTTGCACCCAGGATATGGTTTCCTTGCTGAGAATGCTGTCTTTGTTGAGATGTGTAGATCACATGGAATAAATTTTATTGGACCAAATGTAAGTAGTTTTAAATCATGCCTGTATTTGTTCTGTTGATTATT
Source organism: Carnegiea gigantea (assembly GCA_029747015.1). Classification (NCBI taxonomy): domain Eukaryota; kingdom Viridiplantae; phylum Streptophyta; class Magnoliopsida; order Caryophyllales; family Cactaceae; genus Carnegiea; species Carnegiea gigantea. The sequence continues at coordinate 1,199,551 of JAKOGI010000083.1, read as the reverse complement.
GTGTGCTGCTTTAAGTATCACAGTTTACAAAGAGAAGGTTACTAGATCCTAGGGACTTGGTAATGAACAATTGCTCATATGAGCTTAACCATCCAATGGAGCCACAATCAACTAGGTTAGTTGAGAGTAATTAACCTGGGCTTGCAAGCTCGTAGCTTGCTCTGTAGTTATTTAGCTGCTGTAGTTGTAACTTGACTCCGAATTATTCTCAATCATATAAATTGACAAGTTGTTCATGTTGTATCTTCTCCCTCTCCAATACATGCATAACAGCATCATGTTCAGAACCCCCTCTCCCAATCTCCTTTTTTTGGCCTGTGTAAAGGGATGGCCCCTCTTCTCCTTCTAGGAGTTCCATTTGCTTTTGTTGTGCCCACGTGTTATGCGATTGTTGAGGCTGCACATGGATGTGTTAGGTAAAGGCATATTCTAATTTTATGCAGGAATGGTTTTGAGTTGGTGTCACCTCTCCCAATAGAATTCCTTCAAACCTTACACCATCTGACCCTCCTGGTGCCTTTCACAAGGGGAAAACAACTGTCCGTTCTATTGACCATTTAATGTTGTTGGAATACGCAGCCAGACAGCATCCGTGTTATGGGCGACAAATCTACTGCTAGAGAAACAATGAAGAATGCTGGTGTTCCAACTGTGCCTGGAAGTGATGGATTGTTACAGGTGCAATTCATTGCCATTTTCTTCAGTTATGGCATGAAGGTTTTTGGTTATATTTTTATGTTGTTAATTTGGGCTTAAGTGTTCTAATGTTCAGGTTTGACTTTCATACTGTATGCAGAGCACGGAAGAAGCTCTTAAGCTTGCTCATGACATTGGTTTCCCCGTTATGATTAAGGTATGTTTCTTAGAATTTCTGCGTACCTGTCTTTGAGTATTCTTTTGTCATCAAACTTCTCCAGTTATGCTTATTGGTAGAGTATGTTGGCATAGATTCCATTCTTGCCTCCTTCATGCATAGGGAAATTTGCAAAACATTGTTTCGTGCTAACTTGGTTTCAAGTGTTCAATTTTTGTTTGTAATTGGAGGCAGAAGATTTTTTTTTTTTTTTTTGGGGGGGGGGGGGGGGGTATGGAGGGAGTGCTTGAAGCCTTCCCTCGTTTCCCTCAACTGAGATCATCTATTAATTTATTTCCACATCTGCTAGTGCTAAAATTTTGACTGTTACTTTTTTCTTAAAAAAATTTATTCTTTGGAAGCCTGATGGGATTGGGGAATGCCACTGTAGGGCAGGATGGCAGAGGGATCTTGATAGGGACTGACTATTGTACCTAGGTGGAAGCAGGATTTTCGAATTATATTCAGTCTTATCAACTGCCAACAGAGCCTGTTAGTTGTCATGGGAAAGCAATTTAGAACTGGTGAACATGGGTGGCACCCCCTTGGTGTTTTTTTAATATATTGTTTGATTTCTCATCCCGCGGGGGGGGGGGGGGTTACCCTGGTGAACATAAAATTGCTACTGTTGGATTTTTTAAAATTTTTATTAACACTTCATAGTTACTAAGGACACATTAGATTTTTAGAAAAGGCCAAAGAGGTTAGTTTCTATGCTGGGTCTGTGAACAGTTAACAGTTTAAGTGTTGAAATTAGGATATCTATCAATTCTTGTACATTGAGATCCCAACAATCATGTGAACTCATTATATTTTTCCATCACTGTGGTCCTTGGTGTCTTCCCTATTCAAGGTTTCATATTTCTCTGGGTTATAATAGCTCATTCTGAGACTATGCTTTCCTTGAACTACAGGAGCTAAACTTGAGTTTTAGTACATACTGTCAGAGTTATTGATGTCCTGACATTCAATAAGACACTTTTGGATAATTTTATTTGGTAGTTTGCAACCTTGAGTATGTAAAACAATTTTGTATGCTCCTAATAGTTGTTCCTATGTTATTTGTTTGCCCTTTTTGGTTAATATAGGTCCAAAAGTTATTCATAACAATCATCATGAAGACTCGTAATGGTTATGGTCTCTGTTTCTAGGCAACTGCAGGAGGTGGAGGTCGTGGAATGCGCCTTGCTAAAGATCCAAATGAATTTGTAAAGTTGCTGCAGGTGGTCATCAAAGTCCTGCTTCTCTGATGTTGTTTGTGCCTTCATTTTTTCAAATAGGCTTCTTTTGCAAGGTTTTTGAATTTGTCAATATTAATAAAGAATAGATGCTCTCTTCTCATGTTCTGTATCATTCTCCTAAACTTCTCTTCTTTCCTTGAGAGACTGTTTTTCACTGTTTGGAGGCATGTTATAATTGGCTTGAGAATGAAAGCTGCTGTAAGTGATTGTTCGATGTATGTTTGAACAAAGATTGGTCTTGGACTTTGTTTTCATTTCTTTAGCTTTCTGTGTCAGCAAGCTAAGAGTGAGGCTGCTGCTGCATTTGGGAATGATGGAGTTTATTTGGAGAAGTATATCCAAAATCCAAGGCATATTGAATTTCAGGTATCCTGACTCGTGGTTTGTATTTCTGTTCAACCTGTATAACTAGAGGATCAAACCGTTGTAGACAAGATTTCCATTTTCACGGTATGAAATAACTTAGCATAAGTGTGAGGAATCAAGCTACAATGGTAGATAAAGGGGCTAATGAGTTGAGTTACTTGTGTATGTCTAAAACATGGTCAATCTATGCTTTATTAAATTTATGAGGTTGCCTTGGTCTAGGCTGAAGTAAGGCCCCTATGCCAAGTTCATTCAAGCAAGGTAAACTGGAATAGGAAATAGAAAACAGAAAACTCTAGTCAAGGTTCAATTATGAGGTCATAATACTGAGAAAGATACCTTACTAGGTATTAATTCTTTTTGTTTTAGGAGTGCTTTTTCCCCTTTCCTTTTTCTTTATGGGGGCAAGTTGTTCCTTGTTTGGGGTTCTTCTTTTCTTGCCATAATATTTCCCCCATCTTCTTTGGATTCTTCCAAGATAATTTATTATTTGCTAACAATTCAACCCTTGATAGGTTCTTGCAGATAAATATGGGAATGTGGTTCATTTTGGAGAACGTGATTGCAGTATTCAGGTATATCATTGAAATTTCATTGTCTTCTTTGTGTTGAATTTCAAGCTATTTCTTTCAGTGGAGCACTGTAATTAGCCTTTGTTGAATTTGGGGAATTAACTGTGTGGTTGGGGAAGTCGACCTTTTTTGTTTTTTACTATTTTGCCTTTTCTAATGCAGTGGATTTTGTGGTTCTCACTGTCTGGTGTGGATATTACCAGATTTCTTTATTTTCTTACAAAGTGATTGTTTCCATTGGAGCATTGCATGTAAGCTTTATCAATGTTAGAATGCTGTCTGTGTTCTTTTACCTGTCCAGCCAATCATATATCTCTGATTTTGTATTCACTAGATAATTGTGCTTCCTAAAAGAGGGCTTTCTATTTATTGTAATTTTTGCTATTAACTTTCTGCTCGACAACAATTATCAAGTGCTTCCCTGCCATCTTTCTGCTTCTCTCGGAAAATCAGCTTAGAAAATAAAGTCCTTTGATTACAGAACGGAATCTCTCATTTCATCATTCTAGAGAGGGGCAAAACGGAGAAAACATTTACCCAGCCATTACACTCTGTATTCTTTTGGAAAGTTGTAGTATCTGGTTTAGAAACCATAGTGGAGGACTGTTTCCATGCTGTCACAATGCCCTGTTCTCATCACTCAAGTGTCCGAGACCCCCGGGGGGGTGGCCCTGTTTAGTTTCTCTAGATTTTGATTAAATGTATGGTCCTGCCTAAATCAGTACCTAAATGCAATGTTACCACAGGCACAGCCTCACTGATGAGATGACCAATCAAGAAAGTGGGTATAGGCTATTTAGGTCTGGACTACCCTGTTGAACCTGATATATCAAGGGATATTTTATGGCATGTAGGTAAATACATCTAAATTTATATGCTTCTGCATACATCTAAACAGTAAGGCTTGCGTGGATACAAATTTAGTTAGAATCTTCGTGTCACTAATTTATCTAATCAACTGTGTTGTTTTTCTAATAAAAATAGGTTGTTATCATCTACTATATGAGTATCATGAATGCAAATCCAAATCCAACACCATACCTGGGGGCTCTGCCTAGGCATCATTTGGGTTAGGGGGGTTGGTAGAGCCTTACTGCCGTAGTTGCTGTGAGGTTTTCCATTGACCATAGACTATAACCCCTTAAGTGCCTGCTTTCTATAGAAAAGAAGCATAGGGCAGTTTAGTAAGACATGCCCTGTTCTTTTCGACTGGAAAAACTAAATGCAAGGGGAAGAAACTGGTAAACATTGTAAGTTTAATTTAGTCAAAAACTGGAAGAAATGAGAAGAAACTGAAGTTAGAAAATAAATTGAAAAGAACAGACACTTGGTCCGCTATAATCCAGGGTAAAAAGTTTGCCGAACTTAGAGCAGATCAGAGTTTGAACCCGCAACATCACCACTTATCTAAGTGGTTTTTCTCTGGAACGGGACCTCGCTTGGTTGTATATGCTCTCCTTTGATTATTTGAATGCCCGATTTAGAATTTCAAAATCTTTAATACATGACTTTGTTTAATTACTTGAGTCAAGCATACTTTAATTGTATGGTTTACGTTGTCACTCTTGCAAGACGCATGTCTCACTTGGCACCAGAATTACATTATCTATCACTCTTCATGAGTCCTCTTGGTATATGGTTAACCAATATGATACGATTTTTTCTATTTCTTTTTTCTTTGGGGGGTTTTTTTTTTTGGGGGGGGGGGGGGGTTTGTGGGGCCCGGGGGCATAGTTTGGACATAAACACTTGCTTGTAATTCACTTTTTCCCTCCTTTCTAGGTTAACCAATTTATTATTATTTTTTCCTTCTCCTGTATTCTTTACTAACCTGTCCACTATTTTTCAATTGACGTCTCTATCTTCCTTCCCCTCCCCTTCTCAATTTTGGCCATAGCGGCATTTAGAAGATGCTTCTCTACTCGCGGAAATACACATGATTTTGATTCATAAATCCAAATCCAGCCAAAGTTCAGTTGTTAGTGCAAGAAACCACAGAACTTCTTTAGAAGGAAGCAATTAGCTTTTAAAGAAAGGGAGGAGGAGGACAAAACGATGTGCTTTCAAGATTTTAAGCTCTGCATTTTGAGAATGTTGTATAATCGGAGTTGGGTTTTATAGATCGTATTATGGATGAGAGCTTAAGGGCATAATGTTTTTTATTTGTCCCTTTTGCACATGGGTGACATCCCCTTGGTGTCTTTTTTATACAACTCTTGTGTACTTATCAAAAAAAGGGGGGGGGGGGGGGGGGGACCAACCCACCCCTTGGTTTCCAATATCTTTATTTCAGCACAATTCCATCTTGTTAGAAATACCTCTTTGCGATTAGTTTCCATAGTTGTGAATTAGGAGAGAAAAATTATTTAGGATTTCTTTTCTTAGAAAATTGAAAGGTATGAGATCAGAAGGAAAGACGAGAAAATTGAGGACAAAAAGGGATCCTGAATGAGGTACGACACAGAGAAGAAGTAGAGATAAAATATGGAGGAGAATGAGCTGTAAGCCTGTGACCTTAAAATGGTAGAGGGGGAAAAATGTAACTATGCAGGGAAAGCAAATGACTTGGTCCTTTTACCAGGCCAATGATTAGTTTAGTTTTTCTTACCATGCAGTTGATGGATGCAGCAAAATGCCTTGCACACCCACCGGAGACCAAAAAAATAAAGAAAAGAAAAAGCAAGTAAAAAAAGGTTTCTCTACATTAACTGGTTCTTCCACATGGACAGTAGTTTAGTATGGGCTGGGATTGTGGGATGTTTGGCTGGATGAGAATGCTTTAACCTCCCTCTAGGCTATTGGCTGAACCTTTTAGCTTCCCCCCTGCACAGCACTAATGTACAGAAATTTAGAGTATCTTCATTTAGGTTTTGTTATGTAATTGGGGTTCTGGTTCCTTGAACATAATCTTCTCCCTGTTGCTCTTATATCCCCTTCGTGTCCATTCTCTTATCCTAGAACAATTTGAAATCCATCTCATCCTAAAGGTTGTCCTTCTGTTTTATTTTGTGAGTGTCCTAGGGATAACCCTCTTTCTTTGCTTTTTTAAAATTTTTTTATGAGTAGCCCCAAAGGTATTAGAAGACACCAAGTCTTGGGGACAACCTCTTTCAGAAAGGTGCAACTGGTTGTGCAATGAAGTGATAATAAGCTAGATCAATTATGTTGTCCTACCCAAAGAGGGGCAATTCACTGAGACTTGTGGCTAGTTGACTGCTGTCAGCACCATCAACGCTAGTCATGTTGGTTCCTTTTCTTGAAGCTTGATGGGTAACACCCTTCCAACTAGTGGGTTCATAGATCAAAAGGCATTTTTCATTTTCTGGGTTTATCCCTAGAGCTTTCTTACATTAAACTTGAGAAGATTCCCATGCCTGATCTTCGTTTCAAGTTTCCCCATTTTTGTTTTACTTATGTGCATATCATCTCTTGCAGAGAAGAAACCAGAAGCTTCTTGAAGAGGCACCATCTCCCGCATTGACGCCGGAGTTAAGGAAAGCCATGGGTGATGCAGCTGTTGCTGCAGCAGCATCTATAGGTTACATTGGCGTGGGTACTGTGGAATTTCTTTTGGATGAAAGAGGTTCTTTTTATTTCATGGAGATGAACACAAGGATACAGGTAAAGGATGTCAACTGCATTGTATAGAAGATCTTGATGTTGTATTTGGCATAAAATGTAATTTCATGTTTCTCCGTGGTATTTAGGTTGAGCACCCCGTGACAGAAATGATATCTTCTGTGGATTTAATTGAAGAGCAAATACGAGTGGCTATGGGAGAGAAACTCCGTTACAGACAGGTATTGAGAATGATAGTTACTGTAACGAACTGTGGATGTGAATTCAGGTTTAACTTTTATTGCATTGTGATCTCTAGGAGGATATACTGCTTAAAGGACATTCAATTGAATGCCGAATCAATGCAGAAGATGCCTTTAAAGGGTTCCGACCTGGACCTGGTATGAGCTTTTCGATCAGTCTGGATCTACTTTGTTGCATCAATAAGGAAGCATGGTTAAACACTTGAATGCTGCTTTGTTCTCCTCTTAGAACATTCCTCTTTTTAAATTCCCCCCCCCCCCAATTTTTAACTTTTTTTATTGCTCTTGTTAATTTCTGGGTGATTGTCTTCATGATGTTGTCTGTTTAATAGCATATATGAATCTGGTCAAAATTCAAGTTTTGCAAGTCCTACTTACACTTAGGGCATACTTATTTTTATTTGTACTAGTTTTCTATTTAGTCCTGCCATTTAAGTGTGATCATAAACCAAAGTATTTATTCTAGACTTTGACATTCGCAGCAGTTATGGATAAAGATGGCATAAAAAGAAACCAATGAAGGATTTCAAATTTAGATAAAGTCAAAAAACAGCTATGCCTATGTCCTAGTATGCCTGTCCGATTCTAGGAGAAAGTCCTAGTGTCCTAAGTTTTTACTTAAGGCTAGTATGACACGGATATATGTACTTGTGCTTGACACCTGTATCTGAGGCCCATTGTTACCCGGATCGGGGGACGAGGTATGGAACTGCGTACCAGTTCGTTCGTCCCCAAACGCGGGTCAAAGACGATCCCAATCGAGTTGGGTCGCATTCCAATTCGGCAAAGTCCATGACCCATAAACCATGAGAAGAGTTTCAGTAAATTGCCAAAACATTGTAACTTATTTGAAATTAAACTTAGAGAGGAAGGAAGGGGAAGAGACTCTCGACCACCATGGATGCAATGAGCAGTCTACAAAGATTTCGCACTTTTATTATTTTTAATCTAACTCATTAATGCCAATGGATGGCAAAGGGAGAAGGAGATGAAAAGGCACTTGGGAGAAGGTGCCAGATTCTTTTTGGAAGTTTATTTTTCACTTTATTTTTTGGGAACCGAAATACAATTATTTCTTTTTTGGTTTGTTGCAAGTACCACTACAGAGTGCAATGAATGTGAGTCGGTTCGGCCCTTTGGCTGCTTGCCCTCTTCGAAGTCATTAATGTGTATAACCCATTTTAAGTTACCATTACAGAGTGCAATGAATGTATAATTCCCAAAAAAAATTAATCATTTTATGTTCTTCTTTTGTTAACCGTTAATAGCTTAATGCCACTTTTAGAATTTATAATTTTCACCATCTGCCTTTTCGAGCATGATACGATTAGATTTTATGCCTATAATAAATGCAGAAAAATGATAAGTCCCTTTGAAAAACTAAGACTTCTTATTTTACGAGTCTTAACCAAATTACCAAAAATACTATAATATTCCAACATTTTTTTGCCGTTTTGGTTCAAAGACTGGGGGTTATACCAATATATCCCCAAATATTCTCACTTTATTTTATATCCATTACCTTATAATTTTTTTGACAAATTACTTTGATCATCCCAACATCGAACCGCGTACCCAAGATTGTACCCCACGTACCCGATTCCTTGTAGGCAGCGTCCCACGCTCCCGTTCCCGTACCACGTACCAAAGTGAATGGCGACCCGGGTAACTATGCTGAGGCTGGGCAACATAGGTTGTTTGCATGCTATGGTTTCCTGGTGTGGAGAGCAATGGATTGCTGTAGTCATGTTCTATGCCTTTGACGTCTTTGAGAGAGAGAGAGTTGGGTTTCTTTCTGAATTGATTCATATGCTTTTCCAGTAAGTTTCACAGAAGCTCACTGGGGCTTCTGTTTGAAGTTTTGCCAATAATGTTTCTTGGCTGTTCTCTTTTTATCAACTTCAGTGGAATTGGGCGAGTAAATTGTTTACATGCTGGATGGTGTATTACCTTAAGGTTAGGAACCTAAGAATGGAGTTGCTATGCTAAGAGACATTTCAGAACATTCTCATCCATCTTTGTTTCTTGGGCCTAACAGCAGTACCAGCACATGCATTCACCTAGGTTATCTAGAATTCCATTATGAATGCCGTCTACATGAACCAATCCGAACATAAGGAGAAGATAGCAGAAATCCTATGAGAAATGTTTTGTTATCAGAATCTCTAAGAATCCAATTGTCCCTGAATTCTGCTCTACACCACCACACGAAAATTCTAACTTCAGCGTGTAGCTTTCCTGAGCTTAAGGCCTCTTCACTTGTGCAAGGGGCCTGCTTTCTGTTCTTAGTTTCATCAGAGAATGTGTTCAGAGGAGTAGAAGATTTCCAAAGTCTTTTAAGAAATTTCCAAATTCTTCACATTTCTGCAGGATTTGAAAAACATTGGAAAATATTTTTCTGAACATTCTTCATGAACCACAGAAAGTGTCCCCTGGTGAAAATCCCTTTCCAGTCCCACCCACCCACACCCCTCGTGCAAAATAACAAGGGGAAAAGGGAAAAAAGGAAACCAAAAGGCTCCTTACCTGCCCTCTATGTTACCCAGCACAGCCACCACCTGTTGCTGGACAGCCACTGTTGGCGTCAGTCAATGTCCACTATATGATGGTTAAGAGATTTAAAATCCAGTCTCTGATTTTGCCGGCAGCGGTTGATCACTTTGGTTTTGTGGCCGATGTTGCATCCAATCTTTGTGGATCCACAAAAAAATATGCTGTTTCTCCCTGTGCTGATCTCATAATGCCACTTCAATCTATTAAACTTTGATGAAATCAACGCTTATGCCAAATGTACTTTCAAACCATTTCCAGCCCTGTAATGGTTTGAAAGTACAATGGTTTGAAAGCACATTACAATGGTTTGAAAGTACAATGGTTAAGTTACAAACGTGAAATCTGGTCTTATAAACGTAATGACTATTTTCATGTTGGAGGTGGGTGTTGGGTTGGGGTTGGGAATGAGGTCTGGCAACTGGTGGGTTACCAGAAACTGTTGATGCAACCAGCGACTGGTGTTGTTCTCATGGCGTGAGCAGAGGGACATTAGACAACCTGACATTGAGAGAGAGATTGTCATTTCGCTTTTTTTAATTCTTTTTTTTGGGGGTTTTTTTTGGGGGGGGGGCGCTTGTGCATGAGTACGGTGCCTGGAACTACACCTGGTCAGTTGGCTAGTGCCAACGGGTGGTAGCTTTTCTATGAAGGGGTTACAGCGGAGTGTGGAAGGAAGAATTGTAAGACTTTGGGTGGGAGAGAAGTTGGAAGTTTGAACTCATTTTTAATATTTTTGCTTGTTCTCTATTTTCTTTTTCTGAGACAATCACAACTTTTTGAAAGGGAGAAATTCTTTTATTTTACACAATGAAGTGGCCAATAAGCTCTGGCACTGCCTCTTTATTTGTATTCTAACGTGTATGGAAGGGCAGTGCTTTATAGAAATTTTCGACGTTGTTGGTATGTATTTCAGTGGAAACAAGCTAGTTGATCATAGAATTTGTAAGTGTTATTGTTGTATTTGGTGATCTGATGGCAACATTTCAACCACATTGTTTTCTTCAAATTTGCTCTCTGACTTATGCAAGAGGTGTTGACTAGAAAGTAAACAACTAAAGTGAGGATTGTGTAGCATATTTCCATTTTTATTGGTAAATATTGTAGGACCCTTTTGAAAGTATAACCACTCTCCCTTTGTTTTTTTTTGGGGGGGGGGTGTTTGGGGGTTGAGGAACCTGGTTTCCTGTTTGGCCAGTTCAAAGTAAGTTGTCTAGGGCAGGCAGGTTCCGTATTTGCTGCTCACATACGGATGATGTTCTGAATTTTTGCTCAGTGCACTGTGTTAACTGTTAAGAACATTAGATTAGGAGAGTAAAATAATTAGAAACATGTAATCTATTCGGTTCTATTTCACTATATTTCAAATCAGTGCACTTTGTCAAGAATTCTTTGATATTTTAGCACCTTTTGCTTATTTATTTGTCATCGACACTGCTGTTGACAATTTACTAAAACATGCATTCTTCCTGATCTATCTCTCTTGCATATTGAATGATGGGTTTACCAAATTTTTTGGTGCGTACTTGTGATTCCGGACTTCAATAGAACTGTGATCTTATGTGACGCAAGACTATTGGTATCCAGCAAAAGTATATGCTGCTAATTCTTTTGTTCATTTAATTATTCACTTTTGCTATAGCATGTGGAAAACAAAGAATATGCATTGAGCATTTTCATTTTTAATTGCTTAACTTCCTATTAATCTTTGTATCAGGAAAGGTTACTAGTTACTTGCCTGCGGGAGGACCATTTGTGAGGATGGATAGCCATGTTTATCCTGGCTATGTGGTTCCACCAACCTACGACTCTCTACTTGGCAAGGTTTGTCTACTATAGTGATTGGTTCTCCGTTTCAATAGTTATAACATATGTAATGCTTTTATTCATACCTGTGAGAGTCAGCGTCCTTTTCCTACGAAGATTCTAAGTTTGTTTTCTGTTTTTCTCTTTATATATATATTTTTTGGTGTAGCTTATTGTTTGGGCTCCAACCAGAGAAAAAGCTATTGCTCGTATGAAGAGGGCTCTTGATGACACAGTTATTACAGGTAAATGTGAAGTAACCTTAGGGTCTCTTTGTTATCTGAGTGTAGGAATAGCAATTGTGGTGCCAGGAGTCAGGACACCTCCCTTGCAGTTTCTGAGTGGGAACATAGTTACCGGATTCTCTCAACCCCCCAGTATATCGCGAACTGATTCTCGCTAACCAGAACGCGATGCTTTAGCATACCAATTCCCCAAATATGGCAAATTTAGCGTACCCATCTCCTATCACAATTGTATTGCATATTTTGTGATTCATAGGCCAAATTTTGAAAAAATTGGAAGGATGTTTGAGGTTGCCATGAATGGCAAGCTTTTTACAGAGCAAAACGAGAAGGGGAGAGAGAGGGAGAGAGAAAGAAATAGGGATTAATCTGAAATTATGTCCCATGTCAGGGGAGAGAGAGAGGGAAGAGAGAAACCCTCATAATTAAATCATTTTATGAGTGTCTACAATATGTGCAGTTTTGAATTGGCAGACTAGATGTACTAGTAATGACCCTCGCATACCGGATTCTCTGGTAGGCGGCAAATCACGTTCCAGGCAACTATGAGTGGGAATTGTTTTTCAAGTGAGAACCCATTGCATTGCATATTGGTTTAAAAGAAATGAAGCTTAAGTAGGCCATGCTGTTCATCATGATTAGTAGAGGCGTTGTCACCATCTGTTCAAGTAGTTTGGCTCCTAAGTCTAGTCTTTTAACCATGTTCATCCATGGTTATCAAATTTACTTGTTTATCTTTTATGCAGGAGTTCCAACAACCATTGAATACCACAAACTCATCCTTGATATTGAGGTCAATTCTCAGTTTCTCATGTCCTCCTTTTTCATTGATGTTATCTTCACCCTGCACCTCGGGGGGAACCTTTTAGTATTGGCAGCATGTAAATGGTGCAGTCCTTATATATATTTCTTTTGTGTTGCCTTTTCCAGGACTTCAAAAATGGGAAAGTTGACACTGCTTTCATTCCCAAACATGAAGAAGAACTGGCTGCGGTAAGAGTTCTCATAATAAAATCCTATACAACACCTTTGTCGGAGTCCCTTTCAAGAATACTAATATGTGCTTAGACTGATGCCTTTTTCGTGTTCTGTTTCTTTTCCTTTTTGCCCTTTTTTTGGGTTTGGGAGGGGGGGGGGGGGGGGGAGGGGATCCCGTGATGCTATCCATATTCTACATTGCGTTTATTATAAAATTATGATTGTCGTTGCACGTGTTTGACATATTGAACCATGGTTGAATACAGCCTGAGCAAATCGTATCATTAACTCCTCGCAAGGAATTATCCCGCGCAACTAATTAGATGATTCCTTCATTGAGCTTTGATCTGCACCTGTACCTGTATTAAGAGGATCAACAACATTTCCAGCCAAATACTTGTGGATTTTTTAATCCTCATGAATTCAATGAAGAACATGCTTCCAACTCAAGACATTTTAGTTAGGCAGAAATATGAACTTGGCTGCACATTGACATTTTTTGTCAAGATTGAGCTATCTTTATCTTTTCAGTTTCCTTCTTTTAATATTGAATTCTTTGTATGAATGTTATTGACTAGATAGTTTCACTTAGGTTTGTTAGTATTGTATCCAACCTTGTGTTTTAGGCGTTGGGTTAGTAGGCAGTCGTGTTATGTTGGGTGCTTGAACGTTGTATTTCTTATATAATACCTATTCAACAAGCATTTGAGATTGAAGGTATTGGAAGGATTTTCGCGTTTCTTTTTCTTATCATCCAGTAAAACAAGTAGGTTTTGGAATAGCCTCTTTTCTTGAGTTGCATATCCCTGGTACCGCACAGGTCCTTGTTACAAACTCTCCGACTGGGAAATGGCTTGTTTTCCTCCTGTGGTTTTCAGTCACTTTCTTCTTACTCTAGGTTGGGGAAGTGCTTATTTCTCTTAGGAATTCTTGGTTTGTCACTTTGATTGAAGCGCACAACTGGTGGCAGGCAACGAATTGGGTATCTTTTGGAACAAATACTGACATTTTGAAGTTTGGTGAAACAAGTTAGGTCTAATAGTTTGGGTTGATAGTGAATCGGCTCATCTGTTAGTTTGAGTTGGCTCAGCCTGATAACTGACCTAATATCTTTGTGAACTAACCTATCATGTAAAATTTACATGCAAAGCTTGTTTAATATCGCACCATACTACTTATATATAGCAATGGTTGTTATATGGAAACTTTCTATGAAAATTCAATTGATTTTGAAATCAAAGCCAGGTGCCCCCCCCCCCCCCCCAAAACAAAAAAAAAAGAGGATTTAATTCAGGTTATGTTGGATCATGTCAACTAATCCAAGACCTCACTTAACCCATTATTTCATATGGAAAGCTTGAGACAGTGTGATTCTAGAAGCACTCAATCGTCAACTTTTTGACGAGTTTAAAGCACCAGTTTAGAGACTTGCCTAGTCCATCAAGCACTTGGCTGAGTTATACCCAGTTTCAGGACAGATGCAAGAACAGCTTTGTTTTTTTTGGACAAACAATGTAATTATGAGGGTAGGTTACTAGTTGTAGGGACTTGGCAAGACCGGGTAAAACCCTTCACGAATTATGTAAGTTAAATATGAAGATATGAATCAGTCCCCTAAGAAGGCTCCAGCCTAGCGACACGAACCAATGGAGTCCTTTGCTAGATTACAATTAGATATCTCAACGTGAATTTCATCTGAATTTATCTTTCCTGCGAAAGGCATCTAACTCCTGGGTCTGAACTACAATAAAAGACTCCCTAATATAGGAACTGCAGAGACGGTCGACCTTTTAGATCACCCGGAGGTAAACTATCATGTCTCTGCTGTTTGGGTGGGTTCAGATCCCAAGTGTGCTGCAACTAATACCACAACACCACGCTCAGCAAAAGTTATGCCTTCATTTATCTCAAACTTTGCTACAACCTAACTGCATGAACATCTCATATATTCAACAACATGCAACTTTATGATAAAAAACTACAAAAGGTGCCATCACCAACGCTGATAAAGATTGACGAACAACCAGCACCATCGATTCAAAATGCGGCCATTCTGCAGTGAAACGGCCACATCGAAAATGTCTTGAGGTTGATTGAACTGCATTGCCATCCCACAACAACTGCCATGTGTTGTGCAATTGTCACATTAGAGCAATTCTGGGATACTGAAACAGAAAGTGCATTTTGAATCCCTGACCTGCACCCAAGGCAGGAGTCCCTGATACAGTGGACAACAGCCTGACAGTATCAAGCATGCCAGTCCTCATCACTTCCGTCAGTCCCCTGCAAATGTAAATTACTTCAGCAAATTTACTCCTTCAATATATGAAATAAGACTAGAATTATACTTGTTATAATCATTGATCATCATTTCATATAAAAGACTTCCTTTCTTCTCGAAGTCACTGCTAACCTCTGATGCACTTATGAATTCCTCGATGTCATCTTCAACCTAGGAAGTGCGAAAAAATTGTTAATGCATACTTTGCTGACATCTAATATTCAAGATTGACGGATTTGCAGGCTATAAACTGCAAAATCTCAAGGGGAAAAAAGCGATCGATGAAGTTCAGAACCCAACTCAACAGATGCAAACCATCTATATAAATGCCCATCCGTCGCTAACGGAGCTTAATTTTATTATTATTATTATTATTATTTGTTTAACTAGTACCAGTAATCCCAGCAATTATAGTTTTACATAGCCAGAAGTCGCTTCTTCAGACATCCTTCTCACCACCCCATCCATAGGCCTTTCCAGGGCTTTATGTTTTCTCCTTTTTTACTTTCTTTTTTCCCTCAGGCCGCGCCCCGGGGGGGGGGGGGGGGCGCTGCTGTAACTATGAATGTAAATGCAACATGCAATGACCAAAACATATTCATGATGTACATCAAACAAGCAGCGGGTTCCACACACATGTTACAACGTATGAACATCAATTCATCATAATTGGATGACAAAATGTCTTAAACTGAGTACCTCAGGTGCCTCAGCTTTCTGCTTCTTTCGATAATTTCTTTTCCCTACAGCATTGACGGGAAAAATGGTGCATAAACTTATCAGAAAAGTATAACATGAGAATTATGTTAAAAAATGGCAAAACAATGAAACTGATGCAATCCTTGTCTCCCCTCTTACCAAATGACTACCAACGAAACCATTACCATGGAGTTCCCTCTACAGGGTTATGCCCAGAGAATGATACAGGCCATATATTAATCGTTAGATATTTTGCAATTTACAGCTTTCCTTTTTGTTATTATTAGCCAAATCTTAAGGCTGAGCTGGCAAGTTAGTTATTCTTGGGACTGGCAAGTTAGTTACGTTGGCAGGCAGATGGATACCCATACAGCTATATTACAGGATGCTTGGAAAGGAAGAAAATATATCAGACAATTTTCCAAATTCTTCTTATTTCTCTCTCCCCCCCTAAGCTCCTTTTCTCTCTCTCTCTCTTAATTGCTGGTTTGTAACGAATTTATCGAGGTTCCAGGTTCTGAATTGTTTGGTAACCTCCTTGAATCGTTATCATTGGTATCAAAGCAGTTCTGGGCTTCGTTCACGCTGGCACAAACACGCCAGAAAACCTCCATGGAAGAAGGAATCAAAGCTCTCATGGAAGAGCAGCGTCGATGGATCCAACAACAAATCACAGAGCAAAATCAGAGGATCGAAGCACAACAACAGCCAATGATGGCTCAACTATTGAGTCAACTTCAAATCCAAGATGAGAAGATCCACAGCAGCTTGGGTGGAGGAACTGAAGTTGGAGCTAGAAGCAACCTGCATTTCAACCCCAAAGTCGAATTCCCCATTTTTGAGGGGACAGATCCCAAAGGATGGATCAAGAAATGCACGAGATACTTTTCTCTCTGTCGAATCAATGATGATCAGAAAGTGGACCTCGCAGCTCTACATCTCAAGGGCCCAGCTGAGGTATGGTTTAGTAGTTAGATTTTGGGAAGAACTGTATTGTGGGAAGAGTTCATAGTCGATGTTTGCTCAAGATTTAGAGACGATATGGGTAGCAAAGTGGTTGAAGATTTCAATCGTTTACAACAAATGGGGGCTCTAGAAGATTGCCTGACCCGATTCGAAGAACTCAAGGCTCTTTTGCTGTTAAGAAACCCCTCAATGCCTGAAACCTATTTTCTAGAAAGTTTTATAGGTGGGTTAAAACCTGCAACTAAATCATCTGTACGAGCATTAAATTCCCAGAATTTATATGCTGCTGTGGAAATTGCAAGGCTCCAAGAGGAGACCATACATGCTCTGAAAACAACCCCAGATAGAGGGGTAAAACCAAACCCTCCGCTCAATGCTAAACCATTGTTACCAACCCCTAACTCAGCCAACAAAGCCAACATGACTGCAGGAGTCAATCAAAGGGGTGTGGGCAGTAACGCAAACTGGCAAAGACCACCCAAATTTATTCCAGCAGCTGTAAGGGCTGAGAAGATGGCCAAGGGTTTGTGTTATTATTGTGACCAACCTTTTGACAAAGGGCACAAATGTGGAAGTAAAACCACTCAACTTTTCTTAGTTGAGGTACCAGGTGAGGAAGGGGAAGAAAGTGATGAAATACATGAATTTGCTGGTGAGATTGATTTTGCCTCAGAAGAGCTAGAGCCTCAAGTGTCTATGAATGCCATGAATGGAGCCACGGGTTTCCACACCATGAGGATAAATGGCCACATGGCCAAGAAAACTTTGCATATTCTTATAGACTCAGGCAGTACACATAATTTTCTGGATGTGAATCTGGCCAAGAGATTAGGATGCAAAATAGACCCTATAGCAATGCAGGCTGTTACCATAGCTGATGGTAATCAGCTCCATTGCCAATATGTCTGCAAACGTTTTACCTGGCAAGTACACGGGACAGATTTTGTGTCTGATGTACTGCTAATTCCCCTAGGGGGATGCGATTTGGTACTAGGTATCCAGTGGCTGGCTACTCTTGGCACCATCAAGTGGAATTTCAAGAACCTAAAGATGGAATTTCATCTCAATGGGAGACACTATGTTCTGAGAGAGCTGAAAACTGGGAAGGTACAGATGATGACCCAGGAACATCTGCCAAAAGCACTTATGAATGCAGCTCACTTGTGCATGTTGCAATTAATTCCAGGTAATCCACCCAGTTGCCATACATTGGAGGCTACTGCATCTGCACCAACACCTGCAGAATTTCTTCCTTTACTGCATCAGTACCAAGACATTTTTGGGGAACCCCAGGAACTACCACCCTCTAGGGGTTATTTTGACCGCAAGATCCCTTTGAAGGAGGGTACTTCACCCATCAATATAAGACCCTATCGATATCCTTTAAAGCACAAGGATATTATTGAGCAATTAGTACAGGAGTTGCTAGACAAGGGGGTGATACAAATAAGCCCCAGTCCCTTTGCTTCTCCAGTTGTGTTGGTGGGAAAGAAGGATGGTTCATGGAGACTTTGTGTTGATTACAGGGAACTAAACAAAAGCACCATTAAAGACAAGTTCCCAATCCCCATCATAGAGTAACTAATTGATGAGCTTGCAAGGTCATCTATTTACACCAAATTGGATTTGCAATTAGGGTATCATCAAGTGAGGATGCATGAAGATGATGTTATTAAGACTGCTTTCAAGACCCATTCTGGGCATTATGAATTTCTGGTTATGCCCTTTGGGCTAACCAATGCACCTGCTACATTCCAAAGCCTCATGAATTTTGTGTTTAAGGATTATCTCAGGAAGTTTGTCCTTGTGTCTTTTGATGATATCCTAATATACAGCCCCAACTGGGAGACTCACATTACACATGTGTAAAAGGTGTTGCACACCATGAGAGACAATACTCTATGCCAAACTCAGCAAATGCTGCTTTGGCATTCCCAAAGTCAAGTATCTGGGTCATTACATCTCAGGCAAGGGAGTGGAGACTGATCATAAGAAGATTGACACAATACTACAGTGGCCACAACCAAATAATCAGAGAGACCTCAGGAGTTTCCTAGGTCTTACAGGGTATTATCGAAGATTTATCAAAAGTTATGCCCATATCTGCAAACCATTAACAGATCTGTTGAAGAAGGATGGGTTTGTGTGGTCTGAAGAAGCATCGGCAGCTTTTCAAAAATTAAAGGAAGTTATGACTTCAGCCCCTGTATTGGCTCTCCCAAATTTTGACTTGACATTTGAAGTAGAAACAGATGCTTCCAGTCATGGCCTTGGTGCTTTCCTTCAACAAAATAGACACCCTATAGCTTTTATCAGCAAGAAGTTGGGTCCAAAATGGGCGCAATTATCTGTATACGACAAGGAGCTGTTAGCCATTATCTTTGCCGTACAAAAATGGGAGCAATACCTCATGGGAAGACCGCTCGTAATTAGAACAGATCAGAAGAGTCTAAAGCATCTTTTAGAACCGAAGATCTCCACCCCTTTTCAACAGTTTTGGCTCTCAAAACTAATGGGATTTGATTATGAGATCCATCATAAGAGTGGGTCTGAAAATTTCGTGGCAGATGCCTTGTCTCAAGTACAAGGTTCTGAAATCTTACTTCTAGCTCTCTCCACTATACAATCTGATCTAATGACTCTTATTGAGCAGGCTTGGCAGACTGACCCAACCCTGCAACTCATTATACAACACAAACAGCAAGACTCTAATACCTTTACAAAGTTTCAACTTTGCAATGGACAATTGCGACGGCATGGCAAGTTAGTGATGGGGGCTGACCCCAACTTGAAAGCTAAACTGTTACAATGGATGCACAATTCTCCTACTGGAGGGCATTTGGGTAGAGACGCTACATTAAAAAGGCTCAAGCAGTTATTCTATTGGAAGGGCATGAACAAGGAAGTGCAGCAATTCATTAGACAATGTACTACTTGTCAAGCATGCGAATATGATACTTCAGCCCAACCTGGGTTGCTGCAGCCACTGCCTATTCTAGAAGAGGTATGGGTTGACATTTCCATGGACTTTATAGAGGGTCTACCCAAATCACAAGGAAAGGAGGTCATTTGGGTGGTGGTGGATAGATTGAGGAAGTATGCTCACTTTATAGCTTTGTCTCACCCTTACTCAGCTGAAGATGTGGCACAGCCCTACCTGGACAACATCTTTAAACTGCATGGAATTCCTAACAGCATAGTAAGTGATCGAGATGCTATCTTTGTGAGCTCCTTCTGGCAAGCATTCCTTTCTGTCTTAGGAGTGGATCTCTTGCTTTCTTCAGCTTACCACCCTCAGACAGATGGCCAAACCGAGGTATTAAACAGGTGCTTGGAAACATATCTAAGGTGTATGTGCTTACAAAATCCAAAGGAGTGGGTTAAGTGGTTAGCTCTAGCTGAATGGTGGTATAACACCACCTTTCACTCTGCTTCTCAAATAACACCCTATGAAGTGGTTTACAATCAGCCCCCTCCTTTGCACCCACCATATCTGCCACGAGAATCACCACACCCAGCAGTGGACAGATCCATGCAGAAAAGAAAATAATGATCAGCTTACTAGAGAAGAATTTGGAGAGGGCACAACATAGAATGAAACAACTAGCTGATAAAGGGAGGTCTGATAGAGTATTTCAATTGGAAGATTGGGTTTGGCTTAAGTTACAGGCCTATAGACAGTCCAGCGTTCAGCACAGGAGCAACACAAAATTGGGACCTAAGTATTTTGGTCCATTTCAAATTATTGATCGAGTGGGACAAGTTGCCTACAAACTAAACCTTCCTGCTACTGCACAAATTCATCCTACAGTACATGCTTCCCAGCTTAAACAATTCCGGGGTCAGCTACCACATCTCCCTTACATCCCTAATTGGCTGCAAGGAAGTAGCACTGGAACCCCAAAGATGCCAGAAAAGATATTGGCCAGAAGGTTGGTGAAACGACATAATAGAGCAACTGTGCAATTTTTAGTGCAATGGCAGGGACTTACTCCAGACCAAGCTACTTGGGAATTTGCTGACTCTTTCACAGATAAATATCCTCAGTTCCAACCTTGAGGACAAGGCTCTTCAAAAGGGGGAAGTATTGATTCAGGCCATATATTAATCGTTAGATATTTTGCAATTTACAGCTTTCCTTTTTGTTATTATTAGCCAAATCTTAAGGCTGAGCTGGCAAGTTAGTTATTCTTGGGACTGGCAAGTTAGTTACGTTGGCAGGCAGATGGATACCCATACAGCTATATTCCAGGATGCTTGGAAAGGAAGAAAATATATCAGAAAATTTTCCAAATTCTTCTTATTTCTCCCTCTCTCCCTCTAAGCTCCTTTTCTCTCTCTCTTAATTGCTGGTTTGTAACGAATTTATCGAGGTTCCAGGTTCTGAATTGTTTGGTAACCTCCTTGAATCGTTATCACAGAATCTCAGTACATCCATGTATAGCAAAAGCGCACTATTACTTTGCTCTAATTGGTGGGTGCTTATCTCAAGAATCTCCCCCATTGAACTTTAGTGCATCCACTACTACAAAATTTTTAATCAGGTCAAATACGTAAAAGAGCACCCCATTCTACTGAAAAAATTCACACAAGATGCATTGACAGACAGCTTGATAGCTGACATACTTCAGAGATGAACTTATGCCAGTACATCTAGCTGAAAAAGCAACTGCAACTTCAAAAAAAAAAAAAAAAGGAAAGGAAAGAAAAGAAAAGAAAAGAAAAGAAAAGAAAAGAGGAGGAAGAAAAAGAAGAAGAATCAAACTTCATCTGAAAATTTTGCTATATGCCATTGGCTCTCAGCGACATGACAGTAATGTCAAATGAGAGGAACAGATTACAGAGCAGATTAAGTGGAAATTAGAAACCATACACGTTCTACCTAAAAGAAGACTACAAATTTCCCCACACTGATTATTGATAACAACTGCATATCAAACCGCCCTGGTTACGAAAAGTAATCTTTAATTTTTCTTCTAATTGAAGATTTTGTTTAATGATTAACAAATAATTTTAAATCTTATTCCTATCAGAAAAATAAAAAGGACAATTTGAAGGCTTTGCCCCTAGAATGATCGGATAGTTCGATTTCTATGTAAGCAAATGTACACGATCCCTGTACCAAGTGGGATGACTTATGCAATGATGAGTTGAAACAAATACCCAAGTGAGCAAATATAGCAAAAACAATATGACATGGACAAAGCGATCACAGGACCAACAGGTTACAGCAGAACTGCTGATTTCTTTTAGCACAACATAAATGTGGCCACTGAAGAAAAAGGTAATCGATACATTGTCTTGTCTTGACTGAACAGAATTGGAAGAGTCACAGCTGGGTAATATTTCAGCCATCAAATGTTCCATTTCATCATTCTGCTATATCCACTGGTTTTCGTTTAAGAACAATATCTCAAAAATCACAATGATAAGGCTGTCGAAATCTACCACGCAGACCTCATCATTACGAAACACTGGACTCATAGCATGACAATGTGTGGATATGCACCCTGGACATTTTCCTTTTTTGATCAAACAGATCACTAACCTGCTTGCTTCTCCTCAGATGAGTTCTGTGCTGTTCCCAGTTCTGCAGCCTGTGCAACCACTAGAATCAGAGGATATACCAAAATTGCACTGTTTCATAGTAACTATATCCACAAGGCATGGATTTGATTCATACTTGAACACAATGACGACTTACCTGCTTTTTTTTGGATTTTGATGCTATACTACTTTGCTGCATCTTCTTATTAGAATCTGAAATGTCCATTAATCAAACCTTTCTTAGAACACACCCGCTTCTGAGGAACTTATATTAGAAGGTAAAGTCAAAACCTTTGCTTATAGCCATCTTCCTTGAACCTCCAGTTGTATTCTGAAAGTGAAATTCAAAAAAGAACCACTAAGAGCCAGAAACTAAATGGTGACAGGCATGTCATTAGAGATGCAGTGACAAAGATGGACCAAAGGGTTCTACATTCAGTTAGGTGGAACAAGTCTTCGGCTGACTTGTAATGATCAGGATTAGACAGGAAAAGACCAGAAGCAACCACATTTTACTGCATGCAATCATGGCACAACAAACTAGGGGAACGCTAATTTGGATCGTAACTCACCACAAAAATTTTTCTGGATTGCCAGTTACTTTCCTTAA
Source organism: Carnegiea gigantea (assembly GCA_029747015.1). Lineage (NCBI taxonomy): Eukaryota > Viridiplantae > Streptophyta > Magnoliopsida > Caryophyllales > Cactaceae > Carnegiea > Carnegiea gigantea. The sequence continues at coordinate 1,177,016 of JAKOGI010000083.1, read as the reverse complement.
AAATAAAATAAAGAGAAATACTAATAGATGCCAAATGTCATAAGAATACATAATAAATTAATTAAATAAAAAATGATCTCATTAATTATGTCATGTATGATACCTAGACTGCCTTCTTTTTCTTCCAGTATCACAACTAACCTCTTTATCATTACCTATGTTCCCAATTCACCATAACTTTTAGCTACCTGCCCTGTTCCCTAAATTGATTCTCCTTTCAGAATCTCTCATCCCCTCTCTCTTTCTACCCCAGTAGCCGACTTGTTTCTCTCACCTCTATCCCCAAATTAGATTTATCGCACATAGTTCCCCTTCCCCATCTCTCTTCCATTTCTTAAAACCCTAGCAGCCTATTCTATCTCTCCATCTCCTTGTCAGAGTCTACCCATGAAGTCATTATCTGCCATTGAAGCCGATCATGATGCTTGTATTGTTGAAGGTATGGCACAAAACCCATCAACTGAAGTCCACTTTGAACAACTACTCCACCATCACAAAAAACATCATTAACGTCGCTCTCTCGGGATCAATAACTGTGGCAAATTGGATTGTGACACACCGCGTTTCGGCTCCCGGGAGAATTGCAATTTGGAACGAGGATCCCAGGTTGCGGATTGAGAGGGGTGCCGCAAATTAGGTAACTAAGGATAGGACTGCTAGAAGATCCTTATGCTATAAATAATATTCAAACATGAATGATCATCAATGCCATGTGCTCTCGTTGCCGTCCCCCCTACGTTACACTTTACATGTTGAGTAGCAGAGAGAAAATGGAATAAAAGTAATACAAGGAGCAATAAGGCTGAATGCTCGAATTCCAGGATGCTTGAGTGGTGGTTTCTCAATTATGACTCCTAATTGAAAATAAAGTCGCTGCTCATAAATTAACTCTATCTTTCTTTTAAAATATAAAAATAAATAATAGGATTGGTGCCACAGTTTGGGAGATATTTACTATATTCATCCATATTGGAACATCAACTTTCTGTAGATTTCAGGCTAGCACCTCCATGCCTCATGTTTTTCGTGTCCTGTTAATCTTGTTTGAAGTTTCCTATGTACTCTAATATTAATTACAAGAACTTTTCAAAGGATAATCTTTCCATCATTTCAAGATTCACTAATACTTTCATAAATCAAGTAACAAAAGAGACTAATAATATTCCTCTCTGAGGAAACATTGAAAATCATAAAATACATGACAACTATGAATTTCTCAAAAAACATGTCTACTTGATATGGTCCAGCAGTGAAAATAATAACTGATCTGAATTTGGTTAAATGAACAAAACTGTCCACTATTATGCTTCCATGGTCAAAGTAACTTAACTGTACAACTAGCCAATATCCACACACAAATCTACAAAAGGAATGTATCTTGAAGAAGCCGATAGTTAACAAATGAACTGAAGGAACAGGTCATAAGCAATCCCTTTATGTGCTCAAATGAAATTGTGCGAATTTAGCATGGAATCTGCAATACCTTTCTCTACAGAATATAGAAACTTAAGAATTCAAATAAAAACATGGAAAAGGAATCGATTCTGATAAGTCTGCTGCAACTAAGTGAAACATTTTCTCTACAATATCCTAGTAAGCAATATTTTGTTACATAATCGGACTAGAGAAGTACCACCTATAAGGATCAGAAACCCTTCTATTCAAGCAATCAACCCATTGCTACTTGTAAGCAACCATCATAAAAGAAAAGACACATCTTGTCTTTTATGGTGTCACTTTGGTTTTTTTTTTTTTGGTTTGCAACTCAACTCATAGGTCAACATGTCATCATGACTCCAACATGTTGCTTCCTCATATTAGTTTTTGAAATTCTGCCCATAGACTGTGAACCATGGCAGATTTCCAAACCTCAAGATATGTTAACCACAAAATCCTCCCACATGAATTTTGACAAGGTCAGTGATGGAGGTTTACAGTTCAGAGAAGGGGATTTGGAACTAGTAAGGCATAAAAACTCTATGACAAGACGGATTTCTGAGGCTCTTTCACAAGCAATAGAACATAAACCCCTCCATCAGAAAAAGCCTTCCAGTCAATTATTGGCTGGTCAAATTCCCATAAAACAGCACATGTAAGTTAAACCTGACTTAGGGCTGAGACGACAGAAGCTGGCCACTGTTGTCCCCAGACATTCAGCAGAATTTTTTTGCAAAAATTGCTACATGTTTTGAAGGCAAGGGAAAAGTGGGAAATGCTGGGAAGTAGTTGGCTAGAAAAGGCTCCTTTACAATGCCTGGCAAAGGAAGGCATATGTGTTGTTTGATGTTTTATCAACAAGGATGTCAGAACCAAGATCCTATGTGGGATGGAAGTCTGCAGGATTGGGATCACAGTATTGGACTGAGAATTGTATGGCTCTGCTAAAGCTACAGAAAAACATTTGCAATTGTGGAACTAGTTCTATAGTCTACAAAACTCCTGTCAACGATGATAATTTGCCTATAAATCAGAGAAAGTTTTCCCCAAACCATTTGAATCCTGAAGGCATGACTGAATACTTTCTCAGTTGAACAGAGAGGCAGAGGCTAGTCTATTGTGAAATTATTCAAGTTTATACAGAAGACAAGTATCTATTTAAGTTGTATGGTTAAAGGGCCAAAACTTTGTTTTGAAACATTTGTAAAAATCAAGCTCCACAGGACCACAGGGGTCCTGAAAGTAGTGCCGATCCTGCACGATTCTGAGAAAAAACTACTGGATTCCGACTCTGCTTGGGTTTAGTATCAATGAAGGCAGTACTGGACAACAGGATCTTACGATACTACAATAAAAGCCATGATTTATTAACCTTGGTTATCAACAAAGGATATGAGATTTGCCGTCCAATAAACAGCAAGAAGATACTAGAGGAAAATGATGGCAGAGAAGTGATATTAAGTTACACTGAATGGTCGAAGTCAATGGATACAAGGGATATTGAGGACACATGCAATCCAGAGATATCCTATATATTTTATGGCATATCTCATTGTTCAACACAAGACAAACTTCAGGCAAGACATTAAGGCCAAAAGAATAAGGATACTGAGTAGAATAAGGACTGGTGGCATTTCCTTGAGAAATGCAAATGATAGCTTCTGATTGCTGAGTTGACAGCCCATTATGGTGTCAGGATATCCTGATGATGAAATCTTCAACCTTCAATAGCTCAGGACCAGGTTAAGCATTATGATGTTTGAGAACGCTAGGAAAGGCATCAAAACCAAGAGGTCAAGAAAGTTGATTCTCCTTAAATGCAAAAGCATGCAGCAAGAAGGCCTTAAGGAAATGTTTTACTCCAACCCCAGAATAAAGCGAGTCAAAAATGCTGCCAGATTAGACACTTGAGGACATGTCAATATAGACTTGTCAAATATACTAATATTAGTGAATGCAAAATTTAAAACCTCTAGTCAGCTCCACAAAGGAAAATCCAATGATGTTAAAATTGGATACCCAAAAAAAAAAAAAAAAAAACCCAAAACACTGTCTCCTGGCTTGAAAGGAGGTCGTGTACCAAGGTTCAAACCCCTCCCCCCGGGGGGGGGGGGGGGGGGGCCAAAAAAACCCCTTATTTTGGGTTTGTGAGCACACCTTGCCCTCTTTCTCATCTTTCCTATTTAGCTTTCTCTGAAGTCCTCTCACTGACTTATTTTATTGGTATTTTCCCATGAATTTATCTTTCACCTCCCTATGTCCACATTACTTGACATGCCCATGACTCCACTTGCCAAGTGACATTTCACTAACAAAAAATCTAAATTGATGTTCTTGCCTTTTCCTCCACTTTCTTGAACAAAGTCGATATGGTAGCTTGAACAAGTGAACCATGAGATGATTCCTTAGCTTTAGAATTTGGCAAGGCAGGCAGAGGAGCTTGCTCAGTGTTTGGCCTCGTCAACAGCTGGATGCCTCCAGAATTTTCTATAACTGTTGTAGTCTTTGGAGCCCCAGGATCCTGGTCAAGTGAGCAGTGGCGGGAACTCTGTTGCTACTGCTTAAGGTTGCCAAACATTTGCAATGGAAAAACGCAACTGCAATCATATGTAATGCTACAACTACAGAATATACAGGGAAATGTTATCAGCTGTAAGAAGATATAATGGAATATGATTGTCAATTATGGTATATTGTCCCAAACAATTAGACAAAATTTCAACCAAAAAAACAAAAAAGCATAGCTCTTTGAGCCTTACATCTTACCTTAGGTACCCAAATCATATATTTTATGCTACAACATGGATATGCATAGTTGAACACTTCAATTTAAACAAGAAAGATCCAAAAATTTTGGAACATGGTCCAGAGTCCAGATAAATCAACGTTGCGAATATGTTTTCCATATGCCTAGGGGTGGCAAAAATTCCAATTAGGTTTTACTTTGAATTGGATAATGCATAGAGTTCACCAATGTATTTTTAGACAGAAAAATCTAGCACAATTAAATCCGGGTCACCCTCTGGTTCAAAAAAATAGAAAAGGAAAAATCTTAATGCTGAAATTGAAATTTGGACAACTTAATTTGTCTGATAACGGGATTTTTCGGGTCACCAAGGTTCAGCGAGTAAGGCCAAACCAGAGTTTGCTACCGCTAAACACCCACCTCACAAGAGCTACATTTAGGTCAATTTTCCGTCATGATGTGAGATGCAAATTCACACAGCTGCTTAAGGCACAAGATTTTGCCGATAGTAGACATACCTAACTCACAAGAGATGCGACAAGGATAACTTGCGCCTACATCCTGAGGGGCAGACTGCAGATTCACATTGATGCATTGAGGTGGACATATCATATGCATCTCAGATTCTACATAATAGTGGACCCCCTCCCCCCAGTAAAAACATACACACACACACACACACACACACACACACACACACAGAGAGAGAGAGAGAGAGAGAGAGAGAGAGAGAGAGAGAGAGATTACAGATACTAGAATCTCATTCCATCTCGTACACGCCTGCTAAGGTAGTTGACAATGACATAGATTATGGACAATCAACACTTCATTTTTGACCAAATACCATGGGGGACTCTGCAACTGGACATGAATTCTTGTTGGACACTTCTAGCAGAATCCAACTGATGCATCTCAAGAAGAAAATTAGATAAAAAAAGAACCAGAAAAGGTTCACAATTAAATGAAGTACTGTTTAAAATTTATGCATGCTTTCTATTTTTCTCATTCACGTATTATAGATTACTAGGATGAAAGCAGCAGTGCTGTACTTAATTTGTTTATTTGAGGATGATTCATTACAGAATAATTCATGATACTTAGAGGCCCTTTTCCTGATTTTGTAAATGGGTGATACCCGCTGGTCCCTGGGCATCTTTAACACTTATTGAAAGCACTATATTCAAATATCTGCTAATAGTTTGCACACTGCTCCAGACTCTGAGCTCTGGAGTACTGAGTTTGTGCAGCTCCTTGAATAGCAGAAGACAAACAGAACATACCTAAACAAGGAGGTAAGCTCAAAGATGAAAGCTACATGAGGATACTACTAGCTTCCTCTTCTTTTTTTTTCTTTTTTTCCCCCTCCAGAAATATCATTAGAGCTGTGGAGTATTTAGCCTGTGCAACTCCTTGAATAGTAGAAGACAAACAGAAAAAATATGAACAAGGATGTAAAGCTGCAAATCGAGAGCTAGGTAAGGATATTAGTAGCTTCCTCATTTTCTCCTCCAGACATATCACTGACAGTTTCAGCAGAATCATCTTCTGAAGAAGCCTCAGCAAAACTGTACCAAGAAAGAAAGCAAACATCAGCATCCCCTTTTATGCAGTTAACCAACAAAAAACTTAACATGCTATCTAACATGCTATTTCGTGCAAGTTTACAGGTGCAGGAAAAAAGAAAAGTGTAAGCCTTTCATTTCCCTAGAAGGGATGTCACTCTAAGTTTACAGAAAAAAGAGAGTAATAATCATAAAGAAATGAACATACACATTCAGGACAAGATTCACGAAAAAGGAAAGACAACAATTAAAAAGATGCAGGAAGGATGAATCCACATTGCTTGAAATTAGAACACTGGATTCTCAGTTTCTATACATATTCCTGGCCCTGAAGAGTTAATCATAAATACACATGCAGCGAGGCAGGGACCTACTGCCTGTGCGATAGAGATGGAAGATGAGAAAGCAGGCTCAGTCAGGCTCAGTCATCGAAATTCATAACCATGGGCATGCTTGATTTAATATCCACAGCCAATATCAGTCATATAGGAAATTTCTTCAGAAATACAAAGACCATCAAGCAATTACTCAGAAACAACAGCACAGAAGACAACCCATACCGGAACTTCTTCCCAGCAGTCCTCTCAGAATGCCTGACTGGTGTAATGTTTGTCATATCTCTTGTATTCTGTGTCCCCTCAGATGACTCAGTTTCCATATCATCCAGTGGCGATTCAGGTAGAGATTCTTCATCAGTATTTTTCATAATAACTTTCTTAACATCTTTATTTCTCATAGCACCCGCACCCGCACCACCTTGGAAATCGACTTCAGAATGATTTCCCTAATACCAGAAAAGTTCATTATGCTTATCGCTTGCAAAGACTAAACAACCACTTAGGACCATGAATATGCCTAATGGGACCTTAAGGTAGTAGCCAAGATGGCCAGTGGTGTCGCTCCCAATAGGGAGACCCACGTTCAACTCCAATGGAAGCCAGCTAGCTTGGGAATCCCTGTGAGGGAAAATTTGTTCGACAGAATAGGCAATGGCATCTGCTGGGCCTTGGCCTGGTTTCCCGGCCCCCCCCCCCCAAAAAAAAAAAAAAGCGCTGCCCCCAATACCCCTACCTGGGACAGTGAGTGCATGTAGGGCGGCCACTTACGATTCCCCCAAAAAAAAATAATATGCTTAATAAGGAGAAATACCTGGAATATCTCTTTGGGGAAATCCAATCTAGCTTCATCTGGATTATCTTCTTTCCTCCCCACCCAGCATGCATCAGAAAATACAATCTGCAGAATAACACCCAGAAATCAAGAGGAAATAGTCGAACCCAAAATGCGCTAGCAAGGATGCACTCTTTTACAGCTAACCAATTCAATCATATTCACAATTCCTGTTTTTCCTTGTCTTCTTTGCCATAACACTAGTCAACTATATCAAGAGAAAAATCAGTTAAAGAGAGCATCATAAAAGTATATAAAAAGAGAAACAATGATATGCAGTCACATGAATATACTGATGACGTTGTCCACATAATCAATCACAATTCATTAGCTGAGACAATATCTCTATAAACAGGTTCTACTTTAGCTATATAATGTACTTCCAAGAACAGTTCCCACTATGCCAGACATGGTCCCTAACAACTGATATGACCGCCTAGGCTACATAAAAGTTACAAGTCTCCGACATGGACTAATAAGCTACACAAAATTTTGTTATTTTTTTTCTTTTTAAGCATATGCTCTTCAAAGAAATTTGAAATGCAATAAGCTAGGAAATCAAGTCAATTACTTAAGATGGACCTTGGTATATAGTACCAACTGAACTCGTTTTGCTGGAACTGAGTGGATTTTACGATAAAAGTATTCTGATAGACTGATTTCCAACATTTGTGCAGCAGTTCAGAAAATAATTCAGTGATGAATTTTTAAACTGTGCAAAAGGGCAATCTATTATCTTTTCAATAGACTTACACTAACCACTAGTAACCAGCATACTTGATTGTCTAAAATTACAGTAGGAGCTATCTCTTTCACAAGTTATTGAAATTTCCAGCACAAGGGTGCCAACGGATTTTGATATCAGGCTACTGAAAAACCCAAGAAAATTCATCTCTTGTATACCTTGCTAACTGGTATTTGTCTAAGCGGGAAACAACGACGAAAATGTTAAAGGGCTCAAAAAAGATACACATCAAAGATAATCGTCTACGATTGACATGGACTTTAGAGTACACTCATGAAGATCGTAAGCTCAGGGTGCTAGTCTACAATATCAGTCTAAAAGTTTCCCTTAAGAAAAAGATAAGCTGAAAGATACAAGATTGTATCATAAAGGATAGATGGACAAGAACAAGAAGCCAAGAACAACATGACATTGAAATAATGAAGTAACATATATGTGGGTATGCAAAATAGATAACCAAACATGCATTTAGGAAGCACATATACATAAATCTGAGACATACAAAACGCAATAATATCATTTTCTTTAATATACTTATCTGCTCATGTAGGCTTCTGTAAGCCTTGGAATATCCCATTTGGTGTCCTTATATATCATTTTCTTTAATAATACCATTTTCATTAATATACTTATTCTATTAAGTTAAATTGATAAATAGTAGTACCAGAACTTACATATTTTTTTCCAAACTGTGCTCCAAATGAATTTTTGAAAAATATAAGGATATTAAATGTAATATTCCCTAGTATTTTTATACCTTACTATTTTTTTTCCATCTCTTTTTTTCCTTTCAGTACAAGTGCAATATTTCTTATGTGCTTTAACAAATCATATTGGTATGCTTTTTAAAATTTTTCTTATTCATATGAGCTTATTTCTTTGCCTAGTTATTTTTTGGCATCTCTTTTCCACACACTAGAAGTGCAATGTTTTATTTACTAGGATTATAGCCCTTGAAATGTAAGGATATAAGTCAATTTTATTTAATTTCTTTCTTTGTACAGACTTCTTTCATGACTGCTATTTTTCACATCTGTTTTCCTCTTACAAACAAGCAATATTATATTTACGTCCTTTAAAATAGGATACTTGCTTCTTTATTTCAACTTCTACTTCCTTACATCAAGAAGCCTTGTTTCAATTACTAGGGAGAGAGAGCTACGTTACCAAATATTTTTGCATCAGCACTCTCAATTTCCATAGATACATCTACTTGCCAACTTAACCGCATGCATCACAGACAAATTTCTCACCAGCAATAACCAAAATTGCACTAATTTCCCAAACGTGCACATTGTTATGTGTTCATACGTGGACCTCGCCAAGTTCAATTCCTATTGGCTTGAACAATTTGATACATAGCATCCTTTATACTTATAATTCATATTCACGGTCATTGGAGCACAGGCAAGCACAAATTGGAGGCAAGTAATATGGAATAGCAAACCAACATACCAAATATATTGTCTTATCTGTTTGATGCCTAATCAGCCCCAGGGGGCTCTTCTGCAGTGAGCAATTTAATACGACATGGTTCTAGATGCATTTTGAGCCCATGTTCTACATAGCTTCCCTCTTAACAACCTTAAGGTTCAACAGTTCTTGATGTGTCCAAACACCCTAAGGAGCTTGATTGAAGGAAAAGTCCCAAGCGATCTCATTTTGTGCATTTCAGACGTAGTCCCATCTTCAATTAAATCTGGCTTACTTGTAGAAGTTAAGAAGTCTAACTTAAGATGTTTTGGGATAGCAAGATCAAGCAAATCTCAATAGAACCAAAGCAGCCACCGCCTCCAGTTTGCACCTAGCAATGCTTAGCATCAAATGCCAAGTTTGCGATCCTTTACACTTGATTCAGACTCTTCCCTTATCCAACATATTAGCAGTCCCCAAACACAGGTTTACAGGAGCTTGCATACCCAAGTAGATGCAAAAACATCAGCTGGGAGTGTGCTACGAACAAAGGCTCACCATAGATCACCCTCAAACATCGTTTTGTCATTGTTTGTGAATCCAAATTTCACATTTCATGCCTGGTATTTTGAGGTTCCCCATTCTCCTTTTAGTCCTATATAAAGGTAGCCTTTGAAAACTGTGTGAATAATAAGGGAATACCTTTGGGTTCAGCAAAAATCTCTTGCACTGTGGTTCAGCGAAATTCTCTCTCAGATATTAGTGCTAAGATTAGAGTGGCTTATTTAAGCAATTAACAGTGGCTTAGCCTTTGTTCGACTTTGGGGGAATTGTTAGTCTTGACAGAACAGCAAGGATTTCAGTTCAAGTCGTATCCTGTACTTATATCAACTTTAACACATGAACAATTAATTTGAGTTCAATTTGCATTTTTGCATTCCATAATGCACCATATGTCCTTATCAAAATAAATAAATAGATAATGCCCCATATGTCAAAAAGCAGGGCTCCAATAATTTCTTAGTAATGTTCTGTAAACCAAATATACGAAGTCAGTGAATGTGCCAATGTTGACCAACCTTCCAAGGGAAGCTTGGAAGAGAAATGCACAATAATTTAAAAGAGTCCAGTAAGCATTATTTGGAAGGAGATAGGTGCCACTTTTTGCCATTTAAGCAACCACCTAACTTCCATGAAGCACAAGAACTATACCATTAAGCTATGGGCTCCCCCCTCCCCCCCAACTTGCCAAGGCCTTCTAGGGCATAAAATTAACTACAACCTAGGATTGTTGTCCTCCCTTTGAATGCTGCATTTCATGGCATACCAGGCTACAATTACATTGTTTTGCCTACTTCAGTACTTAGTAACATAAAAAGACCAACTTTCCTATGGCTCATCATTATAGATGAATATTATTTGACCATTTAGTCTTTGACATTTCAATCATGGAAGAAACAATCAAACAAGTAATTGGAAATAAAAGGTACCACGGTATCAAAGCAATCCTCGCACATGACATTCTTGCCGCCTCTAGAGAACTGCAAAGTCAAATAACGGTTCTTCGGATAGACAATGGTCCCGAACAACTTTACTCTCCCCTAATTCAACCATCCAAAATCAAGATCAGAAACCCAACAACCAAAAAAAACCCAAACTCAACCCATTTTCCAATTCGAGCAATCAATAAAACCAAAACCCAGAGAGCTAATTAGAACAATGACACAAAATAGTGACAATACCTGAGGAAAATCAAGGTAAAGGACAGGGTTTTTGGACCCCAGATCAGCAAGCTCCCCAATTTTGCCACCAGAAATGGGGCCGAGAAGGCCAGAAAAGGAGAAGAGATACCGATTCTTTCGCTGGGATTTCTTGAGAATGTCTTTTCCATGGTGTTTGACGACAGTTTTTGAGGGCGTAAGAGGGTTGAAGCCATTAGCAGGGGCTTCAGAGAGGATGTTGTTGCTGTAAGCGAACTTTTTGAGCCTCTTTCTTTCTTCGGCTTCTGGGTTTAACTCCCCTTGTTGTTCTTGCTGTTCTCCCTTCTTCTTCTTCTCTCTCGCCATCCCTTCTCTTCTCTCTCCTTCACTCGACTGTCTGAGCAAGTCGAAGATTGTGAGTCTGGGATGGCGGGAAGATGAAACAGCAAGATTTGGGGAGCAAAGTATACAGTCCCCCCCCCCCCCCCCCCAAAAAAACCAAGAAAAAGCTTTGGGTGACTGAGCATGTTCTTGTCGTGAGTTAATTGAGGGTGTGAGATGGAAAGAAATGAAATAGAGTGGGAAGGAGTAAAAAGAGATAGAGTATAGAAAAATTTATAGGTAATTCACACATTAAAGGGTGTGTAATTAAGTGATTTTTTTGTAATAATTTAATGTTGCTTTTGGAGGAAAAAAGTAAGTGGCTGAAATTGGAGGTGTGCAAATTACTAAACTATCCTTCATGAAATTATTAGAAGAAGGTTGTGTAAGAAGGCTGTAGAAATATTTGGGGCTTTGTGTTTACTCTATCTCTCTTCATTCAACCTCAAAAATCCCATCAACCCTCTCCACACAACTTCAGCTTCTTCATCTCTTTCAACCTCTACACTATTTATATGAAATTATAGTGAATTTACGGTAAATTTGATGGTTTTTAGCACAGACCTAGAAATAGGTAAGAAGAATCTAGTGAGACAAGGTACATCGTGGTCCAACTTCAGCAACACATCACCCATTTCTCTACATCTCTACTGTTTTTGATGAAGGTGGAGAGCCTATGATGAAGGCGACTGATTAATGTGAAGAGGAATGATTGAAAAAATCTTAAATTAGTAGACCACTATAATTAGTTGGGTATACAACATGTATGTCACACTTGGTAGTAAATGTCAGTTATATGTTAGTAGAATGAGCACGTTGTCATTGTTGTTATTGATGTAAATAGTAATTAACTGGGGATATATGTATGCCATGATTTTGTTGACTGTCTACCATGGTAGTAGGGTTATCATTGCTATGTAATCCAAATCGCATGGAAATATAGTGAGGATCGTATACCATAAAAGCGGAGGAAGATAGACATTGAAAGGAAAAAAAATTACTCATAAGCAAACTTGTAAAAATGGTAGTAGGATTGTGTCATTATGCTATTGCATAATTGCGCTTGAACTTATCAAGATGTATAAATGTTAAATTCGCAATAATGATTAACTGAATATTGAAAGATGATCATAGGTAATGAGATCATTACAATTTTTTGAACATAATGTACATGCATGTTAGAATATATTTGTGAAAGTGAATGAATTCCATGAAGTATAACTGTTATAATAGTACTTCGTTGTGGGGAATGTTAAGGCATGCTATTGATATGCTTCAACCCAAGATACCATATCCCAAATTCTTAATTTACATAGATGTCAATATATGGGTACTCAAGCATACTTAGTGTAGTGATTGAGCAGACTGAATTCCATAGTAGGCGTTGAGTTAACAGTAGGAAAATAATTATATGTTGACACAAGATAAATAAGGAAAGTTAATAATTTAACTATGGGGGTCAAATTTGGTAGCAAATTTCGAGAAGGTGTCGTTTACGGTGTTACATATAGGTATATGTCATTAACATGTTTGATGGTTGCAGAATTCAATGTTGCTTAAAGAAGGTGTTATATGTAATGGCTTGCAATGTATACCTACATTGCAATAAGTGTAAACCCTGGTAGACATCATGGACTTAATTGGTAAACATTGAAAAACAGTTTTTATAAAGGCCCCTTCATCTAATGGAGTGAATATTTAATAAAGGGAATCTCATAGTGATAGAAATGGAGTTATATGCCGAGTGTAACGTGTATGTAATGTTTAAAAGTATATGAAATGGAGTTACAGAGTGTATAAAAATAGATGTGAAGCCTTATAAAGGAAGTCACGTACATAAGTGAAACGACTTTGGAAATGGAGAGTTTGGAAAATGCCTCAGCTTATGTGAATGAAAAAGGGGTAAATACGATGAGCAGCCCATCAGTCTTTAGAAAACGAGGTAAGTACACATAGTGTGAGCAAGTTAAGGGGATGCGATCAAAGAGGATGCACGACAAAGAGAATAGAGGTAGTACATATTGCCATCAAAGAGGATGCACGACAAGGAGAATAGAGGTAGTACATATTGCCAGTTGCACTCTATCATAAATGAAGGAATGAAGCATGAGCTAGTTGAGGGGAAGAAGAGAAGATAGTCGAGGTACAGGAGCAGGTGGTGGAAGGTCAGGGTTACCTTAAGCAAGGAAAAGTGGGGGTAGCAATGATCATTCCTAAGCAAGTTGAGAAGCAGGCAGAGGCAGATGTCAATGTTGTGATTCAACATGGTGCACTCTTAAAGTTGTATGTGTCTAAATGATGAGTTTAAGAACTTCTAGAATAAAGTAATTAGGGAAACAGTGTAGAGTCAAGTGTTGGACTCGCCATTTGGGAAGGATATACACATAGTTCGGGCTCCCATTGAAAATTAGAATCAGGATACAAACTCTTTCAAGCTTGGCCGGAGGGAGGCACCATTATCAGTATATGATGTTGCATTAGTGACGGGTCCCCCAACTACTGGAAACCTAGTTATATTTGAATGTGGACATGGTTAACTCAATAACAAGGGACGTTGAACTCGTTCAAGTTCAACAAAAACACGAACCGGAACCAACTAGACCTATTTTCCAACCACTCAAAGGCTTCACATTATACCTATAAATAAACATTAGTTTATTGGTTGACACAAATAGAAATCATTTTAATGAAGCACGGATGTTAAGGAGGGACACACATCATTGTTTGATGCAAACAAAATTGTCTTATTGTATATTCAATTAATTCTATACTTCATGTTCATATTGCAGCTTAAATTGATTCATTGAGGTAAGTGTCCTACATTTCCTTATATGTTTATAGGGATTATGCTAATGATGCACCATAAAAGCTTTAGCTATTATTAGTGTACTCTGTGTAGGTGTCGTCCATCTCACATGATAATTACTTGTTATTTAACTCTCTTAAGTGATGCGAAATTCAACAAACATTTCCTTTATGTTATGTGTACGTTCCATGATCAATCCATATTTATGTCATATCTTTTGAGTAAACATTTAATGTCCCTTCACACTATCTACATTGAAATGGTTTACCTACAATTCAGTGTTGGTTTACTATTGTCCACTTCATTATTACCGTGGTAAACTTAAAATTAATACTTACATATACCATTTCTCATAACATTCCCCCCGCTGAGTGAACTAGCTCTACGCGGTTATGGGAAGCATCAGCTTTACCGTTTGTTTAATATATGTCTACCTATGTATACAAGTATAGGTAATGTGACAAATGTCATATGTATTGCTTATCATTCCTATATATTTAATGATGTAATACAAAGGGATCTTAAAAGACATCATTAAGTGCTGCTAATTCATAGTAGTTGAGTGGTTAGGGTAAATAATAATTCGTTTAATGAAGCACGTCTCTTAGAAATGGACACGCATAATTTTTGCATCGGTTAACAAGTATCGACTTCACTCTTAATGTGCACATAATAAAATTTTCAACCTACTATATTATATCACTAAGCTCCCCTCTATATAACCAACTTCCACTCCCTGCTAATGAAAACTATGAGGTCTACCTCATTTTCGATTAGATAATACCAACGTAAATGAGTACACGAAGACTGATAAATGGTAAAAATTTAGAAAACACTTTTTTCCTACACATTTAAAGGCATGTTAGTAATAGTAATTGACAATAGATCATTTAGTAAATTAACAATATTTCACTTGTTGTTGTTAAGAGCAATATGTTTATGTACATCACTGCATGTGCATGCAAAACAATCACCAAATAAATTGACAAGCCATCTTGATTGATGATATATTTATAGAGCATAATTAATTCAGTACGAAATTGGAACTATTTGTACATGATCATTTATCAGGGTACACACAAGGGTACGCCCTACTTTTGCCTGTCCTATCCGAACCATCTCCCAAATGTTCAACATGCACAACATCACCAGCTGGCATCAACATCAGCTTTGGGATTACTGCAAGTCTTCGGCATATGTCCGACTTTGCACACTAGGGTGCACATCCTCACACACCGTCCATGTACTCCAAGACAGATAGCATGCATACCAGGGTATAGTCATTGCTTACCATAGTAGACATGGCACTATGATAGGATCAACAAGGATGATAGGTACAACACCTGAACCTGCAAAATGTGACCTCCTCGCAAACGAGTTGAACATCACCCAAAAATTTTGATCCTATAGTTACAAATAGTCATTGTCATAAACTATAACAATGAACACCACAATGACATACAATTAGTACACCCCTATCATATTAGGGTTACAAATATGTCTATAAACCAGAAATGTAATCGAATTAGTAGGTTTTGTCCCATGCAATCACATCTTGCTTGTGCTTGTTCTATGCAATTTACAAGTTTGCTTGTCAGTACAATTTTTTACTGGAATGGTCATTGCCACTCCAACCTTCCCTTGGTTAGGGTGACCCTAACCTTCCACCACTTCTCCCTATACCTCGACTGTCTTCCATTCTCCCCCTTAACTAGGTTATGCTTCATTCCTTCATTTATAATATACTGCAACTGACAATATGTACTACCTCTATTCCCTTTGTCGTGCATCTTCTTTGATTGCAACCCCCTGACTTGCTCGCACTACTTGTACTTCCCTTCTCTTCTAAAGATACTGATGGACTGCTCGTCGTATTTACCCTTTTCATTCACATAAGCAGAGGCACTTCGCGAACTCTCCATTTCTGAAATCCTTTCACTTACATACGTGACTTCCTTCATAAGGCTTCGCATCCATTTTTATACACTCTACAACTCCATTTCATACACCTGCAAAACAAACACCATTTTATCCACTTATACACTGGGCATATAACTCCATTACTATAAATATTGACTCCATTATGTGAAGGGGTCTTCATGAAAACTGCTTTCCAATGTTTACCTATTAAGTCCATGATTTCTACCAGGGTTTACACTTATTATAATGTAGGTATACATTGTAAGCCATTACACATAACACCTTCTTTAAGCAACATTGAATTCTACAACTATCAAACATGTTAGTGATGTATACCTATATGTAATACCGTAAACGATACCTTCCTGAAATTTGCTACCAAATTTGCCCCCCATAGTTAAATCATCAACTCCCCTTATTTATCTTGTGTCAACATATCCTTATTCTCCCATTGTTAACTCAACACCTATTCTGAAAATTTAGTTTGCCCAATCACTACTCTGAGCATGCCTGGGTACACATATTTTGACATCTAGGTAAACTAAGAATCTGGTATATGATATCTTGGTTTGAAGTCTATCAGTGGCATACCTTAACATTCCCCACAACAAATTACTATTATAGCAGTTACACTTCATGAAATTCATTCACTTCCACAAATATATTCCAACATGCACGTACTTTATACTGAAAAAATTATAATGATCTCATTATCTATGTTCATCTTTCAATATTCAAATAATCATTTTGTGAATTTAACATTTATACATCTTGACAAGTTCAAGTGCAACTATGTAATAGCATAATGACACAACCCGACTACCATGTTTACAAGTTTGTTTGTGAGTAAAATTTTTTTCTTTCAATGTCTGCCTTCCTTCACTCTTATGGTACACGATTCTTACTATATGTCCATGCGATTTGGATTACATAGCAATGATAACTCTACTACTATGATAGATAATCAACAAAATCATGGCATACATATCTCCCTAATCAATTACTATTCACAGCAACAACAACAATGACAACGTGCTCATTTTACTAACATATAACTGACATTTATTGCAAAGTGTAACATACATGTTGCATACCCAAGTAATTGTAGTGTTATACCAGTCTGAGATATTTTCAGTCACTCCTCTTTACATTAAACAGTCACCTTCATCATAGGCTCTCCACCTTCATCAGAAACAGGAGAGAGGTAGAGAAATGGGTGATGTGTTGCTGAAGTTGGAACACTGCGTACCTTGCGTCACTAGATTATTCTCACCTATCTCTAGATCTGTGCTAAAAACCACCAAGTTCATCGTAAATTCACTAAAATTTCATATAAATAGTGGAGAGGTTGAGAGAGATGAAGGAGCTGAAGTTGTGTGGAGAAGGTTGATGGAATTTCTAAGGTTGAATGAAGAAAGAGAAAGTAAACACAAAACCCAAAATATTTCCACTGCCTCCTCACACAACCTTCCTCTAATAATTTCATGAAGGGTAGCTTAGTAATTTGTATTCCTCCTCCAATTACAGCCACTTCTTTATCCCTCCAAAAGCAACACTAAATTATTGCAAAAAAATTACTTAGTTGCACACATTTTGATGTATGAGTTGCATTTAAATTTCCCTAGTGTGTAAAGCAATGAGAAGGGGTAATTTTTTCTTACAGGAGTAGACAGGAGTAAGAATGAGTGGAATGGAGTGGAAGAAAGATACAATTATTAATCAAGATTCGGGAGGGAGTGGAGGGAATATGAAAGAGTAGAAAGGAATGAAATAGTATGGGAAGGAGTAGTATTTATATTTAAGGGGTGGGAAAGAGTGAAAATGAATGGAAAGGAATGGGAAAGAGTAGGAAGGAATGGGAATCAATGATTTACTCATGAAAAGAACATCCCCAGAATGGCCTATGCTGGCTCCCTTTTTTTTAGGGGAGGGGAGATGGATCCCTGGGTTTGAAGACTAGAAGATAGAACAAGGGCCTACTTGTTATGAGCATATTGGATGAACATGTAATAAGTTGGAGCAGATTAGAGTAAGTTTGATCAGGTTTGATCAATAGAAAGCATATTTGAGCATGTTTGATCAATAGAAAGCATATTTGAGCAGGTTTGAATAGATTTGATTATGTTGGAGCAGGTTTTACTAGTAATTAGCAGATTTGAGCAATTTGGAAGAAGGTTTGTGAGTAGGTTAGAGTAGGTTTAACTAGCAGTTGGCAAGTTTGAATAGGTTGGAGCATATTTGACTGGTAGTTGGCAGGTTTGAACAAGTTGGAGTATATCAGAGTACGTTGGAGCATAGATCAGGTTCAATATGCTCATAATGAACAGACTCCAATTAAGGATGGCAGTGATGATGAAAGAAGGAAAAAGGAAAAAGAAAAAAGAAAAAAAAAAGAGCAGCTTTAAGACTTTGTACCTATAATTTTCAATCTAAATATTTGCTATTTCATGTATTATAGACAACATAGATTTTCTTCGGTGGCTAAAAAGTGCAAAGTTGAAAAAAAAAATCGAAAATAATATGGACCCGCTAAGAACCCGTAAACTTGCCAGACCCAAAGGATCAGGGTCCAGCTCCCATCTCTATATACCCAAACAATTTGGATCAAACATATTCCCATCATTATCCTTAAATACAAAAAGAAAACATCACATTGAGAGCATCTTCCTCACTTAAAGAGCTAGGTTATTGGCCTCTAAAACCTCATTCTACTTACTTTTTCAAATAATCATATGGTGAAAAATTATTACACAGCTAGACAATACGATTAAGCACAATAATTGTTTTATCGTCCCATTATTGAAGTATGTTACCATAGAAGGAAGGCGAATAGGGTGACTAATAAAAAATTTTCTTCTTAAAAATTTTTTATTCAATGTAAACTGCTGAAATATATATTCCAAAGACTCTGTGAAATAGAGTAGTCGCAAGTGCAAGTAGTAATACAAAGACTTTGAAAGTAGTAAAAGGGATTCATACGAGATTATAAGCTATGCAAAAGATGAAATGAGACAAAACACATAATTTGTCCATGAAGTTGGCCCAGCTCAATTAGGACTGCATCACCGATTTCACTATTTCCCTTGAGATAACCACAACAAGTGCTTTCTAGCCCTACCTTTATTATCAAAGTTTTCTTCGAGCACTCTAATGAGCTCAACACTCAACAAGAGCTCCCTTAGTCCTTATCAACTATAAAAGTTTTCACGAACCCTTTGACAAGCTCAACACCACACTCAACTAGAGTTTCTGGCATCTTGTCAATTGTGAGAGTTTCTTTCAGACACTCTCACAAGGTCAACACCCAGAGTTCTCTCTAACTCTGAGGTGAACAATACTCCAATAAGACAAGAGTAGCATATCTCACTCAGAGTTGAGTCTTGTCAACCCCCAATTACAAGAGTCATGGAGAGTAAGAGTTAAATACAAAGATTACCAGTGTTTGCTCTCAAATGCCTTAATCAATATGCTCAAGTGTTGTAATCTTCATCCTTCATATTTGTCCTCTATTTATAAATTTTTCTTGAAGCTCTTTAACCTTTGGACGCTAACGTATTAATCGTTGAAAAAGTTTCTTCAATCTCAATTGTTAATCTTGAAGTGCAGAAACAACCCTTTCAAAGTCCTATATAGCTCTTTCAGGGTGATTGCAATCTTCCTTTTTATTGTTGATCATCATTTTCTTCCATTTGTTTTGCACTTCAATACCACTCCCATATATAGAATAATCACCCGGCCATTCACATCAATATATCCATTAATCTAGCAGTTACTCTTGATCTTTTTGCTAACCTTGTCGTTAGAGCTATTGATCATAAAGTCTTAGAGGATGTTTTATAGTGCATTAAATGTTTGATGTTGACAGTTGTCTGTTAGACAGAGAATTTGAATCTAACTTGCTTGGCCTTCTATTTGTAGTTTGTCAGAACTAGTAGTCCTTAAAGTAAGCTCTAATTTTATCCTAAAATAATCAAATGATTATCTTCTTTAAATATGCAAAATATTTGCTAATCACATTATATTGTTAAGACACATTGATTCACAAATATTCTTGGTGTAGTAATTGATAATAAATGTGACCTAATGAATGTTCTTTATGCAAAATAAATTACTCAATCATTTGCACATTACTAGCTCATTGAATACTTAATATTGATATATTTCTTACATTTTCTATTTTAGCAAATGAACTTAATTAGATATTGAATGTTTAAGGAGTAGTGTTTTGATCATATTGCACCCATTCTAAGATCATATTTATAAGACAAGTATTTTTTTTATTTATTGACTGTGACATTATCTAATAGACCCTCAGATTTTTGACCCTAACATGTCTAACAGACCCTCTAACATATTAGATTGTGGATGACATAACTCCACTCCGACATATGCTAAACTTGAATTTTATCAAAATCTATTTTTAAGATGATATGGAAAGTTCTACTCAGCTAGTCCATCAGCCGTGACTACTGACTGGGCTCTTATCTATAGTGTGGCTCTAAGGGGGGTACTCAACAATCTCGTCTTTTTGATGAAAGACAATCCTGAGTAAAGTAATCCTACAAAAGATCTTATAATTCAATTTAATTAGACAATCTTATCAGAACATGATATATCAGACAATTCAGCAAATATGTGTAAGAGACTGATTAAGGAAAGTGCTCTTATTGATTGACAGTCAGAGGTTCTAATCATGCTCTATTGGTTTCCCGTTTTACTCTATTAGCACGAGCTTCCTATAGTCTTCCTCCCTTTTATTTTACAGCAAAAATGGGATATATGTGGCATAAAATATTGGCAAAATTATTTGAAAAAGTTATTTTGAAAAAATCATAACATCATAAAATCATTGAATTATATAAAAGCTTACAACGTCCTAAGGGAGAATCTCCCTTGCAAGGATAAGGCAAACTTGAGCGAGTAATTGTGTTAGGGCATAACTGGCCCAGCGGCACACAAGTAAAAGATATTATTTTTCATGGGAATACAAGCCCAAATGCAGAATATGCTATTTGAAGGACACACATGTCAAAACTAACAAGCACCTTAAAAGATTTTGTTAGAAAGAAAACATGCATGGTGGTATGAATGAAAATATTGCCTGAATGTAGGATATAATTAAGTGGTGGTACTGAATTTAGCGGGACTTGGACTAAGAGCAGTAGTAGAAGCCTCTTCCTTTTTTTGATTCACATCCTCTAATGCCTTTTCTAATGACTTGTTGTTAGAGACTTTAACAATCTTCTCTATCCTGGTTAGCTCTTTGTACTCTCTGTCCTTTTCTTCTTGGCCATCTCCCATATAGAATGTCCCATCATCATTGTCTAGGCCATCACCTTCTAGCTCTACTCTTAGAACCCTTAATCCCTTAGCTTCCTTATATAGATCTTTGACATTCATTTCTCTAATAGCCTTCTGTAATTTAGTGTTCTGTGAAGTGATCCCATCAACCTGTCACTGGATAATGCTAGTAGGGTGTCAGTAGCTTCATGGCTAGTATTGAATCTCAATTCAAAGGTTTGACCTTTGTCCTTCCCTTTCGCCTCTTTTGGAAAGTTATTGGGGTGCATCTAGGCACTACCTACTCGCTCAAACTTAAGAGTTCAGAGCTTAGAGACTTTTCATATATGGTGTTGATTAGTTCCCTTACACATTCTTCACGAGACAAAGGAACATTGCATTGCTTAATGATGTATATGACGAGGATGGCATATGGTACATGGTAGTTCCTAAAGGCATTAAAGATACTCATCATCTATGCTAGCATCACCCAGCAATAACCACATGGTAGAGGCCAAGGATTTGGTACCACAAACTCAAAACTTGATCATTTGTGATTTTCTCTTGAGTATTTATTGGGAAGAACCCGAGCTACAATATAGTTCAGAAGATGGGCACTATAGGTAAAGCTAGTAGATGAAAGCCCCTTGTGTTTTGCCCTAACGGCCCTATCCTGACTATTTTAGAAATTTTGAGGTTGCATATGAGTTAGAGAGATCATAAAGCTTACATATCTTTGGTCCAGGGGAGATCAGAAATGGCCTGTAACTCCTCAGATGAAATATCAATGTTTACCCCTTAGATAATTATAGAGGAATACTCTCCTCTAGGCCTTAAGATTGGCATATAACAACTGGATATAGTTAACGTAGACCTCTTGCCCTAATTCACACTACACCAAACATCCTAATTACTTAAATCTTTCTTTTTTTAATCTGAAGTTTCTCATTCTAAAAAAAACAAGGTTAAGGCACTCATAGGTAGGGATGACAGTGGGTCTTGCACTCAAACCAAACCTGCTAGACCCGTCACAAATTAAAGGATTTGGATCCGATCAAATAGGACATGACGGGTCTTAAGAGGGTTTGGGTCCAAGTGGTTCTACTCGAATATGGGTTCAGGTCCAAAAAAATTAGGGCTCAAACCTAGCTTGGGATCCACGTAAAAACTAACAATAGTTTTTTAAAAAATAATAACAATGAATACTAATGTTGGAATAGTTGATGGAGGATGCTTGTCATACCAGAATTATTTTGTTGTGTTCGAACTTATTTGACCTTATCTTTGTGTTTTGTATTATTATATTATGTTTGATATGTAAAAAGTAAGAAGTGACTCTATTGAATGAATGATAATCTCCATTAACCTTCCAAAAAAGAAGAAGTAAGAAGTGAGAACACCTATGGTCTACATCATTAGATGCTGCGCCTTTAAGACAAATTATCTTATTCATATTATAGACCACTATCAGCCTACCACAAATAGGTAATAGTATTTTAACAAGGCAGAGGATAAGACATTTGCTAGCTTTTTTAATTTAATAATGGATTTGATCATTTAAGGACCTATGAACCCGCTAGATGCAAAGGGTCTAGGTCTAGGTCTTATCTTCATATACCCATGGGTCTAGGTCCAAAAAAATGGATCTAGGTCCAGGTGGACCTGATCCAAACCAAAGCCGCTTCCAGCACTCCTCAAAGGGGATTAAACTTTTATATTTTTATACCATGAATTACTCTATTCCTTTATTATTGAACCAATATTTAGGGTAGTATCAAGAAATTAAGGCTGCACCTCTATCCTTATCGCTTCATCTTGAGTTAAAGATCGAGAGAGAGAGAGAGAGAGAGAGAGAGAGAGAGAGAGAAGCCTCCGTAACAAGGTCAACGATCACTGAAAGCCTTTGATCTTTGTGCATTGGCTCCTCGAGTACTTTTGGCAATTGAACTACTCCCCTTTAACACTAGCCTCTTTAATCCAACATTCTTTTTGCTCATGGTCATGAGGTTGGTTGAATTTGAGTAAAGGAGAGAGAATGATGCTTTAGAGGAGAAAAAGTTTTAGAGATTAGATTAAGCTTTCATTTGTTTTTCAACAAGAGGGGGAGAAGAGCGGGGGGGGGAGGGATAAACGGGAGTGGAGAAAGAAAGGTAAATAATTTAGATGGGGAAATGACAACAGTTAATGCTTCACACTCAAAACACATAAAATTATTCATCTAGCCCTATAGTTGAAATTATGCCGCATAATCCATATTGTCAAATCAACCAGACCTTGAAAGGTTTTATCATTTGGGTTTTGAAAACTTTTGAATCCAATAATATATATAGATAGATTTGAAAAATTCATTTTGAAATTTGTGACTAGCAGTAATTAAAGTTAGAGTACTCTTGTCATGTTATTGCCCATGTCGATATCACTAACAAAATGTCAAAGTTAGCAAAATAATTCATAACTTTCACAAAGGGTGTGTGCTTTTTTGCCAGCGTCTCCCCTTGTCTTAGTGGAGCATGTTTTATAGTCTTTTAATTTCTTCAGTATTCAAGTGAACTTGTTAGTACTAAAAAAGGGTTCCCTCTCAATTTATGCGTTAAGTTGCAATATTCCAAGCTCTCTTCTTATAAGATTAAATTGTTTCTGATTTAAAGGTTTTATAAAAAATAAGCTAATTTTTTCTCAATGGGAGAAAATTCAAGAGATATATAACTTTCTTAATATGATCTCCAATGAAGTGTTGCCTTACCTTAATGTGTTTTGTTATTGAGTATTGGATTGAATTTTAGTGATGTTGATAGCACTCATCTTATCACATTTAAGGGTACTTCTTTATAGTTTATGTCAATGTCTCTAAGTTGCTAACTTATCTAGAGGAGTTAATAACAAAATACACCTATTAACGTATACTTGGCCTCTGCTATAGATAAAGTCACTGAATTTTGCTTTTCGGAATACTAAGATATAAGCGATCAACTGCGAAATTGACATGATCCTAATGTGCTCTGTCTATC
Organism: Carnegiea gigantea; assembly: GCA_029747015.1. Taxonomy (NCBI): domain Eukaryota; kingdom Viridiplantae; phylum Streptophyta; class Magnoliopsida; order Caryophyllales; family Cactaceae; genus Carnegiea; species Carnegiea gigantea. Next base: position 1,152,848 of record JAKOGI010000083.1, on the reverse strand, counting down.
CACTTTGTACACAACATAGTCAACATCAAAGTATCCTATCAATTCAAAGTTACCACCTCTAGGATACAAGAGATCTTGATGCAAGGTCCCTGATAGATGTCTAAGTATTCTCTTTACTACATTGCGATGTGATTCTTTGGGAGCTGACTAAAATCTTACACATAGGCAAAACTAAACACAACATTAGGTCTATTAGTTGTTGCTTGTTAGATATAAAAGAGACCCAATCAATCCTCTGTGCTTTTTTTATAGATTGCTTTTCCTTGTAATCAACATCTAGCTTATACCCTATTGGCTTTAGCATCTTAGCATGTTTGCAATTCGACATGTTGTACTTCTTGAGTAGCTCTTTAATATTCTTAGACCTATTAACGAATATGGGATCTTAGCATTGTTTGATATACAATCCTAGTTCTACTATTAAACTCATCCCAAATTCTTTGCTCATCAAACCAGAGAACTATATAATAGCATCAACATAAACTTATATAAGCAAGATATCATTTCCTTTCAACATGGTAAAGTTTTGTTAATTTTGCCTCTTTTAAAGTCATTACATAGTAATAATTTACTGAGTCTTTCATACTATACTCTAGGGCTTGTTTTAAACCATAGAGAGCTTTATGAAGCTTGTAGGCATGATAACGGAACTTTGAATCCTTACACCCATAGGGGTTGTTTAGCATATACATCTTCTTGTAAATATCCATTTAAAAATCCGCACTTCACATCTATTCGATAGAGTTTAATTTCCGTGAAAGATGCAATCAAGTAGCATTCTAATGGATTCAAGTCTAATTATAGCAGACAAAGGTCTCATCATAGTTACAGGTTCTTTTTAATCACTTCCCGAGTCCTATCTAGGTTGTTCCTAAACATCTGCTTGGTTCCCATTACAGGGTGGTTATCTTGGTCTAGTACTCAAGGTCCATACTTTATTTCTTTCAAAATAATTCAATTTTTCTTACATGATTAGAGCCTTCAAGAACCCTCTAAAGGACTCTTGTGTTCAATAAGAGGTACAAATGAGTAAAGTGCACATAAAATTTATCGAGATAATTGGGTTCTTAGCACTATTGATGTTAGAAATCTCCAAGGGTGGAACAACTTGATATTTGAACTGCTCCTTGGCTCTTGCATTAACATTTCTTCTCTCAAAGATGCATGGTTGATAAGAGTCTGTAATTTCAGCATTTTTAGGAGGAGCTTAAGACTCCTTGGGTTGACTTTAACCTTTATTTGATTGAGTTTGAAGCAATTTATGACTTTAAGATACCCTGATTCTATGGAAATAATTTTTAGGGGTCAACGTTTTTAGAATATATTCCCAATTACCTACTATCTTGGGTAAACTATTAATAGGGGACAGAATTTAATGAAATAGTTACTGGCCGAAGTTTTTCTTTACAACTTAGTCCCTGAACTTTTTGAATTTACAATTTTTGCCCAAAATGAGGTTTAACATGCAAATACTCAATTTTTGGTACTTTTTAATAAAACTAAACTTATACATTTGTTTAGACTTTTTATATTGACTTCATTGGTACTAGTTATCATAATCTACTACTTATATCATAAATATTATATTTTCCATGATTAACGACCTACCATGCTTAGTGAAATAACTAAAGCTTAATTAGAGAGTTTTGACCATTACCTGAACATAGTCAGCGCTGAACTCCGGCGTTCTTCTAGCTTCTGGTTTACAGAGATTGCTAATCTCAGCCTCACCTTCCCTAGATCAGGCACAACACAGATCCATTTCGTTTCCTACCTCGGACCGTAGTCACTAATCAAGTTTTATATATTTTTAAAGGATAGTGAGACTTTAATCAAGAAATTATAATATTTAAGACATAAGGTTCAACTGGATGACGTTCCCTACTGGGAAAACTTCTTTCATTGAAAGCTTGAAAGTGGAAATATTACAATAGAAAGCTTTGAAGAGGGCATGAAGTTAAGATCATTAGAGATGCTTGCTCATAGAGAAATGGAAAATCCCAACTTCCCTTGTGCTTAAGAATACTCAAATGACCGTGTCTCTTTTCAACACTCGACTTCCCCTTTGATAGAGGGTTGGAATACATAGGATGCCCTAATGGCTATAGTACATAAAGATTTTTCACATGGTTACAGTACATATAGATGCCTACAGTACACTACTTTATTTTACAAACCAAACACTTGTCAAAATAGTACACTAATGGGGCAGCTACTTTTCAGAACTTTTAATGATGACAAGACTAGTCATCATTATTGAGATTCTACCTGCCTTCATCTCTAATTATATTTTTCAGACCATCATTATCAGAATAATCATCAAAATCTTCATTTAATTGAAGATGCTCTGGATCCCATTTCTCAAACAACTCAAGAAGATATTTCTTTCCTTTTTTCGATAAGAATTTTTCAACTCCAACATCAAAGAGACAATCATAGATATCTTCTGAGACTGCTCCTTCCACCTTCATGTACTCTTTAAACTCATTACCATAGGCGAGAGTAGTGTTCCCATAATGTATTCACGTTTTTCCCTGTTCAATTAATGCCCAACATTGATGATAAATATTGAAAAATCCAATGGCATGCAATGGTTGTTCAGAAACTCATTCTTGTCGTTGATCATTAAAATCGTCATAATCAATGATCTGAATAAGATAATGGGCTGGCTTGGCTTTTCCACTTTCATATTCGATTAATGTGCTATACACTTCCAAATTTAGGCATCCTCGAAATGAAATTTTTGTTGGACTATCAGAAAATTTAAGAATCTAATGGATCCTTCTAAACATGCATTGTTGAAATTTTATTAGTTTTAAGAAAAATGGGAATATTAGATCTGGGATTTCTATGAAGTAAAGTACCATCCTATATTCTTAGGCTTTAAAGACTGGCTCATTTGAAGATAATAAATTGACTGGGAAACTAATACCACTAACTCCAGATTTATCGCGAAAATAGATCGTTATACCTCAAGACTCTCAAATATCATAGGAATGATAATGATAAAAGTTGATGCAAGCTGCATACCACTCATTGAACCATTTTTCTTGAACATAAGAACTTATTTTTTCTTGGATATCGTAAGGATATCTAAGGTAATTAACTTGTAACTCTATAAGGAAAAATCTTTGGGCTATTAGATAGGCTATGGATAGTAGACCAAAACATGATCTACTTTTTTTTGGAATTCCAAGTTATCAATAAGGGCTATACTAGAAGGAGAAACTCGTTCTAGTAGAAATGGCATTTCATTAAGGATTTCCTTCTTTTCTAACAGGAGGTTAGCTTTGATGATCACCATTAGTGAGTTCTCGAGTTAGACTGTCTGTCAGAGAGTTCTTCGATTCCTATATATGTTCAATAGAGAAGGAAAATTGGTTAAGCCATAATTGCCAACACAAGAGTCGCCTTTGCGCTTGCATATTTGATAAATTCTTTTTTATAAAACCAAATATTTCTTTACAATCAGTTCGTATAAGAAAAGGTTTTGGGGCTAAAAAGATTAAGAACTTTTCAATTCCCCTTATCACTGCAAGTATTTTTTTTCTATCATGGGATAGTTGCATTCTGCCTTATTAAAGCTTCCACTGTAATATTTGTAGAGTTTTTCTCCTTCTTTGATTTTGAATACTGCATTCCAATGCTCATTGCTGGCATCTGTCTCAAGAACTAATTCATCTCCTTCATTAGGAAACTTAAGAATAGGAAGATTTTTACACATTTTTTTGAAGTTTTGAATAATCTTCGTATCATTAGTGGTCCATGTCCAACTCACTTCTTTCTTGAGTTTCTGCTGCAATGGCTTTCTTAAAATCTTTAATGAAATCTGAAGTATAGGTAAGGTATCCAAGAAATTCTTCTAGTTACTTTTTATCTTCAATTTTTTAAGAAAAATAGAAATTTTTTTCCAGAATATGCTTTTATAGGATGATTTGTCTAGCTCTTATCTCTAAACCTAAGAACTCGATTTCTTGTTCAGTATAAATACATTTGTTTTTACCAAATATGATGCAATGATCAAGGCATCTCTGGGTGACAGCTAAGATATCATCTTTGTACTATTCTATTATTTTGGAAAAGACACGAATATCATCAATGTAAACTAAACAACAATAATTAAGATCTTTAAAAATGTTATCCGTTCTTCTTTGAAATATTTGAGGTACATTTTCAAGACCAAATGGCATTACTGTCCATTCATAATGTCCTTGTGGGGCACTAAATGTAGTTAAAGGAATGCTTTCCTCATCCATCTTTATCTGCTAGTATCCACTTTTACAATCCATTTTTGAGAACCAAGAGGCTTCTTGAATTCTGTTGAAAAAGACTATTTTGTTAGGAATAACCATCAAAGACAGTATTATCATTAAGTTTTTTGTAGTCCATCACCATTCTTACTTTTCCTCTTTTTTCTTCTGCATGATTTCCTACCATGAAAACAGGACTGGTGTGAGAACTCTTGTTATTCCTGATTAATCATTCATCTAGGAGTTCTTTAATTTGTTTATCAAATTCTTGGATATTCTGGTGTGTATCCACCATTTGTTTAACTCAAATAATAGTGTTGGGATTTAACAAAGTAATTTTTGCAAAGGTCTTATCTTTATCCCAAAACTTTAGTGGATTATCAGAGTAGAGTTCTTTACATAATTTTTCTTGTTGTTCAATAATCTGTTCTTTAATAGATAATTCAAGTAATGAGATTGTCAGTGCTACTTCACGTTATGCTGGCATTACCTTCTTACTACGCTGGCTGTGTGTAAACTCAATTTTCTAATGAGTGTAAGCCTTATTCAATTTTTCAATAGGAACTGAATGACCATTAATTATGAATATTATCTGGTTTATGGTTTGAGTGCATAGAGAATATAATCTTTGGAAATTACTTCCAATAATCATATCATGAGAGGGTTGATCAGTAGCCCATAAAACTGGTATAATGCATTCGACTCCTGCTAATTCTATGGATAATCCTTCTATTGCGTCATTATGGCTTATAATGCTATTATCAGCTATCCTCACTTATAAAGGATTTTTAGCTTTTTTTTACATAAACTCCGAAAATAATGATCTTTTCCCAAAGCATACAGAACAACGGCTATCTATGCAAGTACATAATTCATATTTATTATATCCCTCTAAACGTACCTTTATTGGGATATAGAGCTATTAGAATTTGTATTGGTGGCCTCACAACAAATCTCCAAGGTTATATTTTTGACTAATTCATTTTCATAGATTGGTTCACTAACAGTTCTAGTTTTGTACCCAATGACTTTTCTTTCTAGGCTCATAATTCGATCTACACTGGGTCTGGTAGATTCAAAACTCATTCTACTTATTTCACTAGTCATATTAATTGTGTCATTTTCTTTCAACTCTTCTTTAGCTAATGAAGATCCTTCTCCTCATTCTGATCTTGTACTCATATTTCTTAATCATTGGGGTTTAATGGTGATTTTACCCTCCTTATCAATTTTTATTACTTTTTTTTATTGATTTTTGTGGGGTTAGCAAAGCTAGATATCCATGAACGATCGATTTTTATGTTTAGAGGATTGAACTTAATCCTCTGGATCTTTTGCATAAGGGCAGGACTTTTAAATTTTTCTACTTCTATTATTGTTACCTTAGTCTTTGGATCTATTGTATTAACTAATTTGTAGATAATTTTTCAAAATATCCTTAAAGGATATCCTTATCTTTTAATGTCCATCCCAACTATTTTTATCCTAAGAGACAAGAAGTTTTTGGCAAATTCATCTTTTAGACTCACATAATATCCTAGTCGGTAATTGAATTGTACTGACCCATTAAATAAATTGGTTTTTATCCCTGTGATAATTTGATTATTAAATTTGTTATGCCTAATGTCACAGAATAAATTATAAAGATCAATATCCTTGCCATAATATTGTAATGAAGTGATTTGAACTTGGACACTTTCGACATGGATATACCTATAGTTTCTATCTTTGTTATGCTTAAGGATATCTTCCCAATTAATGAGATTAACTTTCCCAACGTCATACTCACAATCCTTTATCTCCAGATTTTCTTCCATCATTTCACATACGTATTTGCTTTTTAATTGAAAGATGGATTTTTTATAGATCATATCCTTTGGGATTATGGGAAGAACCCAATCTCCTTTGACTTCCTCATGATCATTGTCTACAACAAATTCTTCTCCTTGAAGATCATCAAGACTGACAGAGCTACTCTCCGTCATATGACTTGTTTCCTTATAATCACTTTCCTCATATTCATTGTCTAATATAATTTCAACAATTCCTTTGTTGTTGCTTAAGGCTAGGTCTAAAGCCTTATCTTCACTAAGCTCAAGATAATCTAAGCTTTCCAAAGTTTCAATAAGCTTATTATTCTTCCTATTTTTGCATTCATTAGCATAATGTCTTACTTCTCCGTATGCCCAACATTTACAAATGTTTTTCCCTGGAGGACAATAAGCTGTTTTCCTAAAAAATTTATGTTTTTTAGGAATTGGTTTGTTATAATATTTTCTTTTATATTTCTCTCCCCTTTGCTTAGTAAAGCTCTTTTTCTCATAAAATTTTCTCTTGCATCTCCTTTCAAGTTCTTTTTCCCATTGATGAGGCGAATCCCAACAAATTAGGAATTGCTTCTTAATTTTCTTTTACTTTTGGAGATCAAGACATTAATCCTTGACCCATTTTCTCAGATAAGAGATTCTCGAACCAAGGGTATCAATGACATCTAGTCGTTCCAGATATGTAATGTATTTTTCGTTGATTACAGAATTTATAGGATATAGCAATTTATCATAGAACATACCAAGATTGATTTCATTATACTCAATTTTATAATAATATTGACTAAATTCAGCAATATAATTTTTCAGATATCTCATATATCATAGTTCTATGTTATTAATCTTTCTTTGCCATTCTCTTGTTTTTTCTTTGGAATCGAGTTTAGCTCCTATAAACTCAGTTTTGATTTCCTTATATAGATTTTTGAACATTGTAACTGGTATTTCTATCATTCTTAATGTATTTCTACCTTCTTCAGTTAATGAATCATACCAGTCAGTTACAGTGTCAGAAAAGCTATGTTTGATATAGTTTAAAAAATTGACAGCTGTCCATGTAGCATTATGAGCTTCATCAACGTTTAAGATATATCATATTTGGCTAATTAGAGTAAGGCCAATTTCTTCAAAAATTGTGATTTGTCCCAGGAAAAAATTGGTTGTACGTCCTGCTGGAACGTACCTAGGTCTTAGGAAATGAGTATTTCGTCTAGAGGATTCACCAAATTCTTCAGGTTTAGGATCGACATTATTAATTAGATTGGTCTCTATTTCACCTAAGTCGAGTTCTTCTCCAATTTTATTAATCTCATCTTCAGCAGTCATTTTACCGTATTTTTTGTCCAGTTTTCTTTTGATTTCTTCTAAATGTAACGCATTAAGATCATCAAGTTTAATAAGTTCATCTGCTGATATATTTCTTCTTCTAAATAGACATCATTAGTCTTTTCATTATTATCAGATAATATATCATGTCTATCACTAACTGCATTCATAATTTTGTTTAACTCTTCTGGATTTTGTTGTCTTTCGAACATATCTTGTAGTTCTTTAAGAGTATATTGCTTATACTCCATCTTCTTCTTCTTTTTCTACTTTTTCAGCTGATTTTTCAGCTAATTTTTCTCCTACTTTTCTTTTGATTTTTATCTTATGCAAAGGAAATGGAATTTTATTTTTTGTGTTTTGGAAAGGATATTTATGCTGAAATGGAGTACTAATATTAGAAGTAACTTTTTCGCTATGTCTTACTTCATTAACTAGAGAAAGGTGAATAATTGATAGCTGCTTCTTAAGTTCTTTTACTTCGATCTTAATTTTAGCTAATTCTGATTTTAATTCTAAAATTATATCAGTGATACAGTTTAATTAAGGTGCTATGGGAGAAAGGTCTTCTGGTGAGTGAACAATATGTGAATAATTTGGTCTAGGGCAAGCAGATGATGATTCTAGCATTAATCACAGTTAATTAGTTTAATTAATCATTAATTAGGTTAATTATCTTACTTATTTTTCGTCACATAGCTCTGATACCAGTTTAAAGATGGCCTCAAGTAATACTTATATGAAAATTTTCACATGTACAATTTTTGGATTTTCGAAAGTAAGTTTTTAATGATTTGGGCTAAAATGCAAATATGAAAAGCTTAAGGGCTAAAAAGAAAATGCGAATAGTGAATAGTCCCTTTAAAATAGTTTGCACAGAATATTGCCACTTTTCAATGTATTTTGATAATATAGCTCCCTAGTTATAATTTCCACACAAAGTGAGGTACCTAGCAATGATTTTTCCAGTTTGAAATGGTGCATTTTTAATCCTTGTATTTAATTCTTTGTCATGATTGTACTTACTAAGATGAAATTATTAAAAAGATAAAGAGCTAATATAACCATCATTATTTTCATAAATGTATGCTATCTTCAAGGATCTTTGACATCTTCATTCTCATTATCTATAATAAAATTTTCTCCTTGAAGATCAGTCAGACTAATTTAGCTACTTCTATCATATGACTATTCTTTTTAGAATAACTTTCTTCATATCCATCTTCTAGTACAATATCAACAATTCCCTTGTTATTTTTCATGGTTAAATCTAGTGCTTCTTCCTCGCTAAGTTCAAAATAATCTAGATTTCCCAAGGTTTCAATAAAGTTATTATTCTTCCTATTCTTGCATTCGTTTGCATAATCACCTACTTCTCCGTATGCCCAACACATACAGTTGTTTTTCCTGATAGGAGAATAAGCGGCTTTTGTAAAAAATCTTCGTTTTTTTGAGCTTGGTTTGTTATAATATTTTTTTTATATTTCTCTCATGTTTGCTTCTTAAAGCTTTTTTTCTTATAAATTTTCCGTTTTCTTCTCCTTTCAGGTTTTTTCCCAATTGGTGAAGAGAATTCCAACAAGTTAGAAACTGCTTCTTCATATTTCTTTTGCTTTTGCAGATCAAGACATTGATCATTGACCTATTTTCTTAAATAAGAGATCCTTGTACCAAGGGTATCAATAACATTTGCTTTTTCAAGCCATGTAATGTACTTTTCGTTGATTATGGAATTTATCGAATATGGTAATTTGTCATAGAACATACCAAGATTGGTTTCATTATTCCAAATTTTATAATAATATTGACTAAATTCAGTAATATAATTTTCAGATATCTCATGTCCTAAAGTCCTATGTTATTAATCTTTCTTTGCCATTCTCTAACTTTTTCTTTGGAATCAAGTTTAGCTCCGATAAATTCAGTTTAGATTTCCTTACATAAATTTTTGAACATTGCAGCTGGTGTTTTCATCATTCTTAATTCATTTTTACCATCTTTATTTAATAAATTATACTAGTCAGCTACAGTGTCAGAAAACTATTCTCAATATAATTTAAAAAATTTCCAGTAGTCCATGTAGTATTTAAGTTTAGGACACCATTCATACCTCTTGTCCAGTGCTCAAATATTTTTTCTCTATTACGAGTTCTATCGATGTTTAAAATATATCTTGTTTGGCTACTTAACGTAAGATCGATTTTTTCAAAGATCATGGTTTTTCTTGGGATAAACCCAAAGGAAAAGTTAGTTGTATGTCTTACTGGAATGTACCTAGGTCTCATAAAATGGTTATTTCGTCTAGAAGATCACCAAATTCTTCGAATTTAGGAACAACATTGTTAACTAGATTGGACTCGATTTCATCTATGTTAAGTTCTTCTCCAATCTCATTAATTTCGTCATCAAATACCGTTTTACCATATTTTTTGTCCAGTTTCCTTATAACTTCTTCTAAAGGTACAACATTTAGTTCCTCTAGTTTATTTACGTTTATCTGCTGATATATTTTTTGTTCTAACTGGACATTATTTATTTCTTCATTATCATTAGGTAATACATCTTGTTTATTAACTATTGCGCCCATGATATTGTTTAATTTTTCCAGGTTTTGCTCTTTATCGATCATACTATGTAATTCTTCAAGATTATATTGCTTATACTCCATCTTCTTCTTCATTTTTTACCTTTTTAGATGCTTTTTTAGTTGATTTTTCTCCTACTTTTTTTTGGATTTTATATCTTGCAAAGGACGTTTTTTTTTTTTTTGAGTTTTGGAAAGGATATTTATGCTGAAATGGAGTACTTATACTGAGAATGGATTTCTCACTATGTCTAATATCGTTAACTGAAGTGGTTCCTTCTGATGAGTGAATAATGTGTGAATAATTCGGAGCAGGGCAAGTAGGTGATGATTCAAGTATTAAACACAATTAATTAGCTTAATTAATTATTGATTAGCTTAATTAATTATTAATGAGTCTAATTATCTTTAATTATTTTTGGTCGCATAACTCTGATACCAAATGAAAGAGGGTCTCGAATAATACCTATGAGAGACATTATACGTGCACAAAATTAAAATTTTTGAAGGTAAGTTTTTAAGGATTGGGGTTAAAAATGCAAATTTCAAAAGTTTAGGGGGTCAAGAAAATATGGAGGGTACTTAAAAATTCGGTCAGCAAACTTCGAGATAATAAAATATTCGTTCCAAAAACTTAGGCCTTGAATTATTAACGTCGCATACGCCAAGGTACTTGAGGATTAACTTTCCGAGCCTTACTTAGTTTTTGGCCTGTTTTACAAATGGGCTTTTCTCAAATAACTAAGCTATAACCAAAAGAGGAGCTTACAAATGTACTGTGCACCTCTTAAAGCATCCCACTTGAACGAAAACCCTTTTTTTGGTTAACAATTCATTTCCTCGTCTTTTCCTCATTTCGGAAGGAAGGGTATTATATTATATCTCTAATAATTTTTGCAAATCAAATTATGTCCTATGGTGATAACTGAAAAACAAAACTCTGGACTTTGCTTTCCAAAAAATTGGTATCTATAGCAATTCCCTGCTGCAGTATTGGAATTAAAGAACTAACCCGGGCTTGCCGTCAAGAGAGGGACTTGTGTTAATTTGAGTCTAGCTTTTAAGGTTCCATTTGATTTTGGTTTCTAGTGCTATGACTTCTCTCAAAAGTTTGCTCAAGGTGTGTGGCTATGCTTCTAAGACCCCAAAGGGGGAGGTTCATAGTTTAGACAACTAGTTAACATTTAGGTACCCTGATGTTAATGAAATTAATTCTTTTGATCCCGAGTTTTTTGACTAATGAATTTCTTATAGTTTAGTCCAAAAATTACCATAATACCCTTGATATTTTACGTTTCTCTTTTTCTTCTTTAAAAAATCCCAAACTCATATTTTCCACCATGAGCAAGCTTCCTAGAACCAAACCGGTGACGAATCGGTTAGGTTAGTGGGTCAATGGTCGGACCAGTCAAATTGGTTCGATCAGATAAAACCGGTTTACTTGGATTAGATAAATTATGGCTTACTTATTATTTATATAAATAATTTTAAACTTAAATATGTATAAAAATTCAATGAGTACTATCACAAATGATTAATTTTTAATTTATATTGTTCTAAACGTAAACAAGCAATACATTTTATTAAATTCTTTAGCTATTGTGGATTTTCTCATGAATTACAAAGACACAATATTTTTTTGAGAAGAAATTAATGATGAAGAGGATGCAAAACTTTTTAGCATTGATAATATATGTAATTAATTTAATAGAAGAGGAAAATTGCAAAGAATAAAAAGATAGACATTTGTAAATCAATGAAGGTAAGAAAGTGGAGGGTACTTTTAGTCTAATAATATAATAATAAACAATAATAGATTCAAATACTTGGTGGCTCAGATGGTTGGCAACCTTAGCAATCACACATGTCTAGGTGGGTGGTGGGAGGGGTTCGATTCTCATCCCTTACATCCTAATTTGTAATGAAGTCACAAATTTTTTTTAAAAAAGCTACTAGGTCAAAAACCAATCTGAGTGCTCGGTTCAACTGGGAAAATCACCCGATTGAACCAGCTCTTGATTGGTTCAATTGTACAATGGTCCAATAACTAGGATCGGACTAAATTGCCAGTCGGTTCACAGGTCAACCGGTTCAACCGGCCGATCCGGTCCGGTTCTGGTAACCTTGACCTTGAGCACCACCCTCCACTTACTGACCACCACCTATGTAAAGCTCGGGGTCGGGGCTTTATAACCTATGATACCACAAGTGAACTACCTGGTGGCGGGAAACATTTCAGTGCGTAACCGCCAATTAAAATTACAAAAAAAAAAAATCATCATTTTTCTAAAGCTATCAAAATTTCTTCATTTTACTTTCCTCAGATATAGATAAATGGCCATCCTCAGATATAGATGTTACTCAATTTCTCTCCCTACATTGTCCATCTTCATTTCTCTCTCCTTCTAATTCTTATTCTGTCACTCTCTCCAATTCAATCAAAGCTAAGCAACCAAGCACATTGATTCTTCTCGATCTTTATCTGCATTGCTCCTGGAATCTTGGATTGTGATGGTCTATTTAATTAGTGATATGTGTTAAACTTGAGCTAAAATTGTTTATTCAAAGTTAGTCTTTGATTACAATCTTTATTTTGATTTTATGTATGGATTATATTTGGGAAATTAAGATAGATTGCAAGAACGCCATCACAACTGTGAATCCTAGTGCTAGTAGAGTTAGAGGGCTTGAGTTAAGAATAAAGAGAATCATCAATAAAGAGATTGGCGAGGTAAGACCTCGCATAGTTGAGCGGGCAGTCGAGGCGGACCGAATTGAGGTTAAGATTAGCGCCATCGCTACCGAGTCATCGAACAGGTAGAGGTCGAACTTCATGTATGGGAATGACGCGCCCATGGTAGCGCATTGATCGGACGGGTTGGAGTGCGTGGAGAAGATGATGAAATGGAAGAAGATGTGCTGTAGACAAGAGGAGTGTTGGAGGACTGAAAGCACGGCCGCCATTGATCCTCGGATGTAGGTCTGATCAAGCGTCATCGCCATGTGTATAGTTTGATCCTAGCAAATTAAGCCATCTGGATCATCAATGATTGAGGGGCAATCTGGGGAGTTGTAGGACTGCGGCGCTTCTTGAAATTCCAGTTGAAGAATATGTAAGGATCATCAGCAACAATAATGGCTAAGGGGTTGGAAAAGCAAATGAGAGAGAGCCAAGGAGGAGGAGGAAGAAGAAAAATAGGGGAGCTTCAAAAGAGAGAGAATGAAGGTGCAGTCAAGGAAGGAGGATGTTTTCTAGTAGTACACCACCACCATCAATAGAGTAGTTGGTGGCCTAAGCCCCTGTTCCAGCCACCGGTGAATCCACATGTGGTGTCATGGTGGTGGTTGGGTAGGTGGAGGGTGGTGCTCATGGTGGAAAGTGTGGGTTTGAGATTTTTCAAATAAGGAAAGAGAAAAGTAAAATATCAGGAGTGTTATGGTAATTTTTGGACTAAATTATAAGAAATACATAAGTAAAGATACTTAACAATTAAGTAAAAAAATTGAGGGTCGAAAAAAATTAATATTGTTAACTTCAAGAAATTAATATTGTTAACTTCAAAAAATATCCATTTTAACCCATTTCAACCCACTTCAACCAATTTCACTCATTTTTCAACCCCTATTTTCCAATAAAAAGAACATACCCTAAATTATAAGAAATTCATAAGTGAGGATACTTAAAAATTAAGTAAAAAAATTAGGGAAAAAAATAATATTGTTAACCTCAAAATACCTAATTGTTAACCATCCTATCTTAGACAGACAGAGAATAATTTGTACTTTTGTTGTTTGCCAAAGAGGAATGGTCTACGACTCCCTGTAAGCCTGCAACACCCAAAAGGTGTAGTAAATCGAAGGGTTCTTAACCTGATCTATTACATGACTGGTTGACTTGGAGTACGATTTTATTTTAGACGTTTAGGATGTTTAGGAGTAGTTTTCTTGTCATCGGACAATGTTTTTTTAATTTTCTCCATCTATTGAGTTCTGGCTTTATTTTTAAAATTTTTGAGAGCTTTCTTCTAGATGTATGATGCATTGCACTTTATTTCTTCTTTTTTTAAGGGTATATTCTTTTCTTTTTGGGGGCGAGGGCTGAAGCCATTCTTGCTTACTACCGTCCATTCAAAAGATAAGAAAATCTCAATTGGACTTGAGCAAATGTAATCAGATGCCCTAGGGCCTGTTCTTTTCGTTGGGAAATAGGGGTTGAAAAATGGGTAAAGTTAGTTGAAGTGGGTATTGTTTTGTTGAAGTGGGTTGAAGTGAGTTGAAGTTGGTATATCATTTATATGATGAGTAGAAGTTGGTTAAAATAGTGGGTTGAAGTGGATTGAAGTTGGTATTTTTTTATTGAAGTTCATGAAATGGGTTGAACTAGTTTGAAGTTGGTTGAACTTGGTAAATTGAGATTTTCCAACGAAAAGAACAGGGCCTTAGTTGTTCTTCGAAAGTAATGATTTTTTGTTTATGAAGAATTCACATGGGTATTTGACCGTCGTCTATGGAAAGGAATGTATCAAATTTTCTATGCATGTTTGGCCTTCTAGGGTCTAGAACTTGTATCTCCATTCATCAAGTCATCTTGAAGCCCCACCAAAAACAATAACGTTGTAGACACTAAAAAAAATACAAATATGTGCTACGTCACAAAACAATTTAAATTAATTAATTTAAGTTAGTTCAAATTAATTGATTTAATTATTTAGGCTCAAACGACTATCAAGTCACGGTCCAATAAAGTCTTAAGTCAATGGACCTACAAGATTATCAACCCATCAGCTCAGTTGACCATCAGGTTATCAATTTAAATAGACTCCCAAGTCATCGGCCCAAGTTCAAGGCCCATGTATTGAACCAGGAAGGCTAATAACACGCAAACCTTAGAAAAGAGGGGAGGCTCCTTCCTATAAATATAGCTCGACTCCCTTCATTTGAGGATAGAAATTTTCTCTCATAGAAGACCCTCTAGAAAGAGACAACAAGCTCACCAAAATATGCCATTTACTCTAGAGATTACTGTACACACTTGATCGAGATTCAAGCTATTTCGACTCTCCATCAAGTTATAAACAAGAGATCAAATCAGAAGAGTTTAATTTGTTCATTTGTAACAAAATATTCATAGATTGTACCCATTTTTATTATAAATATAAAAATTGAATTTGTTCCATATTTCTTGTCTTAATTCAATTTAGACTTAAAATTTGTGGTTATAAATTTCTAGCAGACCCGGTGGAACGTCTCTGCCTCTCATCTCCTTCTCTTGGAAATCTAAAATTTTCAACCAACTCTTCACAAGGAAGATATGGCTATAAGAAATGCCGCCTCTCTACGTTTAAAGAAGAAATCCGGATCTTTTCAACAAAGATCCTCCAACTCTGACGCCAACTCTAGTACGCAAAGCACTGGAGTAGTGACAAGAAACATGGCAAGGGCTGCAGTAGCCATTGTCATAAAAAGAGCGGTTGCAATTGCATCCTTGCATTTGACCAACAACGCTGACTCCAATGTGCATGACGGAGTTGGTAAAATTCCATCTGTTGACCCTCTCAAGGGGAAATCCATTCAAGAATTGAAGAAGAAGCATCAATCTCCATTTTTTAAAGTTGAAAATTATTACAGCAACGATTCTTCTGTGTCATCAACAAGGAAAGCAAGCCTTCCACAATCTGAACCTGAATCATCCCCTATAGTCATCATGCGTGCTATCATGATAGGAGCTGTGAATTTTGAAGAAGAGTTCGCTAGCATGAAGGCCACATTAGAAAGGCTCTCTAAGAAGAGTACCTAGAAAGATGCGCGCATCAAGTGCCAAGAGGAACCTATTGCTAAATTGCTGAAGAAACTAGACAAAGGGATACGTGCATCGTTCAACAAAGGCGCAAGCAGCGACGAGGGAGAAAAAGGGTCTAATCGAAGCGAGGCTTTTGAGGATGATGGCGGGTCAAAGAAGGGCGGCAAGGCCCAAAATGACTCATCTCTAAACGCAATGGCTGCTGAACAAATCCTGGAGTTGATTACCAATGCTATCAAAACTCAGCTAGGGGTCAGCTCGCAGAAGAGTCATCTCTACACCAAACCCTACACGAAGAGGATTGATGCTCTTCGTATGCCTTATGGTTACGAACCTCCTAAATTCAACCAATTTGATGGGAAACGTAACCCAAAACAACATGTTGTGCACTTCATTGAGACGTGTAACAATGCTGGCACTAGCGATGACTTACTGGTGAAATAGTTCATTCGGACTTTAAAGGGCATCGCATTCGACTGGTATACCAATGTGCTACCCAAGTCCATTGATAGCTGGGAGCAGATGGAGTAAGAGTTTCTCAACAGGTTCTATAGTATCCAACGCACTGTTAGTGTGACTGAGCTAACAGATACTAAATAGTGGAAAGATGAACCTATTCTTAACTCAGTCTCAAGTGTAAGGATCGATTATCTGAGACTTCTACAGTGGAGAGTGCACTCAGGGCATGGAGTGGAACTTACTTTATATCCTACAAATGAGTAAGCCCAGGACCTTCTAAGAGTTAGCTACTAAGGCGCATGATATAAAGATGATGATAGCTAATCATTGCGAAAAAGCTTCCCTACTTTTGAAGCGACGAAGGGCAAGGGTGACTTTAAGAAAAATTCTAAGTCTTCCAAGAGCTCGATCAAAGAATCCATATCGATCACTACAAGCAAACCGATTCGGATTTCAAGAAAATCAAGAGTAGAGAAAAAGCAGCGCCCATCAACGAAAGATGCTGGGAAGAAGCGCCCTATGTTGAAAGAGCTTCAATAAAAGAAGTACCCATTCCCTAACTCAGATTTGTCAGACACGTTAGATGATTTGTTGGAAAAGGGTATCATCGAGTTACCGTCGTCAAAATGCCCTGAAGGAGCAGGCAAGATTAATGATCCAAAGTATTGTCGGTATCACAGGGTCATTAGTCACCCTCTCGAAAAGTGTATTATGCTTAAGGAGTATATTATACAGTTGGCTCAGGATGGAATGGTCATCCTAGACTTGAATGAGGCGGCTGAAACTAATCACATGATAATTTGGTGTGAGCATTATGACTTGGCTCCTTCAATAAGAGAAGAGTTAGTTACCATACAATTTGGAAGCTTTGAGTTAATAGTGCTTTCATTAATGGTTCCTACGACACTTGTGGAGGCTGAGTATATGCCAGACATTCCTGATGAAGACAACGAAGGATGGACGCTCGTTACTAGACAAAGGCCTAGGAAGCAAAGGCATGTTCAATCGCCCCCACTCCGTCAAAGAAAGAGTTACACTAGAAACAAGAAACCTTAAAGCCCTAAGGAGAAGAAGAAGCCTAATTCTGGTAAGAGGCATTAAGTTCAGCCAGTCGATCTACTTGAACAAGAACCTCTTATCCCTGTTACATTAGAAGAATTCTTCCCAAGGGACTTCTTTAAGAAGGTTGCAGTTAACATGGTCTCATGTTCTAAGCTTAAGATGAGGAAGACACACAAGAAGATGCCCAAAAGGTGTCCTCTTTGAATACAGATGACAAAGTCATCGCCGTCTCAGAAGCTTTGCCTAAACGCATGAGCTGGAAAGAAATTTTTCAGCTGCCTAAAGAGATGCGCGAGTAAGTTGTGGCCGCCATACGCCATGCAAAGTCATATGCTGACAAAGTAAAGGAAGTCAGAGAGTCTGCAAAGCTTCTAGCTCAGTGCACCACTTGTAACACGGTGGTATCATTTACAGAAGATAATATATTGCTTGGGTCAAAACTCCACAATCGTCCGTTGTTTGTCACTGGCTATATTCGGGGGTAAAAAGTCAAATGCATCTTCGTAGATGGTGGCTCCCTGGTCAACATCATGCCTAAGTCTACTATGAATGCTTAGGAATTACTATTGAGGAACCCTCTAAGAGTTGGATGATGATACAAGGCTTCAACCTAGAGGGTTAATGTGAAATCGACATGATTTGCCTCGAGTTGGCAATGGGTGATCTGTCCACAACATCTATCTTCCATGTGATAGATTGAAAAACTTCATACAAGTTGTTGCTAGGACGGCCTTGGCTTTATGAATATGGGGTGGTGGCATCAACTTTGCACCAATGTCTCAAGTATTACCGCGATGGAGAGAAGAAGCTAAATGGTGATGTTAAACCATTTACGAAGGCTAAATCTTATTTCGTCGATATGAGATTCTTAGAGGAAGGGGCCCCTTTGAAGGAAACAATGCCAACCTTTATCTCCTCTACTGGTAAAAGGAGTGATGAAGATACTCATGTGACGATAAACGGTGGAACTAATGGTAATGTCAAACAACCGTGACAATGTGAGAAGGAAAGTAGTCAAATAATGATGAATCCTTTCTTCAAGAAAGTAGTTGTTGCAACGAATCCTGTAGTGCCAGGTACATTCTTAAATCCCGCCGTAAGGATGGTGAAGCACCATTCAGTAAATGCACAACTCTTGAAAGCATAACTAAGCCTATTAACAAATTCAAGGAGACCAATTGTCATACCCTTAGAGATAAAGGTGTGCTTCCAACTCATAAATCGAGCCAAAGTAGGGTAGCTAGAGCCCTCCTCTCTGGCTTCGTTGTTTTTTCCAAGGGCTCACTTCAGGAAGAGAGTGACGTACCGAAGGTGCGCACCGATGATGGGTTTGATCTAAATGCATATAAGCTAATGAAGAAATCTGGTGATGACTTTAATAAGCCAGTTTCTTTAGGGCATGTTATCGAAGCTAAGCCCTACGGCATCAATGAGACACAAAAGAAAATACAAGAGTAAGGTGGCATCATAGCAGTTCCGAAGTAGGCCTCGGTTATGGACCATCTCAACCTATCCGGATTTCAGGGCGACGTAAAGATAAGCAGTCCCTTGCTCAATATATTGTAGCAGAAGAGATTATTGAAAGTAATGAGGAGGATGTCAAGAACAAACCAAAATCTTCAGTGCTCGACAGATTGTAATCTTCCACTTTATAAGGACGCACTTCTTGTTCGACAGAGTGGGTAATGACAAAGTCTTAAAGTCTTCTACTTTCTGGAGGTTAGAAGTAGGCACACAACCTAAACCTTCAGTTTTCACCAGGATCAAGTCAAGTGAAGAATTGGCAAGCTCGTCATCAGCACAGGAAAGGGGCTCCGTATTTGGTCGTCTTGGCAAAATAAATGAAGTCCAAAGTGCTATTCCTTCTCATATAAAACGCCTGTCGACTTTAGATGTGAAGAAGGAGGGTTCACTGAGAGTAAGAGACGCACAGTGGTTTTCACTGCCTATAGGGTTAATCTGGGCCCAAACGAGGAACTCAAGCAAGAGGAACAAGCTTCCTCCAATCACATCACAGTCTAAGAAGTTGATGATTCGGATGCTGAAATAGAGCTCGCGGAAACTCTCGAGACTCTAGAAGACCGAGGGCAAGCCACAGTGGACAAACTTAAAGAGTTGAATCTTGGAACTAGCGAGGAGCCTCGCCCTATCTACGTGAGCTCATTGCTTATGCCCGAAGAGGAAAAGGAGTATTTTGATCTCTTGTCAGAGTGCAAAGACTGTTTGCTTAGAGTTATAAAGAAATGCCCGGATTAGACCACTACTAGAAACTAGATTTCTAGCGACCACATTTTAAAGACCAAATATAAAATCTGTCATTAAATGCAATTGATAATGAAGAAAGTGGGTTTTTGTCGTTTAATTTCGTTCGAAAGTCAACATTAGACAATGAACAAAAAAAATACGTTGTTGTTACCTTTAGAATGTTCATCATTAAATTAATGAGAGATGAGGCAACATAAGAGGGGAATAAAAATAAATAAAAACTAAAACATTAATTACAGGTTTCCTCCTAAGTTAAAATTATTAGAGGGAAGGAATTAGATTTATTATTAATATAAAAAAATCACTAAGAAAAGAATAATTGACACGCTTCTTTTACTTTTAAGATTGAACTACTGATTCAAACTAGAGGCTTCAGATTGATGAACCCTAGAACGCGCGCCGCAGTAAGAAGCCTTTTTCCATTCTTCCAACCTCTTTTTATGAGTGTTGTCTCCATCGCATCCGGTTAGGTTCTCGATTGGGTACTTCTTCTCCTTCAATCGTGGTTCTTGCATATTACGGAGAGTAATTTTTTTCTATCTTAATTCCCCACCCCATGTTTGATGAAATTTTCTGCTACAACTGGACTGTAGTTTTGAAATTCCTTTTGTGTGTTCTGAATTTGTTCATCTTCTTTCTCATGCAGCATTCTCTTAATACTAAGTTGGAATCTTTGACCATGGTGGCTGCAAATATGAATTTCTCCCAAAAGACTTGAAATTGCAAGAATTTTTGCATCAATGTGAATTGTTTCTTCTTTCCATTGCAAATCGACTTGTTTCGTTTACAGTGAATTCAACAGTGAGTTTTTCTGGAACATTCATACACTTTCTGTTTACATTATGTTTATTAACTACGATTTTCAAATCTCTCCTTAAGAAATAAAATTCATTCTGATTTGCCATGCATTCTAGGTTTTCCTGTGTTATTGCTTGGTTGAGATTTTACTGATTTATGCCAGGAATTTCATCTAAAGATGCAATTCTGATTGCTAATGTTAATGAATCTAGCATTAGAGGTTTGGGATGGGACTTTATTCATGTGCACATTACCTGTTCGACAAAATGTCAAGATGGGCACTTTAATCAAATATGAGATTTTTTCCCCTTTTTTAATTAAGTTGTGGATAGTAATCATCTTCCTTAAGGATTGTATAGTATTTTTGTGTAATATTGTACTATTATTTAGTCCATATCTTAACTTTAGTATCACTAAATCAAATTGATAATACTCATTCTAAATTCTTCAAAGTCAAAGGAGACTACTTTTGATCATGTTCTGGTTCTTTGTTGCATCTCAAGAGAGGTTCTTAAATAATTCTCTTAAGTTTTGAGGACGTGGAACTTGGATTCTTCAACTATTTGATGGTCTGCATCATTATGACTATAGAAATCTCAATGGAAAAGCACATGATTAAGAGTTTCTAGACTTAGATTGGCATACTTATTTTCATTGCTTCGAAGGATGCATGTCTGACAGCAAGTCACTTGTGTTCAGCCTTCCCATGAGTTCAAATCAGACCATAAGTTCCACATTAGGCGGGGCCAAATTTTTTCACATTTGATTAAGTAGGTTATCCTTTGTTGAAGTTGAGCTTTTATTGTTCAAAATTGTCGCTGTTATAGATTTAACTGAAAAACTCTTATTTGCCTCAGGTTTTCGTGTCTGTAAATAATTTTTGTCAATATCAAAGTTTATAGCTACAAAATATTTCACAGCCTACGGTAATCTTGGATCTCCTAAGCAAGTTCTCTTGTTAGCTCAATGACCATTTGCACCAATTTGCTTTAGCCCTCTCCATCTGATTGATGACCTCTTGCTTTTGGAAAATTGTACGAAGGATGCAGAGAAAAGCCTTGCATAGTTCATAGAATTTTCATGTGTTGTTGGTAAGGGGAGAATGCAGGTACTTGCAGCATATAAAAGTGATAGATAGCTCTTTATGAGATTTAGCTGGAAAGTGTGGAAGACTGATATTAGTGGCATATGAATGGCAAGGTGGTTTTAGCCCTATTTTTGAAAATAGAACATGTATTTTGAGATCTTGATTTGATATTGGCACTAATATTTACTCGGGTAATCTGATCTTTGGTGCCCTGTACACAGCTTGTGGTATTCTGTTACTTGACTACTGCTACAGGGTGCTGCAGGGGCTACTTCATCTCCATCTACGACTGCATCCGCAGTGTATGCCAGCAAGAGTCCTCGGCTTGTGCTTATATGGCTCACATTGGTTTGCTCCTTATTTTTTTCCCTTTCAGTAAATAACAATATGGACATATATATTAAACTTATAGTTGGAAGTCCCTGTATAAATTTAGTTTATTAATCCCATGAACTTATGTTCTAACCCTTATTCACTCTTTGTAGATGCTTGAAGACGCATGATGAAGCAGGATGCTTGTTTGAGTTTGATACCTTACTGGGTCTTATTAAATTTGATAAGGACTCCAAATGGTTGATCGACTTCGGCTTTGAGAACTTTCTAGTGTCTAGTTTCCACAATTGTATTCTAGAATGATAGTTTTCAGGGTGCTTTTGTTTGTTAGCCTAATTATGATTTGCAGTGTATACTCGCAAACTTGGGGTATTCCATTCCATATATATATATATATATATATATATTCAAGCTTGTATTTTCATGTGTGCTTTATGAAATCAATTCTTCTTCATATTTTTTGAAAATAAATTGCATAAATTTGTCACTATTATTGTGCTTCATTGAAATTTCAATGATTAAAAAATTAATCGTTAAAGTCCACTAAAATGATAATGACAAACCAAATTCGATTTCAATAATAACGATGAACCAAATTCATCATGATTGATCATGATTTTAAATTTTTATTCATAATTTTTTAATTTTACGACGAATGATTTGGTCGTTACTAAAATGTTGTTCATCGTTATTTAGTTAACTAGTAACGATGACATCCTGTTTCGTTGTTATTACCATAACGATAAAATTTTTTAGGTCGTTGTCAATAGTATTAATGACAGGTTTAATAATAACGACGTGCCTGAGCCTAAGAACCTTAAGGAGCTTCACGGTTTAGAGGGACGCTTAGCGTATATCAGGAGGTTCAAATCAAACTTAGTCAGTCATTGTCACCCTTTCAGCCACCTCATGAAGAAGGGGCTCCCTTTGAATGGGATGAAGCATGCAGGAATGCCTTTAAAAGTATCAAGAAATATTTATCAAGCCCGCCGGTGCTAGGAGCTCCGATTCCCAGCAAGCCTTTGATACTTTACATTGTGGTCCAAGAAAGATCACTGGGGGCATTATGTGCGTAGGAAAATGAGGAGGACAAAGAGAGAGCTCTTTACTACCTGAGTCGAACTTTGGTCAGGGCTGAATTAAATTACTCTCCAATCAAAAAGATATATTTGGCTCTCATGTTCGTTGTGCAGAAGTTGAGGCATTACATGCAAGCTCACCTAGTGCAGGTCATCTCTAAGGCCAACCCAATTATGTATATCTTGTCAAGACCGGTTCTGAGTGAATGGTTAGCAAAGTGGGCCGTTATCTTAGAACAATATGACCTCATCTACGTACCACAAAAAGCTGTTAAGGGGCAGGTACTGGTAGACTTCCTAGCAGATCACCTAATTCCTGCTGAGTGGGAGCTAAATGATGATATACCTAGTAAAGAAGTGTTTGTCATAGACATTCTTCCCCGTGGGAGATGTACTTTGACGGTGCAGCACGATAAGATGGCGCTGGAGTAGGGGTAGTACTCATTTCCCCTGAGAAACACATCCACCCGTACTCATTTGTGTTCCAATAACATGGCTTAATATAAGGCACTGATCTTGGGCCTCCAAATGGTCGTAGAGATATGTATTAAAGACTTAGATGTATATGATGATTCACAATTACTCATCAATCAACTTCTTGAGGAGTACAAAATTAAGAAAAAGGATTTGATCCATATCACACACTGGCCTTCTAAATCTTAGATAAGCTAGGTACAATCAAGTTGCAGCACATTCCTAGAAGTGCCACCAAGATGGCTGATGCGCTCGCAAATCTTGCCGCCACTTTGGCACTGAGGGCAAAAGAGGATATGACAATTCCAGTTTGCGGTAGGTGGGTGGTCACACCATCAGAAGATGAATTCGTCCAGAAAGTTAATGTAATATCTGTTTAAGAAGTTGGAAAAAGAAGATTGGCGTCACCCCTGATCGATTATGTGAAGCACAGGAAGCTACCAAATGATGTTAGGCATAAGATGAAAATCCAAAGGTGAGTGTCACGTTTTCTTTGTTACAACGACACTCTCTATCGATGCTCCTTCCTTGGTCTTTGGTTGAGGTGCTTAGGTGAACATGAAGCACAACAAGTCATGGAGGAAGCTCACTTGGGGGTGTGTGGTGCGCATAAGTCCGGGGCCTAAATTGTGTGATCGCATCAGAAGAACGGGCTATTACTGGCCCACCATGGTGTATGACTACGTTGACTTTGCAAAAAGGTGCGACACTTGTCAGCTCCACGCCAACTTCATTCACCAACCTCCAGAACCACTCCACCCAACCGTAGCATCCTGGCCTTTTGAGAACTCTTCAGCTGGTTATTTATATATTTTTGCAGCCATTGATTATTTCTCTAAGTGGGCGGAGGCAAGCGCATTAAAAGAAGTTAAGAAGGAGAATGTTGTCAATTTTATTCGAATGCACATCATCTACCGATATGGTGTGCCATGATACATCTTCACCGACAATGGCAAACCATTCTTCAACAAGCTAATGACTAGTCTATATGAGAAATTTAAGTTCGCTAAGCATAAGTCTTTAATGTACCATGCACCTGCAAATGGCCTAGCAGAAGTGTTTAACAAAACATTGTGCAACTTACTAAAGAATGTGGTGGCAAAATCCAAGCGGGACTGGCATGAAAGACTGGGAGAAACACTTTGGGCTTATTGAACCACCTACAAGACACCAACGCAGTCAACTCCCTATCTGCTCATGTATGGGGTAGAGGTTGTCTTGTCTTTGGAAATTCAAATCCAATCACTTCGCATCGCTATACTGAAAGATTTAAATGAGCATGAAAATCACAAACTCCGTCTAGCAGAGTTGGAGTCTCTTGATGAGAAAAGGCTTTAGACGCAACAAAAACTAGAGTATTATCAAACACGTCTGTCATAAACGTTCAACAAAAAGGCTCGACCTTGCTCCAGGTTGGGGATCAAGTGCTCGTAGTAAGAAGGCCGATCATCATGGCGCATAGGAGAGGGAGCAAGTTCACCCCTAAATGGGATGACCCCTGTTTATGAAGTCTACTCGAATGATACCTACAAGATAGTTGACGCAGAAGGAGTACAAGTAGGACCGGTAAGCGGTAGGTTTCTAAAGCGCTACTACCCTTGAAAATTGGTTGTAAGCTCCTAAGTACGAGCCTAAACTGCTCACCCAAAATAATAAGAAAATAAATAAAATCTTATACTACTCCTAGCCCACAAGAGTATAAACTATGAATAGCTAAAAAAAATAATTAAAAAAAATCTTATACTACTCCTGGCCTGCAAGAGTATAAATTGTAAAATAAATAATTGAAGCACTGTTGGTTGAACTACATTATGACTTGATCTCATTGGAAAATTATAATTTTCTTGAGTATGTAGGTAGCTTGGTGAATAAAATTAGCAAGCACAGTCAAATAAAACATAAGAAAGAGATAAAGAAGTGGCAAAAATAATACTATTGAATAAAGAGTATCAAGAGTTCACTGACATGAACAATCCAAGTGCAAGTACACAATAAGCTAAGCAACCTAATCAAATAGTGCTCATCCAGTTATCAGGGTTTAGTACGAGTTGCAACTGTAGGACATCGCGCTCATGTTCCTTCAACTTCTCAGCGTCTTCTTGAGACAAAGTGGGCACGACTTCAAGGTTAGCACGAGCTTGTTTCTTCTCAATGACTTGCTTCTCGACGGTGGTCACAAATGACAATTTTGTTTCAACGTCACTTCGAAGTTTTTGTTCCTCTTTACAAACAATACGAAGCGCCTCTTCTAGCTTAACTACTTTTTGAGTTGCACTCTTATGTTTTCCGTTAATGGCATCTAGCTCTTCCTGCACTGCGATAAGGTGGGACTGCGCTTGCTTGACTTGCTCAATGTAGGCGGCGTTCTCTTTACCCAAGTCATCCGATAGCAAAGTGTCAAAGCCACTTTTCTGAGTGCCAAAATATACGGATACACTGCTCACATAAACATCTATCAGCTTCCTCAGAGGATTTGGGTCTCAATTGAGGCATTTAATGCTTTTGTACATTATAGGGATGCTCTCATACACTTTTGATACCTCATCAAATGGAGCATTCTTCAAAGCATTCAGGTAGCCAGAACCTATAGCCCGTATACCGCAAGTAATGATACTTTAAGAAGTAGGACCCGGTCAAAAGGAAGTGGTAGAAACCGCAGCAAACATAGATTTTTCTTTCACAACCTCATGGCTGGTAGTTTTCTTGACGGAAGTGGGTATTCTTTTTGCCGCAAGTTGAAGAGATGTTGGTCCCTCTACTGAGTGCTCACTATGGGTTGGTGATGCAGGAAATGTTTCGGCCCCTTTCAAAACCGATCCTTTAACTCCCTTTGGGGATGCCAACCTCTTTGCAACTTTTATGTCCTTGCCACAATGAAGACTGGCCTTAGCGGTTGACAATTTGGCTGCAAGATTAACCTCCTCAAGCAATTGCTCGTCTATGACAGGGGTGACCTTTTATACTAAATCGAACGTGCTAATCTACATCAAACAAAAAAAAAAGGGAGTGGAAAGGTCAAGCAGTTAAAATTTAAAAAAAAAAGGTTGTGATGAGTCTCACAAGGTTCTATACACAGAGAAGAGCAAGTTACATCTTTAAGCTTAGGCATGTCTGAACAGCTTGGGATATCATTGAAAAAACTATCTCCAAGAGGCACTCTGGAAGTATCGGCAGCGACAATCTTGCGTCTTTTGCACCTACGACGTTTAAAGTTAGCTTCTGAATCCTAGTCATTGTCATCATTTTCGATAATGTCCCCCCTCGCTTAGAAATAGAACTATTAAGGGACTCGCCGGTCCATTCAGCATCAGAATCTTGGTTCTCAAAATTAGATCCCTCCTTTGAAGTATTGCCCCTTGTGATCTTCTTGGACTTAGATGGGTCATGTCCTGCACTCTGCTGAAAAAGACCAACGTTGGCCTTGAGGTCACTTATTGTCACCTTACACCATCAATCTTGATATTTCTTAGTCAAGAACTTGTTAAGATGTAGCGAATGGCTCGGTAATATCGCTATGAACTTGGTGTTCACAAATAAGATGGCAGTCCAAAAGTATAAGGCATCATTGTAGGATGTTGTCCGAAGGCGAGGGTCAAGTTTAGGCACACCAGGTAGCTCCTACCAGAAACCAAATTATCTGCTGAATCGATGTGTGCTATAAGGCACGACATAAAAAGTTGTTGCACAATGAAGAGGTGGGTAACTAGAGTGGAGAGCTATTAAGTAGCTGAGCTTCTCACAGCCAAGAGTTCCATCTCCATTCAAAGTTTCATATTTATTTTTGCTAAGCATGGTGCAACCCAAATCAGCAATTGTCCCTCCATGGATACGTCTTTGAGCATCCTCAAAACTCTTGGCCCCTCCAAAGCCAGAATAGTGCACCACTAAAGGACTTATTGGAGCTGGATCCAGTACATAGTGGGTGCTGAAGTAACATGCGAGCTAACCATATAGATAATAAGCAATAAAGAATGACATGGAATTTGAGGTTTTCCCGCACTAAAAAAGCCACTCATGCCATGATAAATGCTTGTTAACACTGGCATTGCAAGACTATATGTGCATCCAACCGCCATATTGCTAACCACTTTGAAGGCTCCAGGACGAATGAATCCTTTTTCATCTTCAGGAAGAGCAAAAATGCATAACCAGCATGAAAGAAAAGCAGCTAGATAGGTATTCCCTTTTCTATTAATAGGGATTTCAAGTGCACCAAAGACACCAGATTCTTCTCCAGTCCACTATAAGGTCAAAGGCTAAATGTCACCTGAAGGATTATGAGTTGACTTAGGTCGTGATTTAACAACACTCGACTTGGAAGATCTTCGCCGCCTCGAGAAGGACTCTTGTTTAACTTGTCTCTTGCACCAAAAATCTATCCAACGTTCAGCCCAAACCCCTTAGTCGTGGGCATTTTCAAGACAGCTGTAAGTAGCAAACAAGTATCTACATGTGGGCTGGATTAATCTCTGATTGTTCTGACGATGTTAATGTAATGCATCTCGGCTAGGTACTGCCTCATCATAAAATTTTCCCGTAAATAGGGAGCCCTCCAAGTTTATACAAGTCCTATAGAGATAGCGACATTTCTCCAGATATAGTATGCAAAGTGTTGGTCTCAAAGCACCGAGCCTCACAAAAGGCGCGAATAACATGAGGATCACGATCATAAGTGTATAATGAAGCATACACTGCATCAAAGAGGCGGCAAGTCCTCAATTGAGATTCGAAGTATGAGAGAACATGTTCTACCCATTCCAAATATTTCAGAATGAAAGAGAATTCCCCAAATATCTTCAATACTGGCCCCCAATGAACTTCACTGGAAATAATTTTTCGCACAAGTAATGGGAGAGTGGTGATGGTGCAGCTATTATCATGGCTGGCGCTATGAAGAAGGCAGATATCATCATGCGTTTTATCTGTAGCCCTGGTTTCAAGGGTAATGCGAAGTCAGAATGAGGGATGGTGGGTATCTACTCAAACTCTAGACGAAGTAAGGATGGGTAAACAATAAATGTGCTCCCCAGCTTTGCTTTCATCTCTTCATGTTCTACGATAGAAAGATAAATTTTATTCCGTCGCTTGTATTCCTTAAATCGTACCATGATTGAGTACCTGTTTTTTTTTTTTAAAAAAACAAGTGGTTAGTTTCATAAATTAAAAAAAGGGGAAAGGAAGCCCCCCCCCAAAAATCCTCGCAGGTTAGTTTTTAAGGATATGTAATCTTCGGCAAGCTCATTACCATTGCTCAATCCTCAGGCGGCACTTCGCGCTGGCACGTGCGAGGGCTTTCTCCTCGAAGTCTAAAGACCGAGTCCGATCGCCCTCACACACAGAGTTTTTAAGTGCTATGTCTAGCTGGTATATGTAGAGGCTTTCTCCTGAAGGTCTAAAGACCGAGTCCGATTACCCCAGCGCATAGCGAGTCTTCAAGTGCTACACCCGTTGGCATGTGCAAGGGCTCTTCCTTAAAGTCTAAAGACTGAGTCTGATCGCCTTCACACACAACGAGTCTTCAACTACTAGACCCTGGTGGCATATGCAAATGTTCTCTCCTCAAGGTTTAAAAAACCGAGTCTGATAACCCTTGCGCACAACAAGTCTTGAAAAGGATCAACCTGCAGATAAACTACCACAATACACACAAAAAAACAAAGAGAGAGAGAGAGAGAGAGAGAGAGAGAGAGGTTCAACGCTGCAATAGCTCATGCAATTCAAAATAAATATATATAAATTTCTTTTCAGGGGAAAAGGAAATTGTGACATACAAAAAAAAAAAAAAGCAGTATAAAAATGCGTATAAGTCGTAAGAAGTACCTTTGGAAATTTCTTACTTGAGTATTTATGATCAGTTGGCTCCAGGAAGCACAAGATTTCTACAGAAAAAAATTTAATTATTTTTATAGCTATTCTCAAGTGTTGTTAAAAAAAAAAGAGAGAAAAAAAGAGAAAAAACATCAATCAAAAAAAAAGAAGGGGCACATAGTGGGAGCAGTCCTGGAACAGCAAATTACCTAGTGGTGTTGGGTTTGCTGACAGATTTCGATTAGGTGTTGCTGTGGCAAATAGTTTGCGATCGAAAGTTCCCTACAATGCTGTCTGTTAGGCGATAATTTATCGCATTTTACATGCCCTTTTCACCTAATCTTAGCTCGTATAATAACATAATCTTTAGAGTTTTTTCTTGTTTTATTAAATATTCTTTGAGATTTTTACTTGTTTTGTTTATTCTTGCAGGCAATAAGTTGAACCAAGCAAATGTCGCGAAAAAGGGCAGAAAAGGATCAAAACAGGCGAAAAGGCGGAAAAACGGGAGCCAGCCGGGGCAGCCGGCCAGCAAGGTGGCACGGTGGCACGGCCGTGCCACGTGGCACGGTGCAGCCATGCCACATAGGCACGGTCGTGCCTCCCCTGGTTTCCTTCGGTTATTCGCGGCCCGCCTTGTCTTCTATTTAATCCTCTTTTCTCGACGTTGTTCGGGGGCTCTCTCTTCTACTTTTCTAGGTTAGTTTAGGTTAGATTTATCCAATAAAAACCCCAATAGGAGGATTAGATTAGGATTGTAGTTGGTATTTTGGGATTCAAGCTTATGGATTTCAAGTTCTACAATCAATTCAAGCATAAGTTTCCCTCTTCTTTCTCTTTTTATTTCATCGTTGTTCTTATTTATATTTTGTTGTTTTAATTCTTGTAATTACTTTGTTTGGTTTATATGTTTAGTTTTTGTCGTTAATTCATGTTATTTAGCTGTTTAGATTCGTTTTATTTCATTGCCTTTGTTTCGTTCTTCATGTTCATGTTCTTATTTGTTAGTTTAGGTTTTCATTCGTTTTTGATGTTTAGTTGGTAGATTGTGTTGGCTTGGATTGTGATTAGCCTCTGGATGGCTAATTAATCTTGTAATTGGCCTAACCATACCCAATCTATGCCTAGAACCTAGAGTTTTCCTTCACGCCCGCCAAGTGTTCGATGAAATGCCTGAGAGGGTTTTCATCCATATTTTTGGGCGATTGACTTATGCTGAGAGGTGAGGTCAATTTGCTAGTGTGGGAGAGGGAATGGCCGAGTTCGGGACACGAAAGTAGTATCCGAATCGAGTAGGTCTGGGGTTGCTAGTTTTGTGGTCTAATTCGACTAACCCCACGAAAGTAGGTGGTTACGCGAGTTAGACTAGCTCATGACCCTTGAGAGAGGGCTTGGGTGGTCTTTGATGATGCAACCGACCATCTCTAGTTCGTAGTGTGGTTTGGGTAGGTTAGGACTCATCTTGGTTAGTTAGTTTATCCATTGGTAAAATCACAACTCCAAGTCGTTTGTTTCTGTGTTTATAACGTAGTTTAGTTCCCCCTTTTCACCCTTCGATCCTGCCTAGCTTGAGACGCTTTAGTTAGCTCTGGTAGTTGAAAACACAATTCCCTGCGGACGACACCCCAAGTACTCAACGATACACCTTGCACTTGGGATTTATAAATATTAAAACTTTTTCTTGCAACACTGTCCGAATCGTGAATGGGGGAGCACAATCTACATTCATTAATAAGCTCACGTGAGGGTGTTTCTTGATACACACACACACACACACACACACACACAGAGACACACACACACACTAAAAAACAAAGAAGAGAGAGAGAGAGAGACAAGGAAAGTTGGGCGCAGCATACTAAACAAGCCAATAAAAAATAGGGTTTTTGGAATGTAATAATCCCAACTTATGGGATGGTGGAAGATAATAAACTGAACTTAAGAAATCCTTACCAGTGAGCTATACTTTGAAGTGATTTAATTTTGGTATACTACCACCGAGTTGGACTCATCGAAAAGATAACATGGCGATAGTCAATGCGTATGTGTAAATAAGAAGCGAATAAAAAAAAAAGAAAAATGCAAGTTTGACCTTGTTTATCCTAGTAAGATTAGTTGACCGTTTAATTTTGGACACATCAAGCTCTCTCTTTCCTCATTCTCTCTACTTGCTCAGTCTCCCTCCTCTTGAAATAAAACTTCGCACTCAACGTAATTAAAACCTATAAAAGGAAAGCATACTAAGTTTCCCCCTTTCTCTCATTAAAATTTCAAAATTAACTGGAAAAGTGAAAATCCTAGAGTTAGAGTGTTGCGAATTGCGAGCAAAATTGAGTGTTTTTTCATCCTTTATTACTGTTAAAGTGGAATTGGAAGGTGGTTGTTAGCAAAATCAACTAGGAAACTGGGGGAGAAAGTGGAAAAGAAGCACAGCCGCACTTTTCAGACTAAAGCGTTGAAGGTAAGCTTTTTGTACTTAATTGTGATTAATTTAAGCGTGTAAAGGACACTAAGTTTCTGTTATTGTTTATTGTTGGGTTGAACAGGGGTTAAGGTTGTGTAATATGCCTGCTTTTGTAAATGTCGACCTAATGCATGTATGTTTTTATGTTTGATTTGTCTTATAAACAGTGTAATTGACGAAAATGAGTGTTGATGACATAATTGTAGAGATTCATCATGGGCGAAAATTTGTGGATGGTGTTAACGTGTAATACGTTGGAGGTGGAGTGTCTGAGATTGAGCCTGTTGACATAGATGGGTTATCTAGGTTTGAGATAATTAGACTTGCTAAAGATATTGGGTTTACCAATGTGGAGGAATTTTACTATCTAATACCTAGAATGAGTTTGAGAGAGGGGCTGAGGACTTGTCATAATGATTTTGAATCATTAGATATAGCTGCTGCTGCTGCTGCTGCTGTTCATAAAAGATTGGTTGTGTATTTAGTCCATAGGGTGGATGTTCCAAAGGAAGTGGTCCCCGAGATGTCAACTTTACCTTGCCCTTCTATGGCCACACAACAGTCCAATGTGGACCCAATTAGCAGCAACATCAATGATGGTGAAGAATGTTGCCAAAAGGTGGGGCTTGATGGGTCAACAAGTACAATTGGGTCTCAAAATTCAAGGGGCACCAAAGTGAAGCATACTTCAAAAACATCCCCTTCTAGTGGGAAAAAGCAAAAGGTTAATAAGAAAGGCCCAATTAAAGAACCTGCTCAGTAAGCCCAAACACCCACACCAACCCCAACCCCAACCCCAACCTCAACATCTGCTGCTATCCCTATTCCATCCCCGACTAGCACAACTCGTAAGCCCCAATCACATGACACAACCCCTGTTTTCAATGTGAACAATGAGCATGTACCTCAATGAGATTGGGAAGACCCTAGACCTAAGGCATCTATTCCATGGGATAAATTGATTAAGGGTGGGTCACTCAATGAAGAGTCTGGTGACAGTGAATATGTTCCTGAAACTGAGGTTGACTTAGAGGCCTTTGACGACATTGCATGTAGCATTTCAAAGCAAGAGGCAAAAGAAAAATAAATGTGGGTGGTGGTGCTGATGATGATGGGTGTGAGAATGATGGTGATGAGCATGATTTGGATACTGATATTCAAGATGAATGGGAGACTAATGTTGAGGATCTGGAGATAAGTGATGAGGAGTGGGCAACTGCTAAGGCTAAGGTTGGTGAGTGCAAGAAACAAAAGGGTTTAGGAAGGACTGATAATGCTGAACAGGTGGGCAAACAAGACATGGCTGCAGATAAGCCTGCTACTGGTGGTATTGAACAAACACACTTAGGTTCAAAGTTTCATAGTGATTATAAGATTTCTGCTGAAATGGATATTGATGGAGAGACTAATGAGGATGTTCTTAGGTTGTTAAGAAAAAAGGAGAAATCTATTAAGGTGGATAAGCATACTAATTTTAAGAAATTAAAATGGCAGGCTGGAATGACTTTTGGAACAGTTCAGGGGTTCAAGGATGCAATATCAAGCTTTGCAATAGCACAGGGTATGACTTAATAATCTTTGACTCAAGAAGAAGAAAGGTAGGTACAATTTGCAAACAGGGCTGTAGATTCAAAGTGTATGCATCATGGGATAAATCCAAAGCTACATGGATTGTTAGAACAGTAAACAACCACCATGTTTATGCAAGGAACATGGTGAAGAATAGACAATTAAAATATACATGGATTGCGTCCCACTACTTGCTTAGGTTCAAAGAAAATCTAACATGGCCTGCTAAAGAATTGGTTAATGCAGTTAAAAAGGATCATGGGGTTGTCATAAATAAGTGGACTGCTTATAAAGCAAAATAAGCAGCTTATGGAATGTTGCATGGCTCAATGTTTGACCATTACTCAAAGCTAGGAAGGTACATTGAGGAGCTGAATAGGTCAAGCCCACGTAGCTCATTCATTATTGAAACTGATCCTAATATTGTCAAGGACATCCCTGTTTTCCAGAGGATGTTTGTCAGCTTTGAGGGGCTCATGAAGGGCCTACTTTCAGGCTACAAGCCTATGATATGCATTGATGGTAGCTTTTTGAAGACATTCTTGGGAGGTTGTCTACTGGCTGCAATTGGCATCGATGGAAACAATTAAATATTTACAATTGCATGGGTTGTTATTGAAGGTGAAAACAATGACTTCTGGGAGTGATTTCTTCAATATTTGAGGGACTGCCTTGGAGGTACAAATAGCTTTGGTTGGAGTTTCACATCAGATTAACACAAGGTGATTTTCTTCTACTGTAAACTCTTTTTGGGTTGGAGTCCAAGCATATGATTGACCTTGCATTTTTTTAAATACAGGTCATTCTTCATGCTCTGGCAATTGTATTCCTTAATTGTGAACACAGACACTGTGCTCGACATATCTATGCAAATTGGAAGAAGACTCACAAGGGTAAAGAACTAAAACTTTTATTTTGGAATGCAACAAAGGCATACAACCAAACTGATTTGAAAGATGCAATTGAGGCACTAAGACAAACCTCCTCTAAGGCAGCAGAAGATTTTGAGTATCAAAAACCAAGACTATTTTGCAGTGCCTTCATGAGAGAGGATTCAAAGTATGACGTTATTGTCAACAACATAGCTAAGACTTTCAATGTCTATTTTGTCCATGCAAGAACCAAACATTTAATTGATACGTTAGAGGATATTAGAATGGCTTTGATGGAGAGGATTGTGGTAAAAAGGTCCACTATGGAAGCATCTAAAGATGATATCTATCCTAGAATAAGGAGTAAATTAGAGAAGAAAAAAGAAAAAAAGAGAAATTATTTCCCTGTTCCAACGGGCAACAAAGTATTCCAGGTTAAGCACAGGCTAGATAGCCTTATTGTAGATCTCACCCAAGCCAAATGCACATGTAGAAAATGGAATCTCACAGGAATACCTTGTTATCATGCCATTGCATGTGCAGCATGGATGAAGCAAGGTCTAGAAAGTTATGTGCATTCTTATTTCAAGAAGCAGAGGTATATGATAACCTATGAACGTTCAATATCTCCCTGTGCTGGAGAGAGACATTGGCCTGAAAAGGACATGCCACTGCAACCTCCACCAGTTAAGGTAGGGCTTGGTAGACCAAAGAGAAACAAAAGGAAAGTTCCACATGAAGATCCAAAGAAGGCAGGCAGGTTGACAAGACATGGAAGGCAGATGGTGTACACCAACTGCAAGAGTACTGGTCATAACAAGAAGGGATGTCCTCAACTAACACAGTCTACTCATGGCAACCCACCTCCACAAAAAAGGCAATGGGGCGGACCAAGGAAACAAGCTGAGCTTCTCAGTGAGCCGAGGGAGCAGGGAGCAGCAACTACCAGAGGTAAAGAAGGAATTAGAGGCAGGAGAGCTAGAGGGAGAACAACTAGGTAAGTGTTTCACATTTAACTTTTTTTTTTAAAAAAAAAGATTCTAGTTTTTCACATTATTAATTTTTTATTTTTCAATGTCTTAGGATATTCCATTCTCATCTGGACCACATTTCATGACAGACCAAGGCCAGCCTCTCATTTTCAGTCAAGCATTAGTAGCTACCAGTAGCTCACAGCTTTTTATTAGCTTTCCATAGTCAAGATTCCAACTTCCCTGTAGCCTTTAAGTGTCAGATTTATACATTGAAGCAGTCAAATTTAGGTGTGGTGTTCTTTGTCGTGTATTAAACTTATGTAATTTGGATATCAGGTATATATGCTTGAGGCTTAACGTGCCAGGTTTACAGTGACTTGCAAACCTTTTTGGCTCATTTTGTTGACATACAGTGAAAGTAATGACTATTTTGGATCATTACTTGCTCATTAATTCTACCAAGCATAATATTATAATGACTATTTTGGATCACATGCTTTTGTAGTAAAATATTTAAACACATTTCACCATTTTTATTCTTTTCATTCATTCAATACAAAGTACAGCTACCCAACCACATTCATCTACCTTGATAAATAGCTACAAAGTTTCAACACCAACTCCTTACATTTTCCCTGACCAGAACTACCACAACTAAGAAAATAGTCAGATACATCCACATTTTGTGCCACCCCCACTTGTTTGCAGCTGTAAGTTTTAGTGCCATGACTTCCTCGTTCACTGCCTTCATTTCTTCTTCAACTCTTCTCCTCTTCTCCTTCTCCTTAACAATCTTGCTTCTTAATTTTGTATTCTCTTCTTTCAACATTTGCAGCTTATCAGCATTCATTGTGTTCTCTTCATCCCATTTGAAAAATCCACAATCTTCATTAACCTACAAACACACAAAAGTAACACATCAATTGCAGATTGCACCTATTCATTAAACCCTAATTTTCATCAATCCAGTAATGTAACCCTATTTTGATTTCACTTACCTTCCACAATTGACACCCAAAAAACTTTCTCCCCCTATTTGGGGGTCTTCTATAGGTTTGATATGTAGTAGGTATGCCATGACAACACTTCACCATGTCTAGATTCGTGGCTACTTAAATTTGATGCCTTCCCAGAATCCGATGACCCAACAATATGTGTTGTTCTACCAAAGATGTTCACCTCTTCGAACGAGATATACACTTCAGGCCTTCGTTTTCTTCTTTCTTGAGAAAATCGTGTCTTTTCTTTGAAGAGGAGGGAGACTGCTCTACGAGAGAGATTGAACAAGGAGAGAGACTGGGGAAGGAGGGAGACTGAGGAAGAAGAGAGAATGAGGAAGGAGAGAGCCTGATGTGTCCAAAATTAAATGGTTAACTAATCTTACTAGGATAAACAAGGTCAAACTCGCATTTTTCTTTTTTTTTTTTTGTTCGCTTCTTATTTACACATACGCATCAACCACCACCACGTCACTTTTCCGACGAGTCCAACTTGGTGGTGGTATACCAAAATTAAATCCCTTCAAAGTATAGCTTATTGGCAAGGATTTCTTAAATTCAACTTATTATCTTCCACCAGCCCATCAGTTGGGATTATTACATCTCTAAAAACCCTAAAAAAAACACCTCAAATCATGCTTTCACACATTAATGATTCATTGGGAATGGAAAAAACATCTGTGAGCCACTCTTTAATCAAATTTGCTGATGCCAGTGCAGTAAAAAAGGCACGTTAAGGGCATTAAAAAGGAGAGGAAACTTCTTGAAATTAAAAAAAAAGAGATAGGAGGCGGCTAGGTTTTTTGCTTGGACACAACAAAAGGAAACTAGGATCATCCTATTGATCAACCAGGTCAAGATTTTGACAAGTCATGATTATGGCTAAGTTCTCTTCCCTAAAATGAATTCATAAAAAAAACTCATGGCGACATCAGTCACGCTTGAACACTATCAAGTCACTTACATGACCTAGTCTCGAAGGAGCAATTTGTAGATACTAAAAAAATATATAAATATGTGCTACGTTATAAAACAATTTAAATTAATTAATTTAAGTTAGTCCGAATTAATTGATTTAATTATTTAGGCTCAAACGACTATCAAGTCAACAGTCCAATAAAGTCTCAAGTCAACGGAGCTACAGATTATCAAGCCACGAGCTCAGTTGACTACCAAGTTATCAATTTAAATAAACTCCCAAGTCATCGGTCCAAGTCCAAGGCCCATCTATCGATCCAGGAAGGCTATTAACCTGCGAACCCTAGAAGAGAGGGTAGGCTCCTCCCTATAAATATAGTTCCACCCTCTTATTCGGGAATCAAAATTTCTCTCATAGAAGACCCTCTAGAAAGAGGCAACAAGCACATCAAAATGTGCCGTTTACTCAAGAGATTGAAGTGCACACTTGATCGAGATTCTAGATATTTCGACCTTCTATCAAGTCACAAACAAAAGATCGAATCAGAGGAGTTTAATTTACTCATTTGTAACAAAATATTCAAAGATTGTACCCATTTTTATTATATAGAGATACAAAAATTGAATTTGTTCCATATCTCTTGTCTTAATTCAATTTAGACTTAAAATTTGTGGTTACAAAAGTACCCACCTAAATTTGCCCATTCATATATGATTCTAATTCCATTTCTTTTAGGTGTCATTTTTTTTCTTTTTTATTATTTTCTTCTTGATCATGCAATCCTTCGCTCCCTAACCTCATGCTTGGCACCATTCATGAGTATGAACCCACCATTTTCCGTGCTTTGTATTCTTGATTCCGTTCCTTGATCAATTGAACAAAGTTAGTAGAAATTAGGTTCCGTAAGGGTACATGCTATCTGGTTTCATTCCTGATGTCATTCTGATTCGAGTAAAGCAAAATAGACCCTTCTTCATATTGAGTGACTTTTTAATCTGAATCCTGCATGTATTGGACGATTTTATTTTCAATAATTCTCACTTCTCCATGTTCATTTTGTCTAATTTGCTTGGAATTTTTTAAACTAAAACCGTGAAGTGTATGTGAGACCCATAGTCCGAAACTTTAGATGGAGCTCTAAATTTTTTTTTTTTTAAACAACAATTCATCCTGACAGTTTTATTGACTGAAACCGTCCGAAATCAATCGTAATATGCATGATTTTCCATCCCCTCCCATGTCATAAATCTTTAGGTGTTCACTATTAAAGCAATTTGAGCGGAACGATGGATGACTATTTTGCTGTTCTGAATGTTTTTGTAGATCCGATTGCCTATTACTTCCTGTTACCAACACTCTTGTGCTTTTTTTGTAGGGAAAGTGTACGTTGTTATGCATGGAGGAAATGTTACCGTGCTTCTGTAGGAGTTCGTCTGTACGATCTTGCAACAATAGGAAAAAAATGTTCTTATACTTGGAAGATTACCGTAACATACGTTCTCATTTTTGCTGGGAATAATCATCGATTCATCATTGTTGAAATCTGTTCAAAATTGGAGTAATTGACAGGTTCATATGTGCCCTTTCCACACATTTTGTACTTTGACGGTTTATTCTACATCATCAGGTCTGATTATATCGTGGCAAATTTCTTTCACACAAGCTAATACGAACTATCCCAGTCAAAAACCAGTATAGAACACAAGTTTTCATACGAGACTGTCTCAAGAATCGCTTCTTGGAGATGAACTTTATTTTTTTATTAGGCTTTTTCCAAAACCCTCCTCTTGCTCTATCTTAGTTAATTTAAAATTTTTGGTTTAGATCTGATGATGTTTAGGGTAG
Organism: Carnegiea gigantea; assembly: GCA_029747015.1. Taxonomy (NCBI): domain Eukaryota; kingdom Viridiplantae; phylum Streptophyta; class Magnoliopsida; order Caryophyllales; family Cactaceae; genus Carnegiea; species Carnegiea gigantea. The sequence goes on along the minus strand of JAKOGI010000083.1, from coordinate 1,114,056 downwards.
TATGAAACTTTTTCAGGCTGGCATGAGTTGTACGGATCTCAAAAATTGACATTTGAAAACCCTGTATGGCCTTCCATTAAAAGTGAGAATTCTACTACACAAAAATCCAAGGCGTTGCTTGCTTACTACAACAACAAGAACTCCTCCCAGTGTAAGTCCCGCTTCCACAAGGCCTGAGGAGATCTAAATGTAGGCAGTCTTCCCCCTGTGCACATGACTACACGTAGAGAGATCATTTTCAATAGACCCACATAAACAGTTAGATCTTTAGATGTTGAAAAATGGTTGGTAAAATAATTTAGCAAACGCAAGAGCTAAATACTTAAAATAAGCTTCCTCACTAATAGATAGACACCCAAGTCTGTCTAGCTTGTGGTGTTTGGTGTTCATGGTGTTTGTTGCTCGAGGGAGTCTTTTGGATAATGGTTAATGGAATATGTCGTGACCTTAAGCTTAGTTGTGTTCTCTCCCCAATCTAAATTGAACTCGAAAACCCTACATATTCTTTTTTTTAATCAGAAAACCTCTTCATATTCAAATTCAATGAACCATCCTTAGGGGCTCATAATTCATGATAATATATGCAAGAAAATGTTACAGATGAAAAGTGAACACATTCAGGGCTTGGATCATTTGAAACAGTTTCATTAAAAAAGATTCTGATACATAAGGAGAATGTAGTTAGACTAGGTTAAAACGAGAAGTTGGTACACACGACCTCAAGCAAGAATTGACAGTTGCTGTTAGCAAGACACAAGAAAGCTTGAATTGATGAGAACTATTTGGAGTTTAAAATTTTAGTTGCTAATCTTTTTGAATTGAGAGTATAAATGAGAAGTACTAAAAATAAGTTGCCCTCCAACTTTTGGTCCAAGGTGCAAAATGCTCCTAAGAATTAATGTTAAAGTAAATACCATTTAATCTCACCACACTTGCTCCATTAAATGATGTGGCATTACCGGAAAAATGACGTGGCTTGATCAGAAAACTGACTTTGCCTAATATGCTGACCTGTAAAAAAAAAATATAAATAATCTAATTTTATGAAAATGCTCCAATATAGAGAACCGTAAAGCCCTACTTTTTCTTCATGAAAGAATGAGAAATGGGTAAAGCATATATAAAAGAATAAAATCTCAACCCTCATCAATGACTCACCACCACCAACCACTTAAAAAAGCTAGCCCTTAAAAAAGCTACTTTACTTTTCTCTTCTTCCTGCCCCATTTCTCTCACCTACCCCCATTTCCATGCTCTTGCTCAAGCTCACAATAATTGAGATCTTCAAGCCCAGGTGCCCATACTTCTTCTTATATTCACATCTTATTCATTTTGAAAATTACGTGACATCAATTTCATGAGTTTAGCAACAAAATTTGTGGATGCAGCTCATCTTCAATTGTGGTTCCTAAAATCCATCTTCAACTTTTGCATGTGAGAATTGGCTAAAGAAAGACAACGAAAAGAGGAAGCAACAAAAGATTTAAGGCAAGTCAAGCTTATGTACGCCTTTCCTTCGTGACTTTTCAGTTATAATAGGAACCTTATTGTTGTGCTATGTTCTTCATTTTCTAACATTTTTTTTCTTGCATTGTATCTCTACTATTTCCAGTGTGCCCTCTGTAAGGTTACACTACTGCCAATGTAATATGAATACCACACCTTCCCTTTGTATTTTGGAAATGCTATTTTATGCTGTATCACATTTAGTTGGCCTCTTACCTACTTTGAAATAAAAATTCTTACCAAATTAACACAATATTACCTGTTAGTGCTAAACTTGAAGATGCAAAATACAAGTCCTTAATAAAGTTTTACAAATTAAATGAATTTGCTATACTTGAATTAATCATAACTAAACTTCTTCTTCTTCCAATCTTTGACAGAAGATACCGGATTCCAGCAAGGGTATCAACTTCAAACACACATCAATGGAAAAGACTCAACATGGAGCAAAAATAACTTCAAACGATAGACACCAAATCAAGCCTATTTCAGCATATCAAAGACAAAGTACATAGTCAAAGCCATGAAAGCAATTACACTTACCTGATTATAATAAGGCTTCTCAATTTAGTGATGAAATCGTAAATTTGACAAATTTAAAAGAGAATTGAAGTTGCAGATTTGTTTGAAGCAGAACACAGGATTTATGCTATTAGTTACATTTGGCTGATTGTCTCTTTAGATTCCAATATGCAAAATCACATTATTTAACCTTTTTTTTAAAAAAAAAAGCCAGATAAATTGCTGAGTCATCAAGAAGAGCCAGATCATTTTTTTTCCCCAACCAGCCATGTCATCCACCAGAAAAAGGAATCGAAATCTTATATGGGTCAAAGGGTATTAACTCTTTCTTTAAAGTCTAGGGGTATTTTCTAACTCAAAACAAAAGTTCAGGGGTTGGGTATTTTTGGAACTCGTATAAATTAGACCTGACAAAACTGACCCGAGACCCGAAACCCGAACCGAATAATCCGGATCCATACCCGAACCGACACCCGAAATTGGTTGAATCGATTTGGACCTGAATACCTGACGTAAACTGATCCATAACCGAACAAAACCCGAAGTTGACCAAAACCTGAAATGACCCGCACCCGAAATGACCCGACCCAATTCATACCCGATCCGTAGTGACCCGACCTGAAGTGAATCGAAAATAGACAACCCGCACCCGAACCGTACCCGACCCGTTTTAAATCCGATCCGGTTCCTACCCGCCTCAATTTAACCCGAATTAAACCCGAACTGAATATACCCGACCCGAATGCCCGATCTGAGTATACCCGACCTGAATATAACCCGAAATTGTAATTTGCTAATCCAACAAGTTGTCAATCATCTCCTAACAAAGCCTCTGTTTACATCCAAAATTACCCAGAATTAACTTCTTATGGCCAAACAATAACCACTAAAAAAATATTTTTTATTTTAAAAACAAAACCCAATTTTTTTCTCCATTTTCCTTCACCTCCCAAATCATTTCTGATAAATTCCGACAACACAATCAGACGGATTTAATCTCAACAAGTGGGGCTTTCAATTCTAACAAATTTCAAGTTTCAAGCCATTTATCACTCCATTTCTCCCCCAAATGGGCAACCCCACATTCACATTCCCAAACCCACAAAAATTCAATCAATACTCTAGGAAAAACAGATAAGACCCAGAAAAATTAGACAATCAGAAAACTAACCAGAGCGAAATTGGTAGCGCCGGCTGAGAGATGATGATGCTGATGAAGAAGACAACCGAGAATTCCAAAGATCACCACCATCCATACTCCCTTCTCGACAATAATACTACTGATCTTCTTCGCTCACAACTCAGAAACTGCACCTGTTGCAAACAATTTATCAAGCATAACAACAAATGAAGTACAAGGATTACAGAGAAGAACAAGAAGAAAATAAAACTCACCAGCGTCCGAGGAGAGCGAATTTGAGGAGAAGGAGGGAGACAGAGGGCTGCGGCACTGCAGTGCTGGAGTCTGCTACAATTTCTAGGGTTTCTGACTTTCAGTTCACTTTGAGGAGCGGCAGACGGGGACTCGGGGAGAGTGGGGAGACTGGAGACTGAGATGGGGAGATGGGGACTGGGGAGACTGAGGGCAGCGTGAGTTTGAGGCAGAGAGAGTTTGAGAGCGAAGAACACAGAGTCTGAGACTCGTGAATTGGTAGCAGGCAGGCAAGGTTTGGAACTTTGGATTCTAACTTTTCAATTTGTGCCCCAAAAATTCAAAGTCCCGCCAAATTAAAAGTCCAACCACAAAGCCTTACTTTTTATTTTTTAATATCATATACCGTTCGGAGCAGAATTTGTCGATAAATTCGAATAATCCGGACCCGATTCAGTAAATTCAGATCCAACTCGATTTTGAATTCGGACATATCGGAATGTTCGGATTTCAAATTCGAAGATAAAAAAAGTGTCCACACATAGTTTTTTCCAGGTCAGACAAATCCGGGTATCCGGGTTGGACCGTTTTTTACTGATTGATCTATTTCACCAGTTTATTTCAACGAATTAAATAGGTATTTCTTCGTGTCGAAAATTTCAACCACAATCTAACCTATTTAATTAAACGAGTTAATTGTGTCGAAAAATTTACAAATGAAATCTAAGAAATTAAATTTAGGTAAAAAAATAAAATAGTTAATAGTTTTTAATTTATAATTTGATAGATCCGTAATAAAAATATCAGAGGTATAATACTTAGTCAAAATAAGAATTATGAGAAGATAAGCATAATTAACAAATCATTAACTTATTAAGATCTAACAATATTATCTTACTATTTAATTTACTTAATGACTTAAATCAATTAGTTGAGTTTAGGAGGGCAAAGACAAATAATTCACTCATATGATCTCATAATATAAATTTAATTATTTTTGTAACATGTTTAAAATTTTATTCTACAGAATCATATTCAAACAATATATGTTTACATATGATCCCATAATAATGATAATTAACACATACTCATGTATTGTATCTGCTTTTGAGTTTTGAGTTTTGACTCATTGTAAACATGTAAATCAAGCTGCTAATTCCAAAAAGACAAATCAATATTGATGTGTAATCACTTTGAATTGATTATTGAAAATGTCAATTTGAAACAATCTGTTTCTATTTCCTAATTCAAATATGACAAATATGAAGTTATGAATCAAAAAAATAAAAATTATATTATTTTCTTAATTTCTCTTTTTGGTTATTTTTCAAGGTATATCTATTTTGGCGTTGAGCCTTGCTGTTAAGACAATTGACTCATGAATCATGATTGGCGTTAGGTTGGTTACTAGTTTTATCATAGCATGATCTTAATTGAGATACCTGAAATTTGACTTAACAACACATAAATCGTAATTGTTTAGACAATTACACGTCGCATAACTACATAAAATACAGGGCCACAGATCACAGATGGGTGGGTTGCCGGTTGCACTTGTAACTTACTAACCGTCATGGTAAATGTATAACTGCTACCTAAGCCCATAAAAACTGTCATACTTGAAACTTGACTTAACAGCCCGTAAATCATAATTCTTTAAATAATTGCACTTCCTAATAATTTTACTTAAACTTTAAAACTTATATATATATATATATATATATATATATATATATATATATATATATAATATATATATATATATATATATATATATATATATATATATATATGGACATATAAATGATTAAACTTTAATGTATGGCTTAAAAAAAACATACAATAAATGAGTTTGTCTAATTAAATGAATTTTATCTTTTAACTATAACGTAAGATCATATTTGAGCACATTCAAAATATATACTGACCCAAAATTAACCCGACTTAATTTACGCCTAACCCGATTTACACCCGACCTGACATTCACCCGAACATTGAACCGAATCCCACCCGATCCAAATTAGACTCAACCCATACTCGATCCGAACCGAATTACCGTACATAACCCGAAACGTACCCGACCCAAACTCCAACTGAACCGGACCCGAACCTGACCCGAACATGGTTGACCCGAAAGTTACCTGAAAACCGAACTTCACCCGACCCGACCATGAATGACCCGAAAGTTTCCCGAACCGAACTAAGACCCGACCCGTACCCGATCCAAATGACCCGTTTACCAGGTCTAGTATAAATGAGTAACCTAACAATGTTATACTTCTCTAACGGAATATTCCATAATTGTGCTCTAGTATCTTGATACTAATTTCTTCAAGTATTCATAATTAACTTGATTAAGTAATACTTGAGTAATTAAAGTTTAAGTTGGTTAATCTATTACTTCTAACAATATGTTAATAACACCATGACTTAAAAAAAATTTCACTTCATAATTTGGAAGTGTAGACATGTTTTGAATTGTGAAGGGGGGAAATTGAATTGATTGCCCCAATTTGAGGGTTGCTTTGTGCTAATAATACGCTAGAAATCATACAACTTAAAAATCATCAACGGATGCTAATTTAATATATTTTGCGTGCAAACATAGTAAACATGTTATGCATATTTGTTTAAAACACACAAAAAAAGAATTTAATACTTTTTTCAGAGGCATTTAGAAGACAAAACGGTGGCTTGCGAATATTAAGCAAACAATAATTTGAGGATGGAACCTAACGGAGAAGCCTTTCGATTGGAGTATTCGTTGCGAGAACAAAGCAAAGCATGATTAGTTTTTAAAAATTGTACAACTTTTTTTCTCAGGAAAGAAAATTGTTAATTAAGTTAATTATATATATATTGAAGGAAATTTGGAAATATTCCGTTATATTTTGTAACAGTGTTCGTTTAACTCATATATTTTTGATTCAAAATTAGCAACTAAAATTTTAAACCTTAGATAGTTTAGACACTAATTAATTAAATTACTCAAACTTTGATCACAACAATGATCTCCTCTTGTCATGATTCATTTAGGGTATGTTTGGTAGGGGAGAAAATTATTTTTTCGGAAAATCATTTTCCATGGAAAATGATTTCCCAAGGAAAATAATTTTCCACCTACATTTTCTGCTGCTTGGTAGAATGGAAAATTATTTTCCCGAAAAATCATTTTCTGCTGTTTGGTAGAATGAAAAACCATTTTCCAATACTATAATTCTCAAGTGTTGGATACTAATAGGCTTAGCCAATAGATAAACGGTCAATTTAGTCATTAAGCAGTGCTTGCAAAGTCATTAAACAGTCATAAAGTCATAATTCTCAATTGTTTGTTCTCCTTAGCCAAAAAAGGGGAGACCAAAAAAAAAAGAGAGAGAGAAATATCACTTCATTCAATTGTTCTCCTTGAATTTTTCAAGCCAAATCCTTCTCAGTTTGTCGCTCTTCGCTAGAAAGCCCTTTGCAAGGTTTTCACACTCTACGATGTGATCGAAAGCGCTACCGAAAAAGTACTCTTCAAACCCTTCGGTTTTCATCACTTCTTGATAAAGAAGGTCGACGTCGAGTTTGGATTTAGATATCTTTTGTAGAGCCATAGCGACTTCTGCCATTTGGGTGCAGATATTTTGAAGTTCCAAATCGTTCTCACGGGTTCTCTTTCGACTTTTTCTTGATTCTAATGGCGCACTTCAAGTTGATTTTAAAAGCTCTCGAATACAGCGGCGAGAGTACTTCAACCGGCTTCCAACAATGGCGAGAGCCAAAACTTCCAAATTCAAAAGAGAGAGTAAGGCTTTCAAACGTTGCTGAAGCTTTCCTGAAATCGAATAGAAGTTATAAAAGCAGAGTTGTTTTCGACCCCAGGAAAATGATTTTACGGCCATTTTTACGGGAAAACATTTTCCTTCTCAGGTGGTAAAATCATTTTCCCCTGAAAATGATTTTTCCCTCCGCTTTTTATCAAACAACGTAAAATAGGAAAATTATTTTCCCGGAAAATGATTTTACCCCCTACCAAACACACCCTTAACGTAAAAAGTCTCCAAGCTTGCAGTAAGCCATGGAGCTCATTGCAGTGTAACATTCATAGATGTGTTTGATACTAAGGCTAAGCTAACTAGTGATGCCTCTTCCGTTTGGTTTAGCAACTGAAAATAATTGAACTTAATTTTCACGAACTTCAAAAGGTGAAGTTTTCCACCTCAATGTTGTTATTTATATCTTTTGCCCCTTCGATAATTAAAATTTCTTCTAAGACAAAAGGGCACAAGTAAACAAAACCCTGTTTTTATGGGATAATCTGACATAAAGAAAAGTGGCACAATCAAAAAGGACTTGCTAAGGAAAAATCTTCCCTTAATTTGTAATTTTGGAGTGTCGGACATTAAATGTACTAATGCCTCTTCACATGCAAACAGGTTGCCCTTGCATGCCTCGTTTGTAAATAATATACCATAGTAATTCGTCGCCAATAATGCTCGAGGGCAACCAAATTTCACAACACAGGAAAACCAGACACTGGCTTTGGCAATCGCAGTATCATTTTTGCTAGAAGATCACGGTCTTGTGTTGCCAAGGAGTTGTCAATCTAGTATCCTCATAACGAACTAGTTCCGGGCATTTTGTCTATATTTCTACCATGCATCATGTTCCTCAACGTGTCTGCCCCTTGCCAATAGTTCAAACCTGCAAAGATATTCGATAAGAGAACATAAGTTGAAGGGCAACTCTGATTTAGACGCATTGCACGCTCTGCTGCTCTCCGTCCGGCTTCAATATCCCCATGTATGTGACAAGCACCAAGTAAGGTCTGCCAAATCAATGGTCCTGGTTGGAAAGGCATTTTAGAGATGAGCTCCTCTGCTTCTTTTATATGCCCAGTTCGTCCTAGAAGATCCACCATACAAGCATAGTGATCCTCTCCTGGTGATATTCCATGTTGGTAAGCCATAGAAGCGAAATATCTCCACCCTTCCTTGACATGAGCTCCTTGGCTGCAAGCATAAAGAACACATAAGAATGTGATATAATTTGGTTCAATGCCCTTTGCTACCATTTCATCAAAGATTCCAAGAGCTTCTGCTGTGAGGCCATTTTGAGCAAACCCCATCACCATAGTTGTCCAAGTAACAATTGTGTGGTCCTTTAATCTTCGAAAAACCTTCATACTGTCATCCATGCATCCACATTTTACGTACATGTCAAGCATAGCATTGTCAGCACATATATCTATTTTATTTCCAAGCTTGATTCTCAAGCCATGTGCTTTCTTTCCTTCATCCAAGGAAGCCATATCAGCACAAGCTTTACAGGTGGTTGCAAGACTAAATAGATTTGGCCTTATTCCCGCCATCCTCATTTCTCTGAGAAGTTCAAGTGCTTTGCTTGGCACCCCACAACTCACACATCCGGTTGCCATTGTTGTCCAAGATACAACATTCTTGGAGGTGATCTCATTAAAAGCTTTAAATCCATTAACCAAGTCCCCAAACTTCAAATACATATCAACTACTGAATTTCCGACACAAGTTTCAGTCCCATAACCGTACTTCAAGAGCTGCCCATGAACCTGCATCCCTAATCTATCCTCGCCAATGGCAGCCAGGCCAGTAATCACAGTGGAAAATGAAAACCCATCAGGGCTCACACCTTCCTGTATCATCCTTAACCAGAAATGTGGGACCTCCGATGGTGAAAACTGCAAATAGCTATTGATCATTGTGTTCCAAGACACAATATCTCTAACCGTACACTCTTCAAAAGCCTTTACTGCATGCACAAATTGTCCATTCCTAATCAAAGCCATTAGAAACGCATTGATAACAAACACATTCCATTCAAATCCTAATCGAACAACCAATGCATAAAGCTGAGATGCCTGATGCACATAACCAGTGAAGGAACATGCACTGAGAGCACTAACTAAAGTGAACTCCGTAGGCCTGACATCAGCTCTGTACATGTGGGAGAAGAAGAAGAGAGCTTTGGTCGGATGCCCACATTGAACAAAACCAGCAATAAGAGAAGACCAAGACACACAGTTTCTTTCAGGCATTTCATCGAACAGGTTGCGAGCACTGTCAAAGTCCCCACATTTAACGTACATTTGGAGGAGGAAATTCTGAAGGTAAAGGGATGAAAAGCAAGGGTTTTTGATAAGCTGGGCATGGGCTGCTTTTCCACGGGGCAAATCTGAGTTCTGACAAGAGTATTTGAGGACATCAGAGTAGGACTTGATTCTGTCGCCTATTTCAATGCCCAGATTAGTGAAGAAGCTATTTGATGTTATGGTAAGATGTTTGCGAAGCGAGAATGAAAACAGATATTGGGCCCTTCTTGATTGGAAGAAAAGAGCAGTTGGAAAAAGCATCTAATGGAATTTGGTGACCCCAACATCCATATTTTTGCCAATGCCTGCTGCAGATAGCCGTTGGCCCTCTCTTTTTCTTGTTAGAAGTCCAATTTTCTGCAATTTATGTCCACCTTCCTGTCTCCTACTTTCTCCCTCTATAAGCGGCAATTGCAAATGAAATGCGTTGGGTTTGTTAAGCAACAAATAACCCAATTCGATAGCGAGGTTAAGCCCTCCGGACTCTCACTTCGTACGCCTCCCTCTGCTCCAACAGTTCACGGTGGCGCTCTCATTGTGGTGCAAGACGGTGGCAACATTTTTGATTTATGTGAAGTATTAATCAAGAATATAGTTTCCCTAACTCAAAACTGTCGGTATTTCAAAGTCATTTTAAAGAGCTCAATGCCTCCCCTCCCCCCCCCCCCCCCCCAAAGGGAGGGCTGGTTGAACAAGGAACTTCTAACATCTCACCCTTACTATTATCTTACCATAGAATGCAATAATTTTAATTCAACGTTGTCATAGGGAAGCCAACTGAGCGACAGATTGGCTAACTAATCAATGCGTATTCCTTTCGAATAAAAGGATTGTAATCTCTTCTCCTCCCATGCTATAGCTAAGGTTTTATTGGAGGACTTCATAGGAATTGCTTTGCCCATGATGATTAGAGCTTAACTGTTCTTTTAGGGGGCCCAACCCCCTCTAATGCATCCAAAAAAAAAAAAAAAAGAAGCTCCCCCGCTCTCTCCCCCTTCCCTCTAGTTTTAGCTCTTCAAAAAACATATTGGATCTACTAGTTCAGACTACCAGTTTAATCTCAAAAATTACCCGATTTGACCGATTTTTTAATTCAACGGCTTAACATGTTATTTCGGATTGGACTATTATGTGATTCCTGGTTGATCCGGTCAGGCCATAACACTGTCTAGTTCACTTTTGAATCAAACAGATCAAGTGATCCAGTCTGGTTCTCGTCACATTGCTTCAAAGAATGAGAATAAGTTTGATTGACTCCATCAAGCAAGTTGGAAGCAAGGCTTCAAGTTTTGCATGATTACGATGGTGAAGTCACAACTGGTACTTTTATAGAAATAGCGGCGGTGTGCTCTGTCATACTTGTAGTTATCACTCTATTACATGCATTACTAGTGCTCGGGATCCTTAAGATGTATATCTTGCAACTTCCTTTGAAGATTGCATAGCATTCTTGAGAGCCATGTCTTCTTTGAAAGGATGCATAACCTATTTTTTTTTTGGATAATGTGATAAGAGAGAGATTGTTCCACTTGTCCTCCCAGAAATTTATGAACTAAAATTTCCAATCTAAATTAAATACGACAAGATATTGAGAAATAAATTTAATATGTATCAACATCTGATGCTTGATACAACCTCTGTATAACTATCACAAGAACAAGTAAAATAAGTTCTCTTACCTCATCTTCTTGGATAAATTTGAATGAATTTATCTTAAGAGGTAGCATAAGAAGCATAGCATCAATCAAGAAGAGTATTTGATCTTTCAAGACTCGAGAATAGACGACATGCAGTTGAAGTGCATGTTATCTTTCTCTAGAGAGAGTATTTGAATTCTTAAGTTTTCATAATGCAAAAACCTCCTTCATGAAAGGAGAAATCCTCTATTTATACGAAATAAGTAATGGTCAACCTTTCCCCTTTCTTTGATGAGGCGAGCGATGATTACCTCCTTTTGTTTTATTTAAAACACAATAATCCTCAACGTTTTTGCAACTTTTAGGATATGCAACATATTTTAACAGGCCAAATTACGTTTTCATGAAAACTCTAATTTAATGGATTTGTACTTAATTTGACATGGGATACGTTTTAATTGGCCAAAATAAATAAAAAATAATTTGCCACATGACAAGCTTTGATTGGCTAGAAATGTTTGCCTTCCACCCCAGAGTTGAAGCCAAGGGGCTCCAATCTCCGTTCTCCACCACTTGCAAGAATTTCCTAATCCTTTCTTTTATATATTTATAGGGGAATTCTAAAATTTTCCATCATGGACATCAAATTTGACTCTAGCTATATGTGGCCTTGTTGCAAATTCTGCTTTGAGATGCCTAGTTCAAAGAGTCCGAGTCACAAACCCAAAATGGCAGATGACGAACAGACCACAATAAAAGCAAATACTACTATTCATGTTATGAAGCGTCAAATATTAATCTCCTAAGGCTATAAGTATGTACAATGAGGCTCTTTTCAGTCACCATGCTTCATCAGCATACAGGAGCTTCTCAAGGTGTCAAGTTATCCAAGTGCAAACCATGTCTCCGGAGAATGCGTATCTGCAACACGAAAACGGGAAAAAGCAGTTACGCACCAAGGTCCTTTTTGGGGGGTGTATGAAGCACCCACGCAGCATATGATTGATGGTTGCGGCCTACGAAATTTTATGAATTACGAGGCAGGCTTCCTTTTAAGTACTTAGGGATCCCATAGCCTTCTCAAAGATGTCATAGCCGCAGACACTGATCCTATGCAGGTAGAGTCCTCCTCATTACTTGTTTGCTTTCTGTGTTATTGGTCTTTGGCAACCGACCATTTCTACCCAACGAATCAAGTTGAGGCAAAAAGTAGGAATTTCTTTTTCCATGCATCGGTCAAAGTGCGGAATACGGCAAAACATATATGGGGCTGTAGCTTCCAAAACGACTCCTCATGGGTCAAATGGATACATAGCCATTACATTTAAAAGGAGGAATTGGTGGGATAGCGGAGCTCAGCTTACTCTCGCTGGTATTGGATGAAACTTATCAAATCGAACGATCAGGTTAAGCACAAGTTTCAAGGCAGCAATTGGAATTCTTGGAAGAAATTCACAGCGCTAGTCAAAGATATGAATGGCCAAGGCATCATAACCTAAAGGTCAGATGGAACATGTGTTTGGAAAATAACTAGTGTTCCAAAATATTCATTGCCTTTTTGGATTGCGATGAATGACAGACATCAATCACCTACTAAAATTGACAAGTATATCAATAACGCATAGGCTTCCCTAAATCAACTGAAAAACTAAAGTAAGTACATCCTTTCAGCTGCCCCCAGCCACCATCATAGGAGAAGAGATCCCTTTTCAGGACAGAGTCTATGAAGCAATTATACAGATTCTGGATGAGAACCAAGGATGGGGAAAGATATTATCAGGCTACTATTGCTGCAATATATTATGAAAGTTGGATGCCAAAGAAGTTACTTTTATACTCAAGGAGGACAGAGTTGCATCAAGTTATTAGTTTTTTCCCAATCTGCACCTGAGTTTTTCCTTTTTTACTCAATGGGATAAATACACCACTGAGTGACTAGCTAGCTAGTAATTACCAATGGCAAATTGGTTCGTTTAAAAAAAAAAAAAAAAAAAAACAGATACCTCGGTCGCAAATTGACAACTTGGCAGCTTATTTTTCCCGAAATACTAAATATAGTGGCATTGAGTAAAAAGAAAAAAAGACAAAAAATCGGTGCCACAGAGACATTGAGTAAAATGAAGGGAAAAAAAGGGCGTCAAACTGGGGGGAAAAAACTGGGAACTTGATGTCATTTTCTGTTAAGCATCTAGTCTCAAAGGATGTATAACCTAGTATTCAAACAGGAGATTTTGCCTTGTGGTAAAGACAGTTCGCCTTCTTACCAAAAACAAAACAACAAGGAACAAAGAAAAAAAGAAATGAAATGCTAGATTTATAAATGCAGACACCCCTGGTCAGTGTACCCATCGTTAAGTTTAGCTCACCAAAGACAATGCTCTGGAACTAACACAGCATTCATGCATACGTCTCTTGCAGAAAAAGACAATGTGTTTAAATTGACAATAACCAAGTCAAGCATGTGTTAGCATGCCAGCAAGCATGAATGTAACAAACAAATGAATACATAGGATGGGAGAGGCACCTGTGCTAGCGCATGAATCGCTCTTAGTATTCTAACATAATCTGTTCCAAGCATTTGGATGACGATGTCGGCCAGTAATGTTCCCCACAATCTATCAGAAACAACAATGACATTAGAGATGCATATTAATAAGAACCAATCTAACAAATCGCCCCCAGTGGCCAAACTCGCTCAAAGCAAACCTACCCTAAACGGAAAGGAACAGAAATAGAGGCAGAGGGGGTAAAGAATGGCATGCAACGAAGTCCTCATGAACAACAAATTAGACATTGAATTGACAGAAAAGAGAAAAACATACCACTTTTGACTCCATTTGAACAGAAGTTACAAATACTAAAACTTTTAAAGGTATTTTCTTCATAATGAAGAAAGGGGTTCACAAAGCAAAAACATAGAAACATTCTCATACTTCAAAAGTCGTTCCCTTTCTATGATTTTTAACTAAAACATATGTGCGTACATGCACATGTGTATATATAAAGGGTAATGTGAAGCAATCGAAGTAGGAAATACTTGTGTTAAAGGGGAGAAAAGGAAAGAAATTAACAAAGGGCCAAAATCACGTCACTTTTGGCCCCATTTGATCAAGACCTTCCATTTCCCTATAGTGTTTAGTTCAACCGGGGAACATAACAATTTAATTCTTGTAGTATTTTGTTCATATTGCGTAAGGCAGGAGTTGACTCCTCTCTCCTTGGCCCCAAGGCCAACACTTCCTTCTTCCCTCACAGTGCCCATCCCCCCCCCCCCCCCCCAAACACACAACCACAACCCCCCCCCCTTAAACCCCCCCCCCCCCCCCTCTTTTCACAATTGACACCACATATTGTACTTGTAACCTCCCCTTGAACTGAACCAGTGACCATATCATGCATTTCCAATCAACACCTGCTCCTCTGAATGCCTTTGATTTCCTCTGATGGCACTGTCCTCACCTTCATGATAAGAGAAATTAAACCATGGTGCTTCATTTGTTGGAGATGCGATAAGCATAAAAAAAGGTCGAGCTGAGTGGCAGTGCGTCTAGGGTTTGATAGTTGAAATTTTCTCATATGTAGAAATTTTTGGCCAAATTTTGTCCATTAGAGAACTGATGCCATGCTGGACAGGGATTTTCACGAATAGAGATAGACCACACTGCCACACCTCCATAGGGCCATCACTGTCTGTGAGCCACATGTACAGTGCCCAGTGTGGTTGATGGCACTTCTAGGTCAGAACCAGAGATGCCGAGCACGACAGTGGGCTTAGACCAGGGACAGGGTACACTAATGGTGGAAAGGTGCAGAGTCTACGTATGGCACAACCCATGTAGTGCTTCTAGGCTGGAGGATGAGGCCTGTAGGATGTAGCCCCCTCCCCCCCCCCCCAAAAAAAAAAACCCCCCCCCCCCCCCCCCCCCGCGCACCTACAGATGCTACAATAGGGTCCTGAAAAAATAATTTGGATTTTGAATGAGAGGAAGACCTAAGAACAAATGGAATGAGGTTATCAAACTAAGTTTAGGTGAGCCAAACTGTAAGCACATGACCCTTGATGGGAGTTTGTGGTGGTCTACCTATTCTTCGCCACTGGGCATCAGCTTGGGAAGTGGTACTGAAGACATGGATCCAAATCCCACCCATATCGGCGTTTGAAACCCCTATCCACCAAAAAAAGAATATATATTCTTTTCGACTTACATACTTGATAATCTCTCCTAGGTGCTTAGAAACCATTTGCTAGCACTATCACGCTTACTAAAGTCCCAGTGCCCTTCTCTTCTCTTTATTTGTGTAATATTATTCACAGATATACATAATGGTGTTTTCCTTTGTGTTATTTTTTTTAATTGTTGTTATAGCATAATTTCACCTATCTTTAGTGGTTGATAACATCTATAAATATGTATTTCATTGTAATTCTGTCATTTGCGCATTGAAATGAAGCTATTTCTTCATTGATTATCTTCATTCTACCTCAATACAAAACTCGAGCACAAGTCAAAATTTAAGATTACTACCCATTCTAATATTTGAAGGGTTGTGTGTGTGTGTGAATGGGTATGCATATACATACGTAAAGGCACATATGCATATCAGCATATGTGTGTGTCAGGGAGAGGGGGACCTGGGGGGGTTACTTGATCGAGAATATAACTAAGACCATTGTCTGTATTAATTTCTCTCCTTTTGCCTCTTCAACATCTCTCGCTTCTCTAATTTTCCCAAGTCTTACTCTTTCTCCCTCCCCTCTAAACTTCTTATCTTTCCTTCCTATCTGTCGTTGTTGGGTATTGATGGCCCGAAATCTCTCAATGTTCAAGTCCAAGTATTTGGTTGGTTCCTCAATCTAATCATGTGGCCATGTGATGGCTTGTATGCACAGATTGCTTTTGCCAACTTCCGTGATTATTAGTTTCCTATTTGAGGAGATATTGCTTGGCGTACAAGACTCGTGCTTTGCAGCTAAAGAGCTTCTTAAGGTTTATTTTGTGTCCACTACAAATACTAGGTTATTAAACCTTGCTTGGCAGGAGCGTTTGGTGTGCCATTTAGGCCCTTTATGGGCATTAGTGGGCATCCAATTTTGAGTGATTATTCCTCTGCAGGTGAGAGGAGAGTTTTGGGTGTTTGAGAGTTTGTGTGATGTTGTAATCTCTCTTTGGCTAATCTCTGGTGTTGTTGAGATTGTTCGTTCTATTCACTCTCGTATAGTGGATTTGTTGTGCTTGTCGCCACCCGTAGTTTTTCCCAATTGGGTTTTCCACATTAAATTTTGTTCTTCTAATTTTATCTTGCTTTGTTATTCTCAATTTACACCATTTTCGCTTCCACTGAATAATTGCTCGATCCTTCCCTAACAGTTGTCAATTTGGGTTCTGCATTAGTTTGGTGCCAAATCATCCTGATATACATTAACCTCAATTATAGCTGTGACCTTTTTAATTGTTTTTTTTTTGGGGGGGGGGGGTAGTTCTAGAGGCGGGGAGGAGATGTTTGGAAGGAAGAGGTCTTCTGGTACTTGACAAGTGATGTAGGATCCATTTGTAGTGCTCCACACAGAAAAATTCATGGTTAGAAGACTAGTGACTGAATCTAATCTCTGCTTTCTTATTAACATGTCATTCAACACATGGATGCTGGATGCTGACTCTCTCAAACTTGACAAATTTCATCCCATTCATCGATTGTTGGAAAAGATGAATCAAAGGGTTTATCTGGAAAACAGGAGAGGGAATTTCCGCTGATTTGATGGGGTACAGAATTTAGTTGATTGTAGATTTACACAATGAGAATGGACCATGATATGAAGGTCATACCCATGAAGATTAAATAAAAATAACACAAAAAGGATACTTACATTGGGCCAGCAAATGAAGCCAAGCTGCAGAAGCCCAAATACCTTGCTGCAGCTCCAGCTAATTCCTGCCCACCAATAAAATGCTAAGCCTCAATCTCAAGAGTTTAAACACAGAACTTAGCAACATTGACACCAATGCGGCTACAGGATCATCACACAGATACTTTGTGATATTGCTAGAAGTTCTATAAATAAAGGAAGCCAAGGATACTTTTCTAGATAGCATTTAAAAAGTTGAAGAACATAAGAAGCACAAGGGATCTTCGGAGTACAGAAGCAATAGAGAGAAATGCAGATTAAATTTCCAAAATGACACTACTCCCTACAAGAAAACCACCAAATTCTTGCATGCATTTGGCACCTAGTATTCAGCAACAAAGCAACAAATGACTTCCCAATTACACAAGTAAAATTTCATTGCCATGACCTGTAAAATGTCAGCATCTGTTTCCAATCAATTAAACCACTATTGCAATTGCAACTATGACAGAAGAAACTTTTCCGTTTCAGAATTTTAAACCTAAAACTAGGTTAACATGAAAAGCGCAACCTAGGTTGTTATCAATGATCTAACATGTGAAAAATTTTCAAGACAACATCAGCAGCAAATGCACAAGATGCCACTACAAGGATACAAGTTCAGATGAAGAGAAAGAAACTGAGGGAAGCACGGAAAGCAGAACTGAGGCTGTTATTAATTACCATAAATGTTAAAAATTTGCAAGATGAAATTAGCAGTAAATGCAGAAAGATGCCACTACAAGTGCACAAGTTCAGATGAAAACTAGCAACTTGAGGATAAAGTCTTCTTCAACTCCTATGTGACAGCTTAATTACCATCAGAACTTTGTTATTCCTCTATATACAATCATCTGCAACACTCAGAACTTTGTTCCTGATGCCTATAGACCCAGGCTAATGAATGGGTAATTCTGGAACACTATCAGCTAGGACATACAGAATCGTGACTGATATGATACCATTTACACCACACACACCAAGCATACAGTTCTCGAGAGACTTCGCCCCCTCACGGATGTGTTTCTGTTGAAACTGAGTACTCAATAGTGGTAATTACCCTCCAATATCGTCCACATATTTTCCAAAGCATTAAGCAATATGATAAGCAGAAGGCAACCCAAAGAAAGATGTCCTTTAGTCTTCTCATTACCATAACACAACACAGAGACATTCACTGATACCCACTGAAAAGCACTCTTCCCCAGCAAAATACTGCCGCCAGTTAGATAATAGCTCCTACATATTAAAAGGAGTTTAGCCTTCCAAATAAAGCAACAAAGTGGCAAGGAGATTAGGTGGTATTAGAAGCAAGCGTTTCAGGAACTTGAGTATGATCAGCAAGAAATATAGCAGGTTCATATAAAACCTGGCGTCCATGTGCCCCCATGACTGCATTGGACCAAGACAAACTACACGGTGCAAAAAATTTGGGTTCGCATTAAATTTAAACAGGAGAATATCTAACATTCAGTCGCAACATTTTGTCCGATACCTGGTTTTTCCCAGGTTGGACAAATCGGACGAGCCTAAATTCTGGTTAAAATCAAGTTTAGACAATAGAGCTAGAAAAATTCGCGTGGCCGGATCTAAAATTTGGACAGCGGTTCATAAATGTACTAAGGTTTTTCAGGTCGGACAGAATTTTGCCAGCCCTACCACGAATCATTGCATCAAATAACATGTATGTGATATAGATAAACGACTCTTGACATATCTATACCATGAAAATAAAACTGTCATCAACAAATTGAAGACATCAGATGGACACTCCCCCTCCCCCCACTTGAATCCTACTATCCCCCCCCCCCCAAAATGGAAACTTTCGCCGATGACATTCAAGACTGATGTAAAGAGAAAGGGAGATCTGGCATCTCATTGACTCAAACTACCAGAAATAACAAACCAAATATTAGCCTTCCTCTTGACCACAAGGTCCACAACTGTGGAAAAAGCCAAGAAAAGAAGCTTCTATCACAAAACTCCATTAGCTTCCTAGCAATACTGTAGATCTCTTCTCCATTGCACATCCTTGCCCTGTGGTTTACAACAAGGGGGAACAAGTCCAAAGATCAATTCTTTTTCCAAACATAAGAAAATGGATTAACAATCAAATCATGCCCTCATCCACGATTCAACTGCAAGTCATGCCAAATTGGGCATGGCCAGGTGACAAGGCCAATGTTGACTGGAAGTTAACAAAATATTGCTTCCGTTGGAAGATGCAAGATATCCAAGCCCGTCCCCATTAGCCACCTCTACCATTGACATTTTACTTTACCTAAATGCAAGTCACAGCGAAGGCAATCCATGTTGATTCCAATTAAAAGGCGAAGCCTGGTTTCCTAAAATGTTGAACAGCAATAATAAAAGCATGGCTGCTAGATAGCCATGGCACCATTAGCAAGATGATCTGATTTACAACATACATTAGCAGAGCATTTGAGATTAACCTTTTTAATAGCTTCACTTCCTATCTTACGCTTGACTGCTTCTAGAAGCATTGTCCTCGATAGCCTCGACGACACCTAGCAAAGGGCATAAAACAAAATTAACAGGTGCAAGGGTCTCACAAGAACTGAAAATGACTGAGCCATTTTCTCTTCAGTCTTACCATTTCAGAAATCTTCAACAAGGCAACCAACTGACTACCCTAAACACAAACCTGAGGAGAATTACTAACGCTAAATGAAATCTTTAGAAAAAGTAGCTGAATTCAGGGGAAGATACAATACTTTAAGAAGCACTGAACGTAGTTCTGCTGCCCCAATTCTCAAAGCAGTACCTGTTTTCTGGTCTCTGGGTTGAAAAATTGAACAGACATGTCAAAAGCGGTAAGAGCACAAGATTTGCAACCAGTCTGTCACATAAATTGAACAATTAACATCTTACAGGTTGTAACAGAAAACAACCACCAGCCAGGGTTACAAGAAGACACATGCATGAGACAATTTGTTTCAGGAAAAAGATATGCCCTGAAAAATAACTAATTATATACTATTCTTTCAAATGTGCCCCCTGTCGCTGTTATAGACCTTGTGTAAGCATAGCAACCAAATACATTGACAGAAAAAGCCAAAACCTTCTCAACAGATACATAAATGGAATAATCATGCTTCTGTATGTAAGAGGAACAAAGTACAAGATCAGCACAGTTAGCACTTGCCCAATGGCTATTGCCTTCTTAGTATAGTACAAAACAACAGGTCCCTCACACTGCTACCAATTAGAATTTTCACTTGCAGATAAGTTGCTCGATGACTATAGTTTGATGACAATGAGCTCAGGCGAACCAGTTGAGAATACTTCTTTATTTTCAACTAACAGCTTCACAGCAACTGGGCGACATACAACAGTATTTGTTATCAATGCCACTTCACTACTAATAGCCATACCCTCACACCCCCCCCCCCCAAAAAAAAAGAAGAAAGTAAACGATAAAACAAGAGACTTCCAATATAAGGAGAAAAATCCCTCTATTGTTTCACAGTACAAAACTAAAAGCTTCAGACTATCTTCAGTGAATACCAGAACATACCTTGAACATTCCTGGAGCATATGAATAAAGACTTCAACCTCTAAGTCCTCCGTGGGCAATTTTCTCGAGCATGGAATGCTCAACACTTTTCTCACATCAAGCAAGACATTTCTATAAGAAGGCCTCCATCCCCTATTGAGAATTGCAAAAGCATAGTGAATTACCAATATTGAACATAAACTAGGTTACTTATATTGTGCAGACTTAATAATTCAAACCGTAATTAGTCCATTTGAGCAATTCGTTACTATGTTAATTCGACTCCGCTCAAGTCTATAAGTACTTGATAAGTAGAGCTGGGAAACGAGTTGGTTCAAGTCGACTCATTTAATAAATAGGTCAATTTCGTGTTGGCCTCAAAAATAGCTTAGATTTACCCAAATCTAAAATAACATGTTTTCAAGTTTAACAGTCAAATCATGTCGACTTCAAGTCAAAAATGGTTCTATTTGTGTCGCGTTCGAGTCTCCCAGTCATTTCAAGTCAGGTTCGGGTCGTGTTGTCGTTTCGGGTCAAGCTTTCCCGGCTCTATTGATAAGCAACTATCCAAATTTGTTGCATAATCAAACAATACTCAAGGAATCCGATGGAATCTATACTAACAAAAATATATAGGAAAGGAATGTGTAAAACAAAAAGCGTACCAAAAGGCCATAATATGGCAAATGCATCAAAAATAACTCGCTAACACAATTTAGGGATGTTTTCTCCATTATGTCTATAGTTATTCTATTATCCAAGGCAAAGTCGTACTTGCATTATCCACTTAAGAGGAAGTTCAGCTGATGCTATCAACCTGACAGTTTCTCTTTCACACATTATAGGATCTCCGTGATAATGGACAAACGAGGGGGTGATGGTGTGACACCCATGCTATCAAGAAACAACTCATAAAAAGCCAATGAACAACAAGGCTTCTGCCCAGAGTTTGTATCTCACAACAACTATCCATACTCCAAAGAACAAAATATATGCTATTACATCACACAGAACTACGATGTCAGGGAAATTCTGCATGCTCTCACATTATATTGTTTGAAATTCATTACATAGCATTAATTACAAGCCATGTCATACAACTTCAATGGTCACACCCTGTTGTTATAGGTGCCGCACCTATATGCCCTATAGCGTTGCATATGTAAAAAAATCCTTGACTCATATTTGGCAATTACAAATGCTCTAAACATCTTATTTTACAAAGAATAACAAAAGAGCTATGATAATATAAATATTAAATGTCCTTCTTACACAATACAATTGGGGTTACTTGGCATTTTAGGCATGGATTTAAGGGAAGGGCCAGAAGGTAATAAACCCTGCTGCTTATCCTTAGTTTTTTTTATAAAATGTTTTCATAAAATAATTTTTCTATAAAATGTTTTCACGAAATCCTTTTGTATGGGTCTCTTGGAATCAGCTTCTCTGCAGAAAGGAATGCCTGTAGAGGTAAGGTTGCCTGCATTTGAATCTCCCCAGAGCCCACGAAAGCGTAACCCACACTGGGAAGTGGTATTGTTGTAACTAACTGGTATGGCTCCGGCCATCAAGTATGCAGAGCTTCTGTTCAGTGGAACAAAACTCTTGACGGTCACAATTGAGTATCAACCTTCATTTCGCCCCCCTCCCCCCAACCCCCCCCCCAAAAAAAAAAAAAAAAAAAAACTCTTTTTGACACATTTATTATTCTTTTCTTTGTTTGTTACCCTTTTTCTTCCAATCCCACATTTTCTTTCCATAAGATGTAATCCTTTTATTATTTTCATTTAAGACTAGTTCCAGTAGTGTTGTTCATACTCTTCTCTTCTTCTTTTTTCCCTAGTAAGCAGCTTAATTTTATTCTCTCTTGTATACAATGCATAGAAATGCCATTTTATTTTCATTATGATTAACCTTCTGAAGTTGAAATGCAGAAACATTTTTCTGTATATAGAGACACAAAAGATGATACAAGAGATTTGAAATCCCTATTCCCAGCTCTCAGGGCTTTACAAACTAAAGTAGCAGAAACCCACCTAAAATTATATATTAACTGCAAGTCCCTTTTTAAACAATATATTTTTTAGGCAAAAACAAACAATAATATAGCATGCCTCCCCTCAAAATTTTGGGCTCACCCTGATGCAAGATCGATGAGATGACACTCAAACAAAAATGCAACCAATACAGCAATTGCAATTGTTTTGTTGTACACTGTGAATTTGGAATCAAAGAAAATTAAGAATAAAGACTTGAGGTATAAAATCCAATTATGAGAAATTCAATTCTAAACCACCTTCAGCAACATAAATTTTTTGCTTTTCTGGCCACCAATTTCTTCTGTCTTTGTCCCCTCCTTTCTATTTTGGTAATTTTCATTTTCCCCTTAATATAAGTAAGCAGAGAGCTGGAGAACTAACGTTGCACTCCACGTGAGAAGATAAAAGCTCACTCAAATTGAAGTGCAATCTTTGACAATCAAACAACAAGCATCGGCTGGTTGTAAATGTTTCTATTGTCAACCAAGATCTCATTCCAAGCTTAGATACAAAACATTTCAAAGGATATCATGTTAATACCCAAAGCATCTTCATCTTTGACACATTGATTTGCCTTCCCTCAAGGTCTGGCAAACTAAATGTTCAAAGAATCCCCTAACTCCTTTAGACCTTGCTACAAGTATCCCAGCTACAAGTCCGAGTGGAGGACATTGCCATTTTCTAAAAGTTTTGCGTATTTTGGTCTAAAGCGAAGTGTAAAACTTCTACAACCATGTCATAGTATCGAGCATTTGGCAAGGGCACTAAAGAAGAAATAAAAATAACATAGCCTTGGATTCAGTTTGATTATACCTTTACAGTGATGGTTTAAAGAACATTAATGCTCTAACTCTGTTGTAATTCTTCCACCGCAAAACCATTCCTTTCTAGTGATTGATGAAGACAAAGATTAGCATCAGAAAATTCATGGTAAGATTGTTTATATTACATGTTTATAAAGCAACTCCTTTCATTGCCCATACTCCCATAGGGCCTACTTTCTAAGCTCTCCATTTTTTTTTCTTTTTTGCAGATGAATTTTACACACGCACACAACATAGGGAGAATCAAACCAAACAAGTCATTCTGCCACCAAACTACCTCCAAAGAGGCAAATAGTTGAGACTAAGCTCTAGAATTACTAGTATCATAATAAAGAAGAAAATTTAATGACAGAGACAAAAATTTGTCAAAGATATCTAATGACATAGGTGTATTTCACTCTAAGTTGGTAGTTGGCCCATGAAAACTCTGCTTGGAGATAACCATAATCAGAATAACTTAGGCAAAATCACACAAACTGAAATGCACATGAAGAGAAGACAAGAAAACCTGAGGGAAAGATTACAGAAACATAGAAGATACCACTAATCCCACTTCTATTAGAATGCTTATTACATCAAGTGTAAGCACAGCAAAAACTACAAGCCCCTTCTCCCCCCATTAACCTCTCCCTCTACGTAATCCTCCTCCCCAAGTAGAACCCAGTAAATCCCACCCAAAGACAATAAATGAAATGCTAAAAGCAAGTGCGAAATTTGTTATGAAATTCAGTAAGATACAAAGTTCAAAGACCATCTGGTAAAACCATGTTTTAACAAAATAGTAGTACCAAAACCTTGATTATAAATAGTCAATTATAAAGGCAAGCTTCTGGTGTGGGTAACTCTACATAAAAGGGAAAGGGGGAAAGCAGGAAGCAAAAAATGGAGGAGGTAATAAGAAAGCACAACAGGAATATCGAGTGACTGAACTGGTCCAACTTTACCTAAAACATGGAAAGAGGCATGGCAAAAGAGGGGGAGGAGCCGAGGTTGGAAGGCAACATCTCGATAATAGTGTTAAACCATATTCTGATCATTAAGCATAATTAACATGCAACTCCATTCCTGCAGTTCGGCAAAACTATTTTTATATGGAGGGCAACTATTTAGAAAGATTCAACATTTGAACTTAAAACTTCGAAGCTCTTTTAGCTAATTTTGCCTGTTCACTTTTCCACAGTTTCACATTCACAATAGGTGGAGATGCGAAAGACCTCCTACAATTTTGGATATAGTTACTAAAACTTTGAAGACTCCCCTGATTTCCTCACTCTAGTTTAACAAGTAGAAACTGCCAGCAAGATCAAGCTTCTAGTAACCTAGAGACAAGTCTTTAGAAAATACCACACAAAACATTAGGACCATCAACAAAGTTCAAAGAGCCTACTTTGTCATTCGTTAGCTTTAAATTGTAATAGACCTAAATAAAATGTCTCACTAAGACTGTAAGACATTCCCTGCTCTCTTCTTGTCGCAAAGCATCAGCCCACAAGTGCTTTTCTCTGCAATAGAAGGGATAAGGGTGCAATCATGTCACTTGCGATGGTGTGACTCTCCTATACCTTACAACAGGCAAATGCCTTTTTTGAGGCATTGAAATAGCTTAGGCTTGCAATCCGATTAAGGGTGTGTTGTAATCAAAACAGGTATCTTTTGGGTTTGCTTTTAGGACCACTTAAATTCGCCAAATAAACACCAAACACCAAATTCCTTTGCAAGTTAGTCAAAACTTGTCCATTTCTTGTAAGGTCAGCTTGTGTCCCATTTGTGTTTCTCTCAATAATTTCCAGTGGGTTTCTTGAGTCAGACAACGTCACTCCTGGTATAATGTAGCTGATGGTATCATAAATAAAGATAAGATTGAACCAAGTAATGTTGCATACATACAAGGTGTATACATGAAACAGAGAATTGAGAGAGAAAGTCAAAAGAGCTGACAAAGAGGCATAGAAGAACCACAAACAAGCAAGAAAGCTACCTCAATGTAGAACGAGCATCAGCAGCAAGATACAAGAACCGAGACTCAAGCACATTGATGAACTGCTCTCGCTCTTCAAAATCCTCCTCAATCATGAACCGGTCAAATTTCACTCCACTCGATATGGATTTCAGCATGGGACTAAAGTAGCTGCAAATAGCACAACAAAACCCAGAAAAAAAAAAAAAAAAGTAAGAAACAAAACTCATATGATCAGTAAACCAGCAGCTTGAAAAGGGAGTAGAATCACAACGATGGGGCAAGAATAAGACCTGGGTCCAAAAAGAATCTCTTCAAGCTCGAACAATTCGGAGTTAGTGGCAAGTTCAAGGACTGCCCTCAACTCAGGATCACTGGAACCTAAAACCCAGAAAAAATTTCACACACTAGACAAGTGCAAGCTAGAAATTGAGGAAAAGAGAGAGAAACCCACCAGGTTTTTTCGCAGAAACTGATTTTGTAGCAAGAGGAGTTGAATTATTCGAGGGCAATGCAGAAGACTGTGGGATGGGGTGAAGTAAGAAGTGAGTTTGTAGGGAATTTTGAGGTTTGAAAAGGAAGAACTTGAAAGAGGAGAAGATGCACGAAAGTGAGGGCAAAGGGAGAGAGCGGCGGTCGAAGGAGGGGTGATGGTAGATGGCCACTGGTAGCAAAGCTTTCGCGCTCATCGTTCAACCTCTCTTCTTCCGCCCAATGCCTCGCCCAGCCCTGCGGAACTGGTGGCTCCAAGCTAGTCAGTGCTGACTGCTGAGTGATGAGTCTGGTGATGAGTATCAGAATCTATTTTTAGCTAAAACAACCAGACATTGCCTAGCAAAATGATAAATATCTTAACAGTATACATTTTTTTAATAAGTGTCTTATTTGAATTTAAAATTTTTTATTATATGCTAATTTAAAAAAAATGATAGGATCGAATAGTAAAAGAGTGTTATAACTTATAAATTATATAAAATTATCTTTTTATCTATGTTTTTCACAATTAGAAAATTACGCCTATGATACACTTTCATAGATGAGGTTAATTCGATTAGGGTATTATCTTGTGTCCATCGGCATAGCCAATAAATATTAGAGTCTTACAATTCATAATTAAGTCTAAATAATGAAAATCTGATGAAGTCAAGATAAGACACTTAAAAGATGTCTTGGTGTATGACATACATCATCACCCGTCTGCCTAACGTGTATTGGGAGGTTTTGTTCCCTCCCTGTATTTTTTTTCCCCTCAAGACAATCGTAAGCGCCCCCACCCCCCGCCCTCAATGTGGGCCCTATTCAAGGTTCCACACAAGGGTCTTAAGTCGCCAAAGGGAAGTGGTAAATTAGCAAATGCCCCTTACTTTTACCAAATCTCAATATGAAAAATGGCTCTTCCAGAAATCAATTCCAAGACCTCCCAATTAGAAGGGGAGCATGGTGCCACTGGGCCATTGCTTATTCCCTTTTTGAATATCCTATATGAATCTACAATACTTATTTCGGCAAATCTTCTTGACAATAAATAAAATGTTGGCAATGAATAAGAAGTGAATGTGTCATGCTAAGTTTATTGAAATGCTCATTTTTATCTTAATTAAATATAAGCGACTCATAATGATATATCTACTCTCTGCCAGTCAACCTTTGTAGGTAGTAAAGATGATTAAAACCCTTCTTTTCACTTCATCATTTTCTCATCTCTCCCTTATGTCATTTCTAATGTTGTGGAAGAAGAAAACTAAAATCAAAGTCAAAATTCATAACTTTGGAGGAAGATAATCATCATTGCTAAAAAGTTGCAGAATAGAAATAACATTAAGGTTTGCCTTTTTTTTTGGGAATTTAAAAAGGACACTTATGCTTAAAAAGCAAGTGAATTTCGTGTTGAGATAATTATGTGCTAGATTGTATAATGATCATTGGACAATATGTTTATAAGGTTGTATGTTTCTAATATATTTAAATTGAATTTTATATATTGTCACTATATAGAGGGAAATAGGTTTGTGTAGCTTCTTTTTTTTTTTTGGTGACATTATGTTGTACATTGTATAATTGCATATCAAATTACAATATGGTTGTAATTTTTTTGTAAAAAAAACCTCAATAATTTGTGGTTGCAAAATGGATCAACCAAAAATGAAGCTTAAGTGAAAAGTGATGGAGATATTTGTTAAACACATTTATTAGTTATTATAAAACAATGTATTAGTATAGATAGAACAAAAAGGGCAGGTAATTAACTAATTATCGTTGCATGAACTAGATGTGGTGAAATTCATGTGGCATGCTATATTTGGCTAGATCATTCAGGAAACCCATTGGATTTCCAAAACTCAAACCAATCTATGCTGTTATTACCAAAACAACAGCTACTCCTTCCAAACTCAAACCAATCCATGCTCCAAAACCCATCCCTTGCTCAAAGGAATCAAAACCACCATGTGCTCCAAAACTGGCCCTGTCCGCAGAACAATCCCTACCGCCGAACATACATTTCCTCCAACACTATTTCCCATCCTCCCCCCCCAAAAAAAAAAAAATAATTAGATGTGCATAACTATCATGTATGAGAAAGGGAAGCATAATTAAAATGGAACCAACTTGGATAACTTAATTGGAAAAGGAGAAATCCTAGATTATAGTCCTTTTAAGTTTCAACCTATTTTAGAAAATAGAGCAATTTTATTCACATCCAAAAAGCAAGTTCCCATTCCCTTTTCCTTTGACCTCACCCAGTTTAGAAGCTCCAAGTTTCCCCAAGTTGAAGTCAACTTGGATGGATATTATACCCTCGTTATCCAATACACTGTTAAATACAGCTTTTGTAAATTCATCCCCCTTTAGTTTCTCTATAAATCAACCAATTTTCACTTTACCATATATCCGCATCAGGCCTCCTTGTTAATTGTAAATCCCTTAAATGTATTTCAATTAGGAAGGGACTGCACATTCCTAAAAGTAAGCATGGCACTTTTTCTAAGTCTTGAGGTTGTATGAATGAGACTCATTTAATTTCGCCCATAAGCAACTCAATTCACACCATACCATCTGTTCGGAATAAAAGTAGAAGTAGATTATCTATGTTTGAGAGTATGATTGATGGGGTTGAGAGCTTTAACGATGCAAGAATTGAAGATGAGACAAGTTGTGGATGTAGGTTCATGAAAACAGTGTCTTTGACAATTGTTAAGTGAAAATCTTGTCTGAAATTCAGTATAAAAATGTTCAAAAATTATAAAAATTGTATAAATGGCACGTATAGAAATAAATTGCACTAGTAAAGTTAAAGAAATTTAAAATTAAACACCTGTTAAATAATTTTCTAGATCTGCCACTAGATGAGATATCTGAGCCACCCAGATCCACTAACCATGAGGTATCAGATGATGCTTATGGAGCTAGTAATTTGAAGTTTGTGTGCCTACTTATTTCTATTAATGAGTCATTTTACCAGTTCTTATAAAATGATCCTCAAATCATCATGCCTTTTGATCACCTATAAAATTTGATTGACGCTTATAAAGTTAAACGAATTTAAAAGTGAACATCATTAAATAATTTTTTTTGTAGCTATATATTACTATTAATGAGCCATTTTATCAATTGTTATAAAAGGATCCTCAAATCATCCTACATTTTGACACTATGATTTACAATGCTGGTGCAAATACACACGTTTATTT